>CP136064.1:98645361-99177159 GCA_032622095.1 Siphonodentalium dalli
TTATTTCACTCTTCATTAAATTCAGGTTGGAAAATTAAACTATGAGAACAATTTCAACCTATATTATGTCTGAAATTGCCAATGAAGGCATGAAATGTTACTATATTTAATTATTTCCAACGCATGCTAATCATCAGAATTCAATTGACATGTTTGTATTCAGTCCGTGATAGCACGTGCGATCGACTGTCAACAAAAGCATGTGACCCGCTATTGACAACGGAAGTAGGTCGAAACAAATTAAATGTTTACACAATAAGACAAATTTAACTTTTGTGGGGGGTCTGGGAGTTGAAAAATCAATAATTTGTTAATATTTTACAGTGCTTAGTTGGGTGTATTTTATTCTTTTTTTTATTGGCAGCAGCCGATCTGCAACTTGACATATTTTGTTGACCTAATTTTCTCAGATGCGTTTCCACTGTCAGTCAGAAAAAATGAATTAAATGGGAAATTACTGTCAGAACTCGCCACAAATTGCACATGATCTCCAACACATATTCATTCTCGAGAATCAACAGGATTTTGGGAGATCAAGTGCATCTGTGGCTTTTGCCAGGACGATAAACAGCAACTGACCCGTTACTGCCTGTGACCTGTTACTACCTGAACGACTGTACCTGTTGTTTCCAATACCACATCAAGTCACACTCAGAAGTAACTCTGTAACTTTTGCTCCGCATATTTGCAGGGACACACTATAAAGTGTATGCCGAGGCCGAGGCCGACTCCTAATAAAAGGTGGTAAACGGGGTGTTATATGGCGTTTGGTTCGTTGTTTCTCAATGGATATTAATGAAATTGGGTGTATATGTCCGGGTTGGGACATGGAATACAATAACGTTTGAATTGTTTTTAAATTCACAAATTTATTGATTTTATTCAACTTTTTCGTTCTGAAACACACTATAAAGTGTAAACGGCCGGCTCCAATTAAAAGGTGTAAGCGGACGTGATGTCGCATTATCTTCTTTGTTTATAAATGGATATGACTGAAATTTAGTACATATGTCCGGGTTATAACATGGTATACATTAACTTTTGAATTGTTTTTAAAATAAAAATATTCTTGATTTTATTGAACTTTTCGTTCTTTCGTTCTATAAAGTGTAGCGGCCGGCTCTAATTAAAAGGTGTAAGCGGCTTATGTGCTTAGCGTTATAGGTATAATCGGATTAACTAATTGGCGACTCTAGACTATTGTGTTTTGGGGCATTTGAGGTTTTGGCGAAATAATAATTTAAATACATTTATTTTAAATGATAACTTTATTTAATCATTATGCATATATATAATAAACACATAAAATATAATAACATACATGAGACATACAAACATGATTAGGCCTAAAACAAAATTATCCGTGTTTCTGCTAACGGGACCTGTCTTGGGTAGGGTAGGTATGTAGGGATTAAAAAAAAATATATATTTTATTTTATTTTTTTCACAACCCACTCGGAGGTGCTCCAAGCTGTATTTATGTTATTTTGACAACCGAGTGGTCATAAACAGTCTTAAATTTTATTCCAAAATAGAGGGAAGGAAGATTGGATAGATAATTAGATATACACAGGTGCCTGAGTATTACAAAATAATATATAGTGAGCCCATGTATCACAGTGGTCTCTTCGCCGTTGGAAACATTGTAAATTCATTTTTCTCCAAACATTCTACAAGATGGCCCCTAAGTTTCTTTTGATCAAAATATTTCATCCCTATTTTACCGGTGATGCAAAATTCTACTAAGAACGCTATTGCAAATAAGCCACAATAAACGGAATTGGTTTGCTGAACATTTGCACTTGGGGGACATGAATTGTCGTATTGAAATACAATTGTCCAAGTTGTATTTCCAAAGATGCAGACAACTTGTCTGCGAATAGACTATCTAAAAGGACTGGTGTATGCCTACGTGATTGTTATTGTCCATCACAGAAAGCACCCAGTGTCCAGTGCCGGTATGGTGGATTTGTGCAGAAGGCTTCTTGGCAGGATCAAATCGTGATAAATATTGCCAGGAATTGTTTGGTCCATCGCAATAGGGCGTCAGCTAGAGCTCTGTTTGTTGCAAGCCGTTTATTTGTAGATATTTCTAAATTAGTATTTCCCCAAAAACCTCAAATGATACAAAACACCCAAGACTAATAGTCTAGAGTCGTCAGTTAGTTAATCCGATTACCTATACCGCTAAGCACATAAGCCGCTTACACCTTTTAATTAGAGCCCGCCGTTTACACTTTATAGTGTGTTTCATAACGAAAAAGTTGAATAAAATCAATAAATTTGTGAATTTAAAAACAATTCAAACGTTATTGTATTCCATGTCCCAGCCCGGACATATACATCAAATTTCATTAATATCCATTGAGAAACAACGGACAAAACGCCATATAACACCCCGTTTACACCTTTTATTTGGAGCCGGCCTCGGCATACACTTTATCTGTTTATAGTGTGTCCCTATTTGCATGGAAATCCCCATTCAAAATTGTTCACTTGACCTCCCCCTTAATTTAAAACTTATAAAGGGGGGGGGGGTGGGTGTCCAAAAATGGTCCGGAAAAAAACTGCCGAAAACAGAAAGAAATTTGGATCAGCATACGTGTCTGAATTTTTTTTCAGACATAACAAACCTGGTTCACGGCATCCTGTAACTGCGTGAGTCTGTCGGCCATTGTTGACTTTTGTGTGGCCTTGACCTTGGCGCACGATCATCATTGTTGACTGAAAAATATTTTATTAATTCATATATCTATTCTAAATATTATTAAATAGTATGTAGCATACCATTATTATAGCGCATGTATTCATTACACGTACATAATACTTCGATTAAGCTCAAACCACGTGATATTTTAAAGCCGGTGCTCCATTCGTTATCTAACAAAGTCCATTTGCGACCGTTATAGACCTTTACATTTACCTCTGAAACTATTTGTATTTTGCAGCTCTAGAGTTTCCGCGCAAGGGCCAATGGTTGTATTAGGCGCACTGGGGTGAGAATGTATGTGATGTTGATGTTAATACCGGAGGCTGTGACAGTTCGCAACGGCGTCCGCGCATGTCTGTATTATTTATGGAAGAAGTCAGCGGAATTTTTGTCAGGCCGCCAAATGTTCAAAAATCGAAACCTGATCACTCTGAGCTTTAATTGGTGGGATCATCGACTCAGATAAAATGTTTGTTTACCCCCAAACCCGAATAAATAGTAATTTAGGGGAGTTAAATCTGATTATGTATCTTTAATTCGTTACAATTGTGGCGGCATTTCATCAAAGGCTGTCGAAGAGATCTAGACAACCAATAATAGCGCTGAATAGGTCACTCTCACCGGTTTTCTGTGATAAAGTTACACAGGTTCCTTAAATTGTGATAAAGTTACCCAGGTTGGAGAGAATTGTGATAAAGTTACCCAGGTTAAGCAAATCTCACAATAAGAACTTTATTTAAAAGTGACTGAGGGAAATACTGTTCAGTTTTGGCAAGTAACCGCCCGTATTAAGCACACATTAAGATATATTAGTACTGTAGCTCGTCATTTTGATCGCAAAAATGAATAATTTGTTGCTAAACATGAAATATTCTTAACCTGGGTAACTTTATAACAATACTCTCCAACCTGGGTAACTTTATCACAATTTCAGGAACCTAGCTGGGTAACTTTATCACAGAAAACCGGTGAGAGTGACCTATTCAGCAATAATAGCGCCACAGGAACGCGTGCCAATCATCGCCAGAGCAGTAATCGCGTAATTTTAAGTGTCCATAATTATTTCACACGTGATTTCTTTCTGTTGTGTATAATTTACAGTATCACACTTTGATGTAAGACACTTTTGATCTTCCATTCTTTCCATACGTCCACAGTTTCACTGCATCGAGGAAAGGGAAGTCTTAAAATTACTCTTAGAAGTTTTAATGAAGCATTTCAATAGAGGCCCACTGCCATATACACTATCAACAACTTTATATTGCACTGACAAGTCACATATGCCAATTTTTGTTTACCAGCACTGTGTCATTACACTCTGAGAACTTAGTTAGACATTATCTCATATGCTCACACGCACTCGATCAGTCCTTGTTAGTAGCTGGCTATAAAATTTAGATGTGTATTTGAAAAAATCTCTCCTTTCACACTAATTAACGCATGCCAGGTGATTGGGAGTAATAAACCTAGGCCGACACTCTGGTTTTTTTTACATTGTTTAATGGACCAGATTATACTCTATAAACACCATGTCCAAAAATTGATATACCATACCTACTCGTTATCTCGAGACAATTATATATTTTTATATGAAAACTTTGCTATAAGATGAGCTACAACTGATGTACACCCATAATTGGTGAACATGTGGTGGGGGCACGTACGAACCATCTGCCCCCATCTCCGCCGAATCTGCATTCCAATCCGACATATTATGATCGATCGGACTTGGTGACGCCACCCCAGTACAATGAGAATCACGAAGCCATATCGTGATCAACACTCTGGAATTTATTTCAGGAACACAACTTGAATTCAGGCACAACGGAGAAAAAAACAATAAAAAGCACTGCTACTCTCATTATGTCTTGTTCGGAAATGACTCTGTCACCGTCGGATCGGGGGCCGACCCTAATGGCTTCCTCGCATTAAAGAACACTACCGTGGCGATGTACTACTACTACTCTACTACTACTACCACTACTACTACTACTACTACTACTACTACTACTACTACTACTACTACTACTACTACTAAGTACTACTACTACTACTACTACCACTACTACTACTATATGGGGTTTGAGATTTGACCCAGGGTGATTTGGAAGGGGCGTAGCCCCTCCCCTACAACCCACTTTTGAATTTTAATACGAAAATGATATGGTTTTACATAAACATGAGGTGGTGAAGGTGGAATGAAAATGATCTATTTTTTTTCTTAGGTTTCCCTTTTTCCCGTTGTTGAATTTCTGTTTGCTGTTGTTGTTGACGAAATTGTTGGATCGCAGAATCCGCTGCTGCGTCACGCACGGCTTGTGCTTGTGCGTATTATGTCGCCTTCTGACGATGTTCTTTCAGAAACTGATCAAGTTCTTTCTGATCTTGTTTGACTATTAATCTATGTTCTGCCATAAATCTTTCTGAATCAGCGACAATCTCTTCCACAGAACGGGTGGTGGCTGTACTGGTGTTGTTGCTAGTGGTGGTAGAGCTGGGGGACACCGGGATGAGATGAAATTCCGGTGTCCGAGGTGGAAAACTGTCCAACTCCACATCGAAGCTGGCGGCAGGAACAGCAGGGGTGGTTTCCTGCTCCCTTTCTCCGCTCGCCTCGACGACGACAGCAGGGACCTCCGGCAGATCCACGGAGTCCCTGCTAGCTGGTGCAATGTCGTCGGTCTCGATGCAGGCCGAGTCGTCTGTGCGTCTCTCAGACAACTTCGACCTGCCGGCTGTGACGCTGGATGGCTGACCACACGGGGAGGGGTGACCGGCAAACCAACGGTCACCCCCATCTTCTTCTTCCACTTCGCCCGTCTGGCGGCGTCCCTTCTCCGTCGAGCTGGTGTCTTTTTCTTCGGAGGCGCGGTCTTCATCCTCATCTTCATGTTACGGCAGGTTTCGGCGTTCCTGTCCCGGGCAGTAGACCTCTGGATGCCAGCATATTCTGTCCGGAATTCTACGCAGAGGACCAGAGACCCCCTGTCAGCTTGGAGAGACCAACTAACAGCATTCACAATCCGGCTCCTCTGCATAGCAGATAACGCGGCGTCGGGGATTAACTCCATAATCCGTCCTGAGCCTAATCCAAAACCGTCTCACTCAGCCGGCATTAGCACGAGGGCGGCTGCTTCTCGAAGGTTACAATCCACTCAGATCACTCGTGTCAACGCTCTGACAGAAAGGAACTAATGCAGCCAAAGCAATTCTGACTGGTTCTACTTATAAACTCACAAACCCTGCAAACGCTCTTCGGCGGAATTACAGCATTCAAAAGTGAGTTGTAGGAGAGGACCGACGACCCTCTCAAATCTTCCCGGGTATCATACCAAACTCCAAACTTGCTCGATGTAGCCACGGGAAAACATTCCTTGTCAAATTCCCACGGGACCATGCACAGTGGAACTTGTTATCTTATATGATCATTTACTGTGCGATCCGGGTCATGGGGCGAAATAAACTCACAATTAACAACTCCCATCATAGCTATGACCCCCCCCCCCCCCACATGGTTCAGTCATGAAATTTGAATGTCTGTTTTTGTTTGGTCCCTTTAAATAGCCCAAGATTGTTCGATACCATTGCCAAATTCCGTTGATCACTAACAAGAAACAGTGTCCATTTCGTTAAATTAAATGTCAATTGTTTTGTTTGTATTTCTGTAATTACGCCTCACGTATTTCTGTTATAAGCTTGCCTAAACATATTTCATATTATTTTTTTATTATTCGTCTAATAAAGTCTGTTATTATTAAAAAGATCCTTAGAAATAACGCAACAATCCCTCTAATTAGTTGTTATTACAACTAAATATTCTTTCAATAAGACAAAGATTAAGCTATACCCACAAGCCATAATCCCCGCACAAGCCATAATCCCTCAACAAATTAGCTAGATTAAACGACTGGCCGAATCTTCCCAACGGAATCACAGGTCATTTTTAGTCTATTTCCGAATCTTCCCGCGACCGAAAAAGACCGTATCTTCCCGGCCCGCTACCGAATATTCTTCCCGTTCCGTCCAACTTGATATCCCTTGGATCGTCCCAGACCCGACTCGTCTGGATACTGACAGGTTAATGTTAATACGAGCGAACACAGTGTATATTATATACGTCCCTGGGTTATCATCGTCGTAACACTCCGAAATAATGCTGCACGAAGGGGTCACTCTTACAACTCTGACCAAAAACAGTGATGATGGGTACACAGGTTTTGAAAATATGCTGAAGGGTACACAGGGTTTGAATCATACATGTCTGTCGTGATTTCTGTTATAGAATAATTGTATAATTATGTTCCAAAGAAAATTAAAATGATCTGAAAATGAACTGAGCTGATGGGCGCAGACTTCCAGGAACACAGTTAAAGTAACTGGTTAGTGCTGATCACAAACCCCGTGTACTCTTCAGCATATTTTGAAAACCTGTGTACCCTTCATCGCAGTTTTGGTGAGAGTGACCCTCAGCGATACTTAGCCCGCAAATAAACTCACACAGAAACATGACAAACGTGCAGATACAAATCTGGTCCACTACGGTATCTCTATGTTGATGCAAGTTTTTACGCACGACTGAGAACCACGTGCTTCATTCTTTTTGTGATTGAACAGAAATTGAAGGCATATAAAACGTTTCGTGTCTGACAATAGACTTAAAAAGTACGATATTCTTCAATACAATTTGCATTATTTTATATAAATTTACTCGCATTTACGTTCATTTATCTTCCAATCTATTCTGAATTGTGAAAAATAAATTTTTGACCTGTTTTCCCCCTGATTTTTATTTCATGATTTATAATTTCGGCAGCAGCTTTCAGTTTCATACTAGCCTACTAGGACTAATGACCATGATGATGAAAATTGAAATTTAGTTTTAATCTTATTTAATGTGTCAATGCGGCGTTTGAAAGTGGGGTTCCAGCCCTGTAAAATTACTACGCAATAACTGCAATAAAATTATTGCAGATTTAAAAAAAAAAATCTCTGGCATTTAAAAAAAAATATCAATGCATGACGCCATGAGCGAGGGTTTTTATCTCACCTGAGACGAAGTCTCCGGTGGAGCTATAGTCATCACTCCTCGTCCGTCCATCCGTCAACAATTCTTTAAACTTCTCCTCTGGAACCATAAGACCGAATGGGTTCATATTTGGTGTGGATGTTCCCTAGGTGACTCGCATTCAGATTTGTTCAAATGAGGTCACTGGGTCAAATTACAAATAGTTGCGAAGCCAGGGCTATAACTCTTTCCCTCCATAGTAATTCTATTAAACATCTTCTCAAATACCATCGGGCCAAATGGTTTTATATTTGGTATGAAGGATCCTTGGGTGACTGGGGTTCAGATTTGTTCAAATGAGATCACTGGGTCAAATGTGGGCAGGGCCAGGGACATATAACTCCAAAAAATATTTATATTTTTTTATTTAACTCCATGGTCAATTAAGTTGGGGACCTCAAAATTAACCTACATAAACGCTATCTCTATAAAATTAAGCTGATTTAATCCTTTCTAATTAATGGGGCCGACTTCTCGTGGGGCCGTTTTCGTATGGGGCCCGACTTCTCCAGATACCGGATATACACTAATTTAATCTGATATAAAGAATGACTATTATGACATTGTACTACCCTTGCATCATACAGGGATTTACCTAGAACGATATATAAGTATTGATATGATTTTAATATCGGCACAATAATTTGTAACAACATGCACATATCTGATTCATATAAAAAATTAAAAATACAGAACGTAAATAGTCGAAACGAAACAATGAGGCCGGCAAGAAAATCTCAGCCAGGCCGGGTACCGGAAACAGACGTGTTTTTTTTTGGCCTTACCCGTTCACAACTATGGTGAAAAAATCGAATTAAAAAGGTCCAACGCAGGCCATTATTTTTCGATGCCCGAGATCAAAACCCTTTGTAGCTCAACTTTACTTTGTAAAGTTTGAGCTATTGCCATGGCTTGGCTTGGTCCGTGTGTGTTGACATTGACATGTAGATGGGAACGAGTCATTTTGGGGTCATTTGGCAAAAAAACATGGCTGCCAGTGGCCATCTTGGATTTCATTGCTCATAACAAAAATTTTACTTCTTTGCAAAGTTGAGCTACAGTGTCATGGATGCTTTCATTTTTATACGCCCGTTTAAAAAAAACGCCGTATTATAGTATTGGTCCATCCGTCCGTTAACCTGGTTTCCGGATGATAACTTTAGAGTGAACCAAATTTAATAAAATTTCGTATGTGGGTTTATTAGCCGAAAAGTAAGTTCAAGTTCGAATTTGGGTTCCGTCCGCCAATTTTCACCGGAGTTATGCCCCTTATTTGACGTTTTTTGACTTTGAAATTAGTTGTCCGGAGGATAACTTTAGTATAGTTTATCGGAATGAATCCAAATTTGGTATATTACTTTCTCCCACCAAAACAAAGGTCAAGTTCGAACTTGGGTTCTGTCAGACCATTTTTGGCAGAGTTATGCCCCTTTTTCGACTCAGAAAATTCAGTTTTTCTTATGTTTTTTGGTTTCCGGATGATAACTCGATTTTGGAATGTTTATACGCAAAACCCGTTTTTTGTGGATTACATATATCGAAATACAGCTCAAGTCCGAATTTCGTTTTAATCCGATAATTTTTGCGAGAGTTATGGCCCCTTTTTCGACGTAATTTGACTTAGAAAATCCCTGAAATTTGTTGTCCGGATGATAACTTTAGTTAGAGTGAACCGATTTCAATCAAATTTGGTATGTGGGTTTATTAGGAGAAAAGACAGCTCAAGTTCGAATTTGGGTTCCATCCGCCAGAGAGGGCGTATTTTGCACGCCCAGCGTAGCTCTTGTTTTAGTTAACCACAGGTAACGAAAATGGGCCCCATTCCCAAATCAAGTTTATTTCCAATTTCTCACATTATCTCTGACCCCAAAATTCCCAATCTGAATAAAAACAAGACTTCAACTTCTTTATAGATTATTTTAATTCACATAAAATAGGAATAAACTATTCAAGAAAAACATGTTAACTACTTGATTAGAATGATTTACACAATCAAATTGCTGGTTTATATATTCTCTATCTATTCCCAATGGAAAGGCCCCGGAACCCTTTCTCGAAACTAGAAAATCCCTGTCACATTAACCCAATCATGACCAGAACTGTGCTGGTGCAGCATAAAAGAAGTTAGAACCATAAGGAGCGTCAAATATATAAGAGCAGGGATTTGTCTGCCTATTTTGGGAATTGGTCCGGTTCCCTTCGAATTGGGAAAAATGTGTATTTACAGACCAAAATTGGGAATTTTCCATGTTTTAGAAAAATTCAATTAATCACTGTTGCACACAAGTAAATAGTACTAATTCCGTACTTTTCGGTGTATAACGCGACTTAAACACAGGTAACTCAAAGATGGAGTAAAATCTGAGCCCATTGAGGTCCATTTCTCAGCCTCAGGTAAGTTGAAAATTCACAGATAACAACGGAAGGATTCAAGCCATCCACCAAACTTCGACGGAAAAACAGTAATTGTGTGACATGACAAGTATTACACATGTTTTATATAAATCAGTAATTTATTTAGAGTTATCCTCCCTCTTTCATAAATGCATCGACTGGTAGAGGGGAGGAAATTCGCATGTTAAGCTAATAGTTAGGTCGCTGCGTGTACAATTATACGATGCGGGCTCCCGATGTCGTTGATTTACTACGGGTTTTCAGCCGTTTATCGATCGACTGAGTGTACAAAACGTCGGAAAAAATAGATAATTATTCAATAAACCCGATGGTATTATATACCTGCCTGCAATTGGGAATTTGGCGGTTGAAAATTGGGAATAAAGGTGCCTTTTTCCCATTGGGAATGGGGCCGATTACCGAACCCTGAGGACACCTAAAAAAAATCCCTGAAGAGAATGCGCTGGCTTACAAGATCAAGGTAACTTTTTAGGCCAAAGTAAAGAGAATGCATTGGCACAGCGTTTTCACAAATTTTCTAGAAGCTCCAGTCATGAAAGGGTTAATATTAAAATGATAGTCAACATTTTTAGTCGAGTTTTTTGAGTTTTTTTTCCAAAACTCGACTTATAGTTTGATGAGGGGCGGACGGGCGGGCGCCGTGTTTTGCTTATAACTCAACCGTTATATCCATGCACGTAAGCTGCAGACAAAAAATCGGGTTCGTCCGCACATTTATTACAGAGTTATGGCCCTTTGCCATTTTTCACTGATTTTAGGCTCGTTAGCGCAACAGCTTCAACAAACGTTATCTGATTGGATTGAAATTTGGGATATAGGTGTCTCCCAAGAATATCTCGGACGAGTTCGTAAACCGGCCTGGTCCGATCAAATTTGATAGAGTTATGGCCCTTAATTAGTCATTTTTCACGAATTTTCAGCTCGTTAGCGCGATAACTTCAACAAACATCATCCGATTCAACTAAAATTTGGTATAAGTGTCTTCCAATAATATCCTGGACGAGTTCGAAAACCAGCCTGGCCCAATAAAATTTGATAGTTATGGCCCTTAATTAGTCATTTTTCGTGAATTTTTAGCTCGTTAGCGCGACAACTTCAACAAACGTCCTCCGATTTGTTTAAAATTTGGAATAGACATACTTGCCAAGAATATTTCGAACGAGTTCGAAAACCAGCCTGGCCCGTTAAAATTTGATGGAGTTATGGACCTTAATTAGTCATTTTTCGATTTTACCTATTAATTAGTCTACCGATACTGATGCACACCAATTGGCGGTAGCCACCGGCGGTAAGCCACCGAAAACGAGACACAGCATCTCTGATGCCACCTCTTGTCATTAATATAATTTTACATTGTTTCAGATGCGTTACGTTGCCGCTTACCTTCTTGCTGTCCTTGGAGGCAACAGCTCTCCATCAGCTAAAGATCTGGAGAAGATTCTGGGGAGTGTTGGAATTGAAGCGGAAGGGTCATCCTTGTCCAAGATCATTGCCGAGTTGAAGGGCAAAAATATTGAACAATTGATAACTGAAGGTGAATAGAAATATTTTGTCAACGTCTGTTCGCAGGTAGGGGAGGGGGGTTTATAGATGGCGTTAGCGGGATAACTTGAACAGATATCAACTAATTTCGTAGTCCAAGTCTTGCCGTACTAAAACCGGCTAAGATATTGGGATGGAGGTGCCGGTCTTTAGTCCGAGTTCCAGGCCCATGCATTCTTATGACACGACTTAAGTGTTAGTGACCCGCTCAAATAAAACCACAATTATATGAAATAAAATATCACAATTGCGACAATAAACGGATATTTTCCACAGAAGACATGCTATTTTATCTGAAACCCACATCAGTTGTGAATTTAAAACGGTAATTTAATGCGAAAAGAGACATTTACCTCAATGTTTACAATTTTTTAAAAGTATGCGAACTCGGTTGACCTCGCGAACTGTGTTCGGCATTTTCCGTTGAAAATATTCCGTAGATTTTGGACAACAACGCAAATTACGATGAATTCTCCATTGTAATCGTAATTATGTGTGTCAATAAATAAAATAATAAATAGATTAATTAAACATTGGAGATATAAATGTAATACACTAAATAAATGAACCTTAAGTTTGAAAAGTCCCACTAAAACGGAAGAACTATATTTCGAAACTGTGTGATTCGGTTCTCCGATTATTTTATCAACACAGATGTCAAAATGCACATCACACGCATGGCAACTTGGCAAGTCAGACACAAGAGTTCTAATTTGCTCCAATTTTGACAAGTTGCTTGCGAAAATTGTCAACAAAACTACCGTTCTGATCCTCCATTATGTCATTAAGTTTTTAGTGCGGGAATTGTTCTGAAAGCACATAGAAAACTGGACTTTCGGGCGATCGGTTTTCGCCATTTTCAGGGCTGGCGATCTAGAAAATCCAGGAGGGCTATTAATAGCCCTCCTAGATATGCCTAGGAGGGCTATAGCCCTCCTCAACTTCTAAAGTTATGATTTATTTTATCTGAGTTACTACTGCCGTTAGTTTGTCTATTTTTGATGTTGTATACAGGGTTCGTACACCTCCTGAAATTCCTTGAAACTCCTTGAATTTGGTAATAACCTTTCAGGGGCCCTGGAAAACTCCTTAAATATATAAAGGTATATGAATCTCCTGGAAAACTCCTTAAATTTTAGTATTATTGGTTCATGATGCCCTTTTAATGTTAATAATATTTATTTAGAATCTTCCGTAGTCGCCAATCTAGCGACAAATTATGTCTACCACATACAGAGCATTTATAATGAAATAGACTATAGTTGGGGTATGCAGTAACACTGGAAATCCCCAATCTATTATTGTATATTTTTACCAGGAAGAAGTTAAATTATGGGATATCTTGTGTTTTACACACGTGCGTGAAGCGTGAAAATTGTGTCAAATTCTTTTGTCAATAACAATGCCCGGTG
This sequence comes from Siphonodentalium dalli, assembly GCA_032622095.1. NCBI lineage: Eukaryota > Metazoa > Mollusca > Scaphopoda > Gadilida > Siphonodentaliidae > Siphonodentalium > Siphonodentalium dalli. Next base: position 98,658,506 of record CP136064.1, read on the forward strand.
GGAAGTGTATTTTTAATCCGGATTGGCTAACAAAGGATCAATACAAACTGGGTTCAGCGTCATGGTTCAGATAAACATCGTGCGTATTGTGTCCTTTGCAAAAGTTCGTTTGATGTAGCGAATATGGGTGAATCGGCGTTGGTCAGCCATACCAAATCAAAAAAGCACAGGACAGCCAGTGGCGGACAGACTTCATCGCAGACGCTTGGTTATGGTTATAGTATAACATACAAGATTGCAAAGTTGTCTCTTTTTGACTATTATATAAGGGCCCAGAGGTCTAACTGCAACAACTAGAACAGGCTGTGTTATTACCCTTTCGGTTTAGTGTAACATTACACCTAAAAACATTGTAAGTGACAACAAAAATATATGGTACCTTAGTATTAGCATTGACTCCTTGAATTTTCCTCATAACTCCTGGAAAACTCCTGGAAAACTCCTTGAATTTAGCTTTGTCTCAGGTGTGGGAACCCTGTAGTATAACTCTATCTAAATTAATTTTCTTCATGTGGAAACAAAGTGTCCACAGAGTTGTGAATGTCAAAATCCCCCACAGTAATTATGGTGAATATTTAACTATGTTTTATATGTCATGATAATTTATATGAACCAGAAACAAAATGTAAGAGTGTTTGTACTCAACACAATTTGTCAGTCGGTGTCCAACCCATGCAACGGAATTGGGTGAGTTTGTCCACATTAAAAGCATTCTCCATGAAAGTGTAATTTAACATAAAATACACAATCAAGAACAATATTACATCCAGTATATTTGCACTTGAATATTGACTGCTTTTTCTCTCAAAGTATTACTTTGCCGATCGCAGACTGCTGCTTGCAGCGGTCAAGTCGCTATCTATAGATTTACTGGGCGTTTGCAATTGGGGACATAGATAATAGTTTCTGAACTTTAATAATTGAATAACAGTGTAAACTAGAATACGTGGATACATTTAGCTAATTATATTAAAATATTGTCAATCGAAGCGATAAAAGACGGCTGCAAGCTAAATACAATTTTCCCTGATAGGAACCGGAAACGGAACGAAAGGTTGAACTTAATTCGGACAGTGACATTTGGTTCTCACTATCCACAAACATGTGTTCATTTTATCCAGTGAAATATAGTGTAAGCTCAATCTTATGAAGAGAAAAAAATTATTTTGTTCATAATATGTGTGAGAATCGATCAAAAGATCAGATTTACGAAACAGTTCGTTCCGGAATTTACTGATTCCGCTATAATTCCCATTTGACATTACCGTCGGGTCACGCATGCGCACAGTCCCCACACTGTACAATATAATTACGATTTTGATGCAGTATTTTACTCATTAAACACAATAAAATAACTAAATAATAAATGTCCTATCGTAGACGAGGCGGGCTATAAAAAGCCCGCCTTGGAAAATTCTAGGCGGGCTGTAGGCGGGCAGCCCGCCTTGAGATTTCCAGGCCTGCATTTTTGTTCGGAAAACCCGCGCTATATATAGAAACGGAAAGTAGAATTCCCAGAACAAACAGCGGATTATGCCGAACTTATTCGGACCACTTCGGCTTTCGGTTAAAACGTAAACAAACAGAGAAACAAATCGATGTTTGTGTCAATCAACCGGAATATTCTATGTGTAATTTAACATTAAAGTTAGATTATTATACACCATTATGACCATAAGATGTAAGCCTTTCCGATGTATACAGCATCATGTATTGATTTGCTAGGTAAATCGAGTAAAATACACCACAAATTCCCGCCACAGATCGTGGGCGTAAGTCGTGTCATAGGATTGGTATACAAGCGGTCTTGGACTAAAGACCGGCACCTCCATCCCAATATCTTAGCCGGTTTTAGTACGAGAAGACTTGGACTACTAATTTCGTTGATATTTGGTACATGAGACTTGCCAAAATATGTCTTGCGTGAGTTTGAAAACTGGTCCTGAAGGTCTATGTATTGTGGGCGAAGTTTTGGCCCTTAATTAGTTCATTTGGTACATTTTGATTTCTGTAGTACGATAACTTATATCAAATATCAACTAAGTTTGTTGATTTCAGTATATGAGACATGCTCACCAATATCTTGATTGAGTTCGAAACCAGCCAGTTCCGTATATGTAAATTATAAATATTTGTTTTGAGAATATTTTTGAGAATATTTTTGTGAAATTAAACATGACTTACTTTTGAATCAATGTAAAATTCAAAACTAATACACCAGTTTTCTAATGGAACAAGTTCCAAGGTGACTATCTAGATAAATACCTGAATAATTTCACAATCAAGACTCACCTGGGAACATTATCTTTTGCTCTGGAGATTTAATCGATATCCCCATTCAAAATTGTCCACTTGATCTCCTTATTTAGTTGGTATTCAACTACATAATCCATGGTACGGTTTGTGTATCTGTTACTTGGTCCATTAGAGCCGAGGCGTGTACTTGGATTAGGTCTTCCATAAAAGTAACAATTATTACCGACGCACTTGTATTTATCAACTGCATGTACCGGTACACACTAATATAAGTTCGAAACCTTCCACTCAAATACGTATCATTTATCCTTAAAATCCAACAAATAAAAGAATGTAAACACTGGCATGCTGTGCATCGGTCTACCAAAACAACATGTGAAGCATGAAATCGATGAGTTCCTTGTGCATAAAGTATTTTAAATTCAATCACTTTTTCAACTAAACCTGATAGAAATCCAATTAATGGAAACCATGTTCTGTTCTTGTGTAGTCTTTGTACTCTTATCAATGGATGTCTTTGTATGTATGGTTCTTTTTATTTTATTCCCAATTGTTTACTGCTGTATTATAATAATTGTATGGAATTTTTATTCTCAGGAAGCACAAAGTTGGCTTCAGTACCATCTGGTGGTGGTGCAGCGGCAGCTTCCAGTGTTGAGCCAGCTGCAGAAGTAAAGAAAGAAGGTAATAAATTCGCTTTATTTATACTGATGTCTATTATAGTGTACTGTCTGCCCTAAGTAAAGGACTCATTCAACTGGGGTGGCACCCCAGTTATACAACATTTTGGTTATAAACCGCAAGTCAGAGGCGTTTGTGGTTACAACGCATGTAATCGTCGACTGAAATGAAACGGTAACTTCCAGAAGAATTGCAATATAAATGAAACAGTCACAAGTTAGCTAGTGTATCAGCATCAAGCCTTGAAATAGGGTGTCTGTCATTTGCAGAATGAGGTCCCCAGAGGGTGAATTTAGTGATGCTACCCCGTATAGCGGGCTAGCATCACCAGAGTGTGAATTTGGTGATGCTAGCCCGCTATGCAGGGTAGCATCACTAAATTCACCCTCTGGGGACCTCATTCTGCAAATGACAGACACCCTATTTCAAGGCTTGATCAGCATTCAAGTAATATAACCATGATTTTTACTGCTTATAATCTTGGTGCCACAGCAGTCACAGAACCGTTACTTGTACACTTATAAGTTATAATAACCCCAGTTACTGGTTCAATTACTTGGGCCAAAAAAAAACAGGTATTATTTCAGTTACCCGACTGACCCTATTCTGTTTGCTGACCTTAAACTTTTTCCGACTACAAGCATTCCCCCCCCCCCCATGCCCCCCCCCCCCCCCCCATACCAAAATAAAAACATAAAAGTGAATTGCAAATGCAGCAACGTTTCATACATAAAAGGTGAAGTCCCGTGCGACAAACAATACTGCTTTGCGACTTTTGAATAGTAAACATCAAAAGCTGCAGCATCATAGTCCTTTGATCGAGCATGAAATGGAATCTCGCAGAGAAAGTGACAATAAGTAATCGATCAACTACGATGTAGCTCCTGCCCAATTCCTGGACAATGCTGACTTAATAATCGTTTTATGTTGCCACAAACTTTGTGGGTGAGAGATACCGATACGTGCAAAAATAACTGTCATGATCAAGTAAATTGCAAGTAAACGGCGACTGGTCGGCTCCAACTCGTAATATTTTGTTGAAAGGTAGATAAAATTTTATTGACCAATTAGTCGGGACAATGAAGTTTCCATAATTGAAGTTTAAAACTACCGACTTTATTTCTTCTTGGAACACAATGTTTCGTCTTGCACTTTTAACCCGCATCAATTCAAATAAATTGCACACTTATTCTAAGACAGGTGACAAAAGTCAACAACCTACTTTTGGTTTTGCAACGACATCCTTCCTCATTTCAGGTTTGTTTGGCAATGCAAACACATTTACTGTAAACTTCTAGACTAAAGTATTTTGTAAATGAATTTATTTTTAATGTAACTTTGAATAAAACTGATAAGTTATTATTCAAACACTATTCATATTGGAAGAATGTAGCAATGAACTAAGATTGTAAAAATTCCAACCACATCGGCTGTAACATTTCAGAGAAAACAACGGTTGATCTGTGCACAAATGTAAATCTTTATTGGGACACGTTATTGGTGATATAAACATTACGGTAAGGAGTGTGAATAATAAACGCTGCGTGTGATTCATTTACAACAATGATACTGTTTTCTGACTTTATGGAAATCAAGTTTATGAAAATAACTTATATTGGCTTGATTATTTGTTAGTCCTTTCTGAACACCTCATTTAAACTTGGCACGTGGAAATTGGGATGTTGTTTTATCTGTATAACATAATGGATTATTCCAAACACCAAATACAGTAGAATTGTGTAACAAACATAACCTATGATTTGATGAATGAGGGTGGGTATCTGTTTTTTACACAAGGCAAGCGCCTTAGCTCCAATAAATGTTATACAACTTTAGTTAAATATAATTAATTTCATCTACTCAAAAATATCTTGGATGAGTTAGAAAACCAGTCATGCCCAAGTTTCATTTTGGGAATTAAGACTCCCTAGATTGTTTTCAATTTTGCGCCCAAAGCAAGTTTTCCGATTTTAACCAAATATAGTTCATGGATGAGTTCGATAACCAGTCATGCACTCTTAAATTGATAACTAAAATATGTGACCGACTTCAAATATTGTGTGCATGATTTATTGAGTGGGAATGTTACTATAAAACTAACATAAATGAATTTCTCCATTTTTTTTTTACAGAAAAGAAAGAAGAGGTTAAAGAAGAATCTGAAGCGAGTGACGACGACATGGGTTTCGGATTGTTTGACTAAATGATCTAAAATAAACCATATACACCATCATTGTATTCTTACTTAATATTACCTGGTCTGTCTTATTATGCCCCCGATCTCCGATGGAGATTTGGGGGTATATAGTGGAGCCGTCCGTCCGTCCGTACGAACGTTTCAACTCATAACTTTGGTTTCGCTAACTCAATTCAGTTGATCTTTGGTATGCTAATAGACCAGCCGGGGGGACAAGATTTCCCTATAACTGCGGTTTCGTCCACCCATTTTTTCCAGAGTTACGCCCCTTTTTGGACTTAGAAAATTCAGGTTTTCTGCTACTTTGTTGGGTTTCCAGATGATCACTTGATTTTGGATTGTTTATTTGCAAAACCCGTTTTTTTGTGTATTACCAATATCGCAATACAGGTCAAGGTAAAATTTGGGTTCAATCGGATAATTTTTGTGAGAGTTATGACCCTTTTTCGACTTAAAAAAATCAGTTTTTTTTTTTAGAAAATTCAGTTTTCCTTCTATTTTTGTGGCACCAGACCAAATTTGAAGCTAATATAGAACAACATGTGGCATTTTTATAGCGCTTAACCAGAAAGTTTCTCTGATTGTACAGTCGGGGGCGTTGCCTCCACCCAGCGGTGCACTTGTTTATTAATAAATGCAGAAGTCTTCAAATCGGCAAAAGCTCTATTGAAGGAAGTTACTCAATAGAAGGCCATTGGACAGAAATGTGTGTACAGTCGGGGGCGTTGCCTCCACCCAGCGGTGCACTTGTTTATTAATAAATGCAGAAGTCTTCAAATCGGCAAAAGCTCTATTGAAGGAAGTTACTCAATAGAAGGCCATTGGACAGAAATGTGTTCTTGGGAATTAAGCATAGCAATTGGTAGTGTTTAGCACGACCTCTTTATCGTTCACAGCATTTTCATTTTAGGTAACCTCCAGGTGAACTGAGGGGGGGACTGGGGTTCGGATTTGTTCAAATGAGGTCACTGGGTCAAATGTGGGGGGGAGCCAGTGACATAACTAAAACAAACAAAAATTTAAAATCAGATTTTTGGAATTTTCAGGGCGACCTTTCTCAATTTAACAAACAGAAAAATTATTTTTTAAACATGTTATAAAATTTGAAAAAAGTGACACCATTATAACATCTGCAGAGTTATAAAACTTTGCTCTATAATGAAATTATGGAAACATTCCACCCACCCCCTTCCCACATGGCCCAGACCCACCCCCACCCCACCATCAACCAACATCCCTTCCAAGCCATATCACCTCTCAATTTAATTAATACCTCTTCTCACTACAGACGCATAAGAGACAGGTCATTAATTTAGATTAGAATAATAGATGTCATCTGGCTAGTTTATGTAAACATATCTGCAGCAATTTAAAATTGGTGCTCTCAAGGTTAGGTTAGGAAATAGTGTGTCTGACATTTACAGAGTGAGGTCCCCAGATGGTGAATTTAGTGTTGCTACCCCATACAGCATGCTAGCATCGCCAAATACACCCTCCAGGGACCTAATTCTACTTAGGCCTCATCTTCTGGGAAGTATCCTAAGTATCAAATTGACAGTTTGTTTTAGTCACTTTTTTCCACCTGTTCCGTTTCAATGACCCCCTAATTTGCAGAAGATAAAATGCATAATTGAGATGCTCAATGGGTGTGCATCACCAACTTCAACTGTAGGACTTCAATCTGTTCCTATGTTTTTATTGGCCATTGAGGCCTAATCAGATTGAGGATGAATTCGGTGATGCTAGCCTGCCTTACGGAATATTGTCATTAAATTCACCTTTTGGGGACCTAATTCTGCAAATGTCAGACATACTAAATTCAGGCTTGGCCATTTCATATTATTTTCTTAATCGCCACTTATCCAGATGAAATCATACCACTATTTTTGTCCCCCGAAAAAATTATTTTTGGGGGACTATAGAAATGGGGTCCGTCCGTCACACTTTTGAGTACCTTCATGGTGTAATCAACTCCTACAGTTTTCATCCTAGAGATTTTGAAACTCCAGAATATTGTTGCCCATATATTGAAGATATGCAACATGTATATAGCTGACGGAAAAATTATTTTTTGACAGAGTTATTCTGTATGAAGGTACCTTCATGGTGTAATCAACTCCTCCTACAGTTTTGATCGCAGATATTTGAAACTTTAGAGTATTGTTACCCACATATTGGAGATGTGCAGCACGTATATAGATGACGGAAAATTTATTTATTTACGGAGTTATTTCAACATTTAAAAAAAAATTCTTTAACAAAGCGGCATCGACTTTTATGGGGGCCACTGTGGTCTGCTGACCTTTTATTCAAAGAAAAATTGGGGGGGGGGGGGTATATTGTTATTACTAGATGAATGGATCTCATAGATGAGGATTCAAATTTGTTCTAATAGGGGCAGAGATAAGAGATTTAACTCTCCTCTATGGTGTTTGGTACTGGTATAATAATATTGATTTCTAGACAGCCTGGGTGGGGGCAATGGGGAGGGAGTGTAGATGGGTGGAGATTTGACCCCCTACTTTGATCAAAAGTTAAACAGTTAAAAATTTCATGCCTGATACTACATTAGTTGTAGATTAGATGTTCACACCAAAAATAAGTTAGAATTGTTCTCGTAGTTTGGTTTGATTTTCTAACATGTATGTTTCAAAACCATCAGTCCATATGTTCCTACTTCAGGTTAAACTGTTGGACCGAATTGGCCACAAATTTTAACTTTATAGGGGGTGTCAGGTTGGTAATTTTCAAATGTTTGAGAGCTTGAAGTACTGGTACCAGTCGTAAAATTCAACCTAAGAGGAATGTAGAAAAGGATTTTTGTGAACTTAATACTGTGATATGGTTGTCCTCTTTTAAAGGTAAGAGGTTGGAGATTTGTCAGTGATTTGCAATTAGAAATTTCAAGGTGAAGAGCCCTGCTCATCTGAGAACATCCAGCTATGTCCATGTTTAGAACTACTTGTCTTAAGTGATTTTGTCAAGTACTGACTCTTGTAGTCTTCGGAGTCCCCGTCTTCTCAGTCCTTACAGTATGGTGAGCAACCACAGTCATTGACTGTCTTGTTTTGTGATGCTAGCCCATTGTGTGGGGTAGCACCACTATATTCACCCTCTGTGGACCTCATTCTGCAAATGACACACACTCGTCAAGGCTTGCTATGCAGTCTGGCTTGTCAACAAATTATAATTTCCCATTAGAAGTGAGTAATATGGAATTTGGTATTTATTTGAATATACGGGAAGTCAAAAGTGGTAGAGATAGTGATCTAACACTTTTGCTTCCAATGAGTTGACTTGTGGTAGTTGAAGCATATCCTCTGAAATAACTAAACTATAAAGCGAAGCAATTGCGAGTAAATAATATCCCAAGAAATGTTGTAAAAAATAGTAATTTTCGAAATTAGTTTTTTGTTGGTGAAATTGCGTTTTTTGGATGTAAAAGGGTTTGACATTGGTTTTACAAAGAGAAAAATAATAGTGTGGGGGCAAATGTAGATCTTGTATACTTTTTATCATAGTATGGTAAACATAGTGTCGTTGCCCGGATTGACCACTCGTCGTTCGTCCGTCTGTCTGTCCGTAGACACTTTACGAGTAATGCGATAAGTCAAACATTTTCTATCCAATCGAAACCAAATTTTGTATATGGGTTTCTCAGCCCAAAATACAGATCGAGTTCGAATATGGGTTTGAATCCGATTAATTTTAAAGGAGTTATGACCCTTTTTCGAGAAAAAAATGATTAATTTTTTTTTTTACTTTTATAACTTTTATAATAATAATAAAAAAAATGTCATTGACATTGTCATTTGTTTTCATTTAGATATTGATGATTATGATAAAAGTTGATAAAAAGATTTCCAATGTGTCCCTTTAATTTTTTTAAATAATTAAAAAGTTTTTAAGTTAAAAAAATTTGAAAAACTAACACCGAATCACCACACCAAATTTGATTAAATCGGTCCAAAATCTTGTGTTATGTACTTGTAAATCTGTTTGGAGCAACATTAAATCCAATTCACCAATTGCCTTTGGACTACTTAGCTATTGATAAGGCTATATTATTTTCTGATGTCTCTTATGCCAATGTGCAAATAATCTGATAAAGAAGGCTATGGTATCTAATTTAAAATAAAGATTCAACAATAAACATCACATGATATTAACAGTAGAACTACTCAGTCTACCGAAATGACAGGTCAACAACAGGAGGTGGAGTATTCATCATGGTAAACAACAACATCATCTCCATCGAGCAACCACATCTAACAACAGAGAGTGAAATAGTGGGGACCAAAATAACGCTCCAGAGCAACAAAGAACTCATGGTTGGTTGTTGTTATATGCCACATCGATCCGAGAAGACAGTAGATGAGTTATCAAAATCCATCAAGAAAATCACGGATAACCACTACAAGGAAGTTCTGCTAGTCGGAGACTTCAACTGTCCCGACATTAACTGGGATATACCAAATGCGCCAACAGATTGTCCCGACCATAACATACAGAACAAACTAATCCAGACAATGTCCGACTGCCAGCTCACCCAAATACACAGAGATGTCACGAGAGAGAAGAATATGCTTGATCTGGTATTCACATCAAACCCAACACTTGTGAAGTCATCCGCAAGCGTACCAGGCATATCAGACCATGCAATGATTGTCACCGATATAGAAATAAATCCCCACTACCTACACACACCACCTAGGAAGTGCTATATCTTCAGCAAGGCATCATGGAGTGACCTAAGGTATGAAGCCTCTCTAGCATCTGCCAACATCTACCACGAGAAGAGCCAAGGTAGGAACGTAGACGAGCTATGGAATATATTTAAAGACGACATCAATGCCTCCATGGAGAAATATATTCCATCTAAGACAATCATGTTCAGAAACAAACCTCCTTGGCTGACGACCAAAGAAAAACGAATGCTCCGGAAAAGAGCACGTCTATACAAAAAAGCAAAGAAAACAAACAAATGGGACCAGTACAGATCATACCAAAAAGAATGCAAGAAACAACTTAGAAAAGCAGAATGGGATTACGCCAACAAAATGATACAAGATTCGTTAGACAAGAGAGACACCAAACCATTCTGGCGCTATATCAAATCGAAGAAGAAAGACTCAATCGGAGTAGCGCCCCTAATTCTCTCTAAGGGAAAACTGGTAAACGACAGTCAGGAGAAAGAGGAAATTCTGGTAAACCAATTCCAATCTGTGTTTACCAAGGACAAGACTGGACCAAAGACCACAACGAACAAGCACATCCCAAATACCATCAAATCATTGACAATCAATCGGGATGGGGTGACCAAACTACTAAAGGAGATCAACCCCGGACAGGCATCCGGCCCTGACGACCTACCGAACCGTGTCCTGAAAGAATGTGCAGAGGAGTTGAGTCCTGGATTAACAGCCATCTTCCATCTCTCCATCGACACTGGAATGCTACCGAGTGACTGGAGAAATGCCAACATCTCTTCTGTCTTCAAAAAAGGGGACAAACATCAACCAGAGAACTACAGGCCAGTGTCATTAACATCAGTATCATGCAAAATCCTCGAACACATAATATGCAAGCACATCATGAAACATCTAGAAGAAAATAAAGTCCTCACCCACCTCAACCATGGATTTCGATCAGGACACTCATGTGAAACACAGCTATTGACAACAACAAACGACCTACTAAAAAACTTCAATGCCAGTAAACAAACGGACCTGATAATACTGGACTTTTCAAAGGCATTTGACACAGTTCCACACAACAAGCTGCTTTACAAACTGGAAGAATATGGTATAAGAGGACAACTACACACATGGCTCACATCCTTCCTCACCAAAAGAAAAATGAAAGTAGTGCTGGAAGGTCACAGTTCAACCGAGGTAGACGTGGACTCCGGAGTGCCACAGGGAGAAGTATTAGGGCCTCTCCTGTTCCTTTGCCATATTAATGACTTGCCGGATACAGTGTCATCAACAGTAAGACTCTTCGCCGACGACTGTCTGCTATACAGACAAGTCAACACCATCAAAGACCAGGTCATACTCCAACACGACCTAAAGAGCCTTGAAATATGGGCAAAAAACTGGGGCATGATATTCAACGCCAAAAAATGCTACGTGATGAGCCTAAAGGGAAAGCTGAGCAAATTCTACACCCTGGATGGCGAAATACTCAGTCAAGTTGACACCAACCCTTATCTTGGTATCCAGATTTCAAAGGACCTGAAATGGACAGCACAAGTTAACAACACGGCCAAGAAAGCAAGCGCCATGCACACTCGGCTTTCTTAGAAGAAATCTGAAGTTTATGCCTGCAAAATCCAAGAGAACTGCCTATATATCATTAGTAAGATCGATCATGGACTATGGAGCTATAGTATGGGACCCCTACCAGCAGAAAAATATAGATCTCCTTGAAAAAATACAACGAAAGGCAGCCAGATTCATCACTGGAGACTACAGGTCAAGAGAAGAGGGCAGCATGACGAAAATGTTAAAAGAGCAAAAGCTACCAACACTCCATTCTCGTCGAAAAACACAGCGTTTGACCTACTTCTATAAGGTGGCGGAGGGTCTGGTACCGGCTATACCAACAAACAAATTCCTAACTAAGGCTAAGGCAAGGAGAAGAATCCAACCAAAACGATACAAGGACCATCATACAACAAATATCCTTGAGCGAAGAGAGACGAACAACGACAAGTGCTACGAAATACCACCAACGACCTGTGACCAGTACAAACATTCATTCTTTGTTGACACAGCAGTGTACTGGAACAAACTAAATCAAGAGGTCGTAGCACTAAGCACACCAGAAGAATTCGCAGCTGCGCTTTCAGAAACATCTGCATCAGCTGCTGGCGCCGCGCATTAACATCGCCCACCGGCCACCGCCCGTCCTATCATACCAAATTGGTTACTTGGACGTATTCATCCAGATCCAGACATCTCTGCTGCAGAGTTATATCTTCAGATGGTCTGATATCATTATAATTGTTATTGGTTTAATAGAGGTCAGTGTTCAACATAAACAATTCCTGTGATATTTTGACAGCTCTGCTATATAATTGATATTAATGGGTCAGTGGTGAGGTTGCTTATCTGTATACAAGGACACATTATTATTGTAAACTTAAATTGGACTCTCTTAACCCAAGTATTCCATGTCCAGGTCACACCAACACATTTAACCCATGGGCTTGCTGGCTGTGGCGGTTTAGCATTACAGATCCTGTACCAGTGCATTCTCTTATATAAATGCTAGTGACCCATAAATTCCAATAATTTGTGTTATGTACATTTGTCTATAATAGTACATAACAGTATACTCTATAATTCAACTCCAAAACTCTCATTTATCCGATCATATTAAATTTTTATCGCCAAGGGATGGGTTAACATCTGCCGATCGTGATCGGCCTCTCGTTTAGTAGAGGCAAGCCATTATGATTTTCTTGACCCGGCGATAGAAATGACTATATGGGCATGACATACCAGTAGCCGAGTCTATAGTAAGTGCCATTCCCCCGCTGTCCCTTATTGTATGTATATAGTCCTAAGTTCCCATAGTATATAGTCTCCTGTGCCCATATTAATGCATTAGTATCTGTATCGTAACTACTATAAATTACTATATGGGCATGACATACCAGTAGCCGAGTATATAGTATATATTAAATAAGGGACAGCGGAGGAATGGCACTTACTATATACTCGGCTTCTGGTATGTCCATCGTCCGTCCGTCCATCCGTCAACAATTCTTTGAGTATCTTCCCCTCTGGAACCATTATACCGAATCGGTTCATATTTTATGTGGATGTTCCCTAGGTGACTCTCATTCAGATTTGTTCAAATGAGGTCACTTGGTCAAATAGTTGCGAAGCCAGGCCCGTAACTCTTTCCCACCATAGTAATTCTTACGACTTCTTCTCAAATTTCATTGGGCCGAATGGGTTCATATTTGGTACAAAGGGTCCTTGGGGGGGGGACTGTGATTCAGATTTGTTCAAATGAGGTCACTGGGTCGAATGTGGGCGGAGCCAGTGACATAACTCTAAAAAAAAAAAAAGAAATTAAATTCAGATTTTTTGAATTTTCACCTTTGCTCAATTTAACAAACAAAAAAATTATTTTTTAAACATGTTATAAAATTTGAAAAAAGTGACACCATTGTAACATCTGCAGAGTTATGAAACTTTAATCTTTAATGAAATTACAGAAATATTCCATTACCCAACCCCCTCCCACATGGCCCAGATCCACTTCACCCTGCAACCAACCAACATCCCATCCAACCGATATCATCTCCAACTTCCAAATTTAATACCTTTTCTATTAAAGTAGCTATTATATCTCTGCAGACACATACTCTGTTCATTCATCTAGATTAGAATAATTTATGTCATCTGGCAGCTTGTGTTGTGTAAAAAACACTGGTAGAAATTTTAAACAAACTGCCTGAATTTAGTGTGTCTTACATTTGCAGAATGAGGTCCCCTGAGGGTGAATTTAGTGTTGCTACCCCGTACAGCAGGCTAACATCACCAAAATACACCATCCAGGGACCTCAATCTGCTTAGTCATCATATTCTGGGAAGTATCTTAAATTTTGTGTTTCACTTTCTGTTCAGTTTCTATGTCCCCCTAATTTGCAGAAGATAAAATGCATAATTGAGGTGCTCAATGGGTGTGCATTACAAACTTCAACTTTAGAACTTCAATCTGTTCTTAGGTTTCCCATGGCTGTTGTGGCCTAATCAGACTGAGGGTGAATAGGGTGATGCTAGCCCGCCTTGCGAAATAGTGTCATTAAATTCACCTTTTGGGGACCTCATTCTGCAAATGTCAGACACAATATATTCAGACTTGGCTGGCATATTATTTTAAGCTACATAAAATGCATGCTATCAAAATTTATTTGATCCATTTTAAATACAGACATCTTGAGATTAATTGAAAATGATCCATTATCTGGGTGATATATAATTGGCACATCAATCACCATACACTTGGTCTCTCACATTAAATAAACAATAAATTAGAATTCATTCTGCTAGTGGCAGCCCAGGATTACTGTAATTGTGTGTGCCAGCTGTGGTATTTGTTTATCAACACATTTGAAATATTAGCATTGTATCTGATACATTCAAGTGACATACTGGGTACAGTTCCATCATTTAATGGGTTACATGTATTAACCCTGGTCACCAATTGTATGCTTTTGTGATAATTTTAGCTGAAGTCTCTGGTGGAGCTATAGTCATAACTCCTCATTTGTCGTCCGTCCGTCCGCCCGTCAACATTTCTTTAAACATTCTCTCCTCTGGAACCATAAGACCGAATGGGTTCATATTTGGTGTGGATGTTCCCTAGGTGACTCTCATTCAGATTTGTTCAAATAAGGTCACTGGGTCAAATAGTTGCGAAGCCAAGGCCATAACTCTTTCCCTCCATAGTAATTTTTTTAAACATCTTCTTAAATACCATCAGACCAAATGGGTTCATATTTGGTATGAAGGATCCTTGTCTGACTGGGGTTCAGATTTGTTCAAATGAGGTCACTGGGTCAAATGTGGGCGGGGCTAGGGACATAACTCAAAAAAATATTAATTTTTGTTTAACTCCATGGTAAAAAATAATACATGTTTTTACTCAAATTCTTGACAGAGAATCATTAATAAGAAGCATTTACTTTGGCTCTAACTGTATGCGGGGTATGCCTACACATGTCAAGTGAAACTGACATTTTTATAAACATTCTTTGGAGATCTGCTAGTGGTCATTAATTCCCAATTACAACAACAATCTATCACATGACACATCCACAACTTCACTAGAACATATTTGGCAAACTTGAAAAGTGTTCTTTGAAAGAACCACCAGCTTTATTTAGCTCATATTTAATATTGAGGCTCCTTTGGTGATGTGTGATTCAGATTTGTTCAATCAGGGTCACCAGGTCAAGTATGTGCAAGGCCAGCTAAATTATTCTTTCTCTCCATAGTAATTCATTATAGGTCTTCTATGCAAGAATAAAATTGACTACTTTTCTTATATTTGGTATGAAATTACCTTGGGTGACACATTTGTGAAAATGGGATCACAAAGTCGAATAAGGGCAGAGCCAGAGACATAACTATTTCACCACATGGTAATTCTTAAAATATGTTTGCAAAAGCCAAGAACTGGTTGGCTTATTTAGCATGGAGCCAAGTGAAGGACAGTTTCCCTCTTAATATGCTTCCTTCACAAGGACCATCGGGTCTATTTTACTGATATTTAGTATGAAGGGTTCTTTGGTGTCTGGGATTCAAATTTATTCAGATGGGGTCACCAGGTTAAATAGGGTGGGACCAGGGACATAACTGTATGTATCTATAGTAATTCTTAAAATGTCTTCGAGAGAGAGGTTGGACTATTTAGCTTACATATAGTATGGAGGATCCTTTAGTGACTGAGATTCAGATTTGTTAACATGAGGTCAACCTGTTAAGGAATGACGGGGATATGGGGAGTTATCACTTTTGTGTCTAATAAAATCATTGAAATACCAAATTCATTAAAACATCTACCGTGGAACGACCTGACTAATTAATCTGACATACATGTATGATGTTTTGGGTCCATGGATAATTGGGCTTCAAACATGTCTAAATGGTTTTATAAAAAGGCGCTTGTGATGAGATTGGAAATTTCCAACAATTGAGAAAGTTTGAGATGTCGGTTGTGAAATTCCAACCTAAGACTTGGGAGTCTGGGGCCCGGTCGGGAGGGGACTTGTTGAGCTGGAGGAGGGGGTGATCAGTAGTGTACAGTTGGTAATTTCAAGGTGGATATTCACCGATCTACATACATGAAGCCTCTCTAGCCACATATCCTGTTTAGATCTACTTCTTTTAAAGTGATTATGAAAATTTCTGACTGCTGTGGTCTCCAGAGTCCCAGTCTTATCAGTCTTTGCAGTCTGGTGGGCGACCCCACAGTCATGGATTGTCTTGTTAAAAAACATGGCAGCCAGTCAGGCCATATTGGAATTCAGATTTGAATCCATCTCCACACCATGCAGCCCACAATTATTGGCGAAATGTTTGAAAATTTGCAGGCATGTTTGGGATCACCTCTAGATGGGAGCTATTGAATTTCGAACGATAAAAACATGGCTGCTGGCAACTATCTTGGATTTTCCTCTTTGCATCAATAAATCGTTTGGCACACCCTACAGGCCACATACTTCATCCAATCGTCACAAATATTCAAATTGGATCCTCGAGGTGACCTCTGAATTGGAGCTTGCCATTTTTCCGAATTCTGTTAAAAACATAGCTGCCAGCAGCCATCTTGAATTTTACTGTTTGTATCAGTTTGTATGACTAAATCCTTTTATTAGCTCACCTGAGACGAAGTCTCCGGTGGAGCTATAGTCATCACTCATCATCCGTCCGTCCGTCCATCTGTCAACAATTCTTTAAACATCTTCTCCCGATCCATAAGACCGAATGGGTTCATATTTGGTGTGGATGTTCCCTAGGTGACTAACATTCAGATTTGTTCAAATGAGGTCACTGGGTCAAATAGTTGCGAAGACAGGGCCATAACTCTTTCCCTCCATAGTATTTCTTAAAACAACTTCTTCTCTTGTACCATTGGGTCGAATGGGTTCATATTTGGCATGAAGGGTCCTTGGGTGACTGTGGTTCAGATTTGTTCAAATGAGGTCACTGGGTCAAATGTTGGCAGAGCCAGGGACATGCATGTAACTAAAAAAAATATGACCCAGACCACCACCCTGCCCCCAACCCACCCTGCCCACAACCAACACCCCATATCATACCACAATACCTCTGCTCACCAGAGAGTTATTATCTACCAGAGAACTGGGTCAGGTATCAGCTACAGAGAGACAGACACAGTCATTAATTGAGATTAGAATAACAGATATCAGACAGTTTGTGTAAACAACTACACTTGCACTGCTGTCTGTTGTCATTATCAAATTAAAATAAATTCTGTTCTCAAGTCTGAGTTTAGTGTCTGAATTTGCAGAATGAAATCCCCAGAGGGTTAATTTGGTGATGCTACCCCGTACAGCAGGCTAGCATCACCAAATACACCCTCCATGGACCTCATCTTATGGGAAGTATCTAGAGTATCAAATTGACATATTTTTGTTATTTGTCCCCTTCTGTTCAGTTTCTATATTCCCTAATTTGGAAGATAAAGTCATAATCGAGGTGCTCAATGGGGGTATATCACCAACTTCAACTGGAGAACTTCAATCAATCCAAGGTTTACCATGGCAGATGAGGCCTAATCAGAATGCAGTCTCCAGGTGGTGAATTTGGTGATGCTAGCCCACCTTGCGGCATAGCTAGCATCTTTAAATTCACCTTTTGGGGACCTCATTCTGCAAATGTCAGACACACTAAATTCAGGCTTGGCTATTCCAATATTATTTTCTTAACCACCACTTATCCAGGTGAAATCATACCCTGAGTTTTCAAAGAAAATTTGGAGGTTATATTGGATTGAATCTGTCTGTTTGTTTGTCTGTATGGGTGGTCTTTGGGTTCAGATTTATTCAAATCGGTTATTTTTAAGAAACTTTTGAAGGAAATCAATTCACTTCAACTCTTAAATCTCCCATTTGAATGTATTAGATGGATGGATCTCATGGATGGGGATTCACATTTGTTCAAATAGGTGCATAGATAAGAGATTTAACTCTCCCCAATCCTCCCTACTTGTATCTATGCTGTTTGGTTCTGGTATAATAATATTGATTTATAGGCTGCCTCAGTGGTGGGGTCAATGTTTGAGGCAATGGGTAGGGAGTGTAGAGGGGTGGAGTTTTGACCCCCTGCTTTTATCAAATTTTCAACAGTTGAAAATTTCATGCCTGATACAACATTAGCTGTAGATTAGATTTTCACACCAAAAATAGGTTAGATTTGTTCTCATAGTATGATTTGATTTTCCGACCAGTATGTTCTTAAACCAACAGTTCATATGTTCCTACTTCAGGTTAAACTGTTAGACCGAATTATCCACAAATGTTAACTTTATGGGGGCTGCCAGGTTGGTAATTTTGAATAGTTTGAGATCTTGGAGTACCGGTACCAGTTGTAACATTCAAATTTTAACTTTATGGGGGATGTCAGGTTGGTAATTTAAAAAAGATTGAGAGCTTGAAGTACCACTACTGGTTGTAAAATTTAACCTAAGAGGGACGTGCAAAAGGATTTTTGTGAACTTGGTACTGAAATGTGATTGTCTTCTATAAAAATGGTAAGGCATTTTTTATCTGTCCGTGGTGTGCAATTAGAAATTTCATGGTGAACAGCTCTGCTCATCTGAGAACCTCCAGCTATGTACATGTTTAGAACTACTTGTCTTCAGTGATTTTGTCAAGTACTGACTGCTGTAGTCGTCAGAGTCCTAGTCTTCTCAGTCTTTAAAGTCTGGTGAGCGACCCATATTCATTGACTGTCTTGTTTAGCACACTCTACAGGTCACATCTCTCATCCGTTCGTCACCGAACTTCACATTGAGCCTCGGGTTGACCACTAGATGGGAGCTTACCATTTTTATGTGTACCCATACCATGTATGGTACACATAATGCCGACATCCGGATCAACCATCCGTCGTTCGTCCGTCCGTCTGTCCATATGTCTGTCCGTAGACACTTGCTATCCGATTCGATTACTCAAGTATTTTGTTATCGGATCGTGTTCAAATTTCATGTGCATGTTTACGATGACACACCCCTCACCTGTTATAGTTTTTGGTATCGATCGGTTGATCGGTTTAGAAATTATTAACACTTTGCATCCACACATGGGCATGTGCTATCCGATGCTATAACCAAAGTGTTTTTTGTCCGATTGTGTTCATATTTGATATGTAGGTGTATTATGACACACCCCTCACCTGTATAGTTTTTGTTATCGATTGGTTGATCGGTTTAGAAAATAATTAACCCTTCACACACATGCTATCCGATGCAATAAGTTGACACATTCCTTGTGATATGCCTCATATTTCTTACATATGTCTTTCTTAGCACGTTCTTCATCTGTATTGATTTTGGTATCGTTTAGTTTAACCCTTTCTGCTCTTGTTTTTAAATAGAATTCATCCAAGCTGTGTTGACTTAAATATTTTTCATCTGATCAGCACCAAATTTGGTAAATATGGTCCTCATCCCGAAATACAGATCAAGTTCGAATTTGAGTTTGATCCGGTATATTTTAACAGAGTTATGGCCATTTCAAATTAAAGTAACTGATAATGTAATTAATGCCTGCACTGTGAGCTTAGAAGAGAACTTCTATCACACATATAGTGTATTATTGGCAATGAGTTATGTTTAGCTGGACACTAGATAGATAGATAGCATGGCTAGCTGAGTATGTTGATAAAATATGTCAAAACTGTGATTGATGACTCTGGTCCAGTTCTGTTTTCTGTGCAATATTAAGTTAACCCCTTTGTTGAAACAGGTTTTCATGACATTGGAGACTGACTTAAGATTAACCCCATTCTATCTTATTTCATAACTCAAAAATTTCCATTGATTATATTTATTGTTCTTGGCATAATGTATGATAACACACCCCTAACCTGCATAGTGAGGGTCATTTGGTTTATTTGCTTTAAAATATTAACATCCTCCACCAATCCTGTTGACACAATGACGAATGTGATAACTAAATATTTTTCACACGATAACTATATAAATAATTGCATCCGTGTTAATGATGACACATTCTTCACCGGTATAGATTTTGGTATCGATTGAATGGTTTTGAAAATATTAACCATAACTTTAATTATATTTCCGTTGTTTACATACATTATATCTTTCCAATGATCAGCTTAGAAGAAAATTAACCCACCCCATTCCATAGTCATACAGTATGCTATCCAATGTAATGAAACTGATATTTTCAATCTGACCAATCTCATATCCTTCCTCCAGCTATCTGAAAATTCTGCATTAAAACATTTTGTATCCAATCATTTTAAATCCAGGTCTATACATCCCTCACTTGTATAGTTGTTCAGGTATTGATTGGTTTTTGAATGGGAAATATTAACCCTTTTCTCGGGACCATCTAAATGATCCCATGAATGTTTAATATGCAGCTAACACAAAACATAATAGAAAAAAAATTACAATAATAAAAAAGGCCGTGCCTAAAGAGCGGTATACCGCTCTTTAGCTATATGGGCCTGACACGCTATCGAACGGTATACCGCTCTAGCGTTTGGTGCTAAAGAGCGATATACCGATTTTTAGTACCAAACGCTAAAGAGTGGTATACTGCTCTTTAGCTATATGGGCTTGATACGCCAAAGAATGGTACACTGCTCTTTAGCGGTTGGTGCTAAAGAACGGTATACCCAAGTACGTTAAATAAAGGCACATGGTATAGGCTACCGCTCTTTAGTGACAAACGGTATACTGCTATTTAGTGACAAACGCCAAAGAACGGTATACCTGTCATACACTCAAGAGTGCCAAGAAATGTTGTAAAAAATAGGAATTTTCGAAATTAGTTTTTTGTTGGTGAAATTGCGTTTTTTGGATGTAAAAGGGTTTGACATTGGTTTTCCAAAGAGAAAATAATAGTGTGGGGGGCAATGTAGATCTTGTATACTTTTTTAGTAGAAGATTAATATGATAACCACTGTCTGACTGTAGTATCCACTAACCACACTTAATATGATAACCACTGTCTGACTGTAGTATCCACTAACCACACTTAATATGATAACCTAAGACCTCCTAAGACCTTCTCTGTAAATTCCTCCTGTGTCAGGAGAACCGTCCTTAGGGTGGACGTGACCACTTCTTCTTAAGCACAATAACTTCTGATATATATACATGTAAAATAATTGGATTGGTTGGGTAAGTGTCAAGTTGGGGTTGAGACCGTCACTAACTGCCGGGGTCCACAGGCGGAGCTTTGGGACCAAGTTTCTTTGCAGTCAGGATACGGAGTCGAGCTTGGCGAAGTTGGTAGCACAGACCTCGTGATATAGCTTCTATCTTCTATCTTCTAACCAATGTAGATCTTGTATACTTTTTTAGTAGAAGATTAATATGATAACCACTGTCTGACTGTAGTATCCACTAACCACACTTAATATGATAACCACTGTCTGACTGTATAGTATCCACTCACCACACTTAATAGGCAAGGCAAACTCTAAGTTGAAATTCTTGTACAGAAAGGCATCTTACCTGAACCAATACTGCAAAAGAACTCTATCCTTGGCCATCATTCAATGTCATTTTGACTATAGTTCAAGCTTTTGGTACACTAGTCTAACGCAGAGAACAAAGATCCGATTACAAGCAACCCAGAATAGGCTAGTAAGATACAGTTTAGATCTAAACTGTAGGACACATATTGGCTATTCGGAATTTCTAAAATTAGATTGGCTGCCGGTATGTGAAAGAGTTAACTTTAGGAAATTGACAATGGTTATGAAGATCTCAGATAAGCAAGCCCCAGTATATTTTAATGAACAGTTCAAACGATCAAATAAAGAAGGGGATATAAATGTTTCGGACAATGAGGCTGATCAATCTGAAACCCGGTCAGGTAAACTGAAATTCATCCTCCCTCATGTAAGTTGTTATGGGAAAAAGTCTTTTTTCTACACAGGAATAAGACTCTGGAATAGACTTGACAAAACTGTACATCTACCCATTGACATCAAGTACCAGAAATTTTGCATAAAAAACATCTCTTATCTAAACTGAAGGACCGAGAGGAAGATCCCTTTCTGTACTACTGAATTGAAACTGTGACCAAAATTTTGCCAATCAATTACTCATCTCTGCATATATTGTTACTGCTGCCTGTATTTCGGGTTTCCATCTTTCGGTCATGGACAGACCAGTCCAAAACCGGCCATACATGGCGGTGGTGCGTATATGCAGTGGTGCGTGTTCATCATTTACAAAGTCACCGAACCGACACAGATCCCACAGGCACCTCTTGCAGCAGCACTAATATTAATATAATATTATATCGGTCAGTATTCATAGACCCGGTGAATGAGACGAGTGTCAGACTTGTTATGTTAAATGGATCTGCCAGGCGTCTCATCCACCTGGTCGGTGAAATGATCATTTCTTTTAAAATAAACATATTCACAATCATAAGACTACTTGTAAATGTAGCACTTATGATGATAAATTATTTTATCCACATTGATGATGGCTTTATCAATGTAAAATATCAATATATTAACATTGATGTCATTACCATTATTTTTTAGTATCAAAATGGAGAATTTTGTGGTAACTATATTGTCTGCCTCGTGGCCGGTAGCATATCAGGGGACCACAATGGAATTAAGCCTTCGAGTGCTTTTTGTGCCATCCCCGATATCTAGCCGTACATGTACTCTACGATTTTTTTCTAAATTTCAGCCATCATACCATTGGTATTCACTTTGACTTCTTTACAGCCTCATTTTTGTTTCAAAATTTGCGATTTCTTATTATATAGCCTATCAACTGAAATTATGTTAAAAAACTCCTTTTTATTTGCTTGTAATTTATTATATTTGTAACCTGTTAAAACAATATACCCGGTACGTGTATGTCTTTATATCAAAAATAAATAAATAAATCAATCAAATATGATAACCACTGTCTGACTGTAGTATACACTAACCACACTTAATATGATAACCACTGTCTGACTGTAGTATCAACTAACCACACTTAATATGATAACCACTGTCTGACTGTAGTATCCACTAACCACACTTTGCTCTTAAATATAAGGAACGCCATACTAAAAGTTTTGGTCGTTATTAGTAGTTTGCAGACGTTGATGCGTTGTAGTCGTTGTACGAACCGGATCTTCCGGTCTGTGCCGCTTTTCGCTGTTGGCATGTATAAAAAGCACCACCGGTTTCATCGATCTATTTCTCGCCATTGAAAAAACATGTTGCACTTGATCTCTAAAACGGCAAAAGAACTTATAATTTCCCTACCTAATTCATCCCCAATATGCTGTTTCCTCGTGATATTTGTGGTGTTGATAAATGTTTCGGCGGCGAATCGCTACATGGTCTGGTCTGTCAACGCCGGAGGGGAAGCGCACACCGATGTTCACGGAATACATTTTCAAGCCGACACCGGTCATGTTGGAACAACGTCAGACTATGGGAAGAATTTGCTGATTCAAAGGGTTGTTCCACAAGATCAGATTCTGTATCAAACTGAACGATATCATACATCCACTTTTGGTTACACATTTCCATTAAATGCAGGCGTAAATGGAGATTATGTCCTAGTTTTGAAATTCTGTGAGGTGTGGTTCACCCAGCCAAATCAGAAGGTGATAACATAACTATAGTCTATATATCATTCTGAGTATATCTGTTTTACTTCTGAATCAATTCAATCTGTATCTAATTATCCGGTTTGGCCGTTGTCGCATCGTCGCTACTACCCAGATGTTTCTCCTGATAGTGTCCCTAGAATGTGTATCCTTCTATGCTGTTCCAGTCCCTGATCGTTGTCCCTGAGAATGTGTATCCTTCTATGCTGTTCCAGTCGATGATCGTTCTCACGAAGAATGAATGTTGGTATTGCTCCGTTTTAGTCCTAATTGGCTCTAACCATCTTGAGTTGATAACTCTTGGATCGCTAGGCTGAAGGGGTCACTATCATCATGCGACATGCAGTTGCCAGCCCTCTTAATTCAGATTGTTTTGCTTAGGCAATATGCTATGGCAACCCTTTGCCATGACCCAGTTTGCTTCTGCATTGCTGATTGCCGTAGTCAATTATGAGGGCTGGGTTGTGTACCCAGCTTAGTATTTCTTGTGGTTGAGTACCTCGCTTAACAAAATCTCGGACTATATACATTTGTAGGATTACATTTTCTGAATGGCAAACTCAATGCAAATATAACTTACATTTTATATACCATCGATTGATTTAATTGTAAGGTGCGTCTTTAGACTTTATGTCACACCAGTTTGTATTTTCATTTTGTTTTGGACAATGGAATTCTCCAAAAATAAAAACAATTTAGCATACGATATCTATGGGAGGCCAAATTCACTTTTAATAATTATTAGTGCTTAATCGCAATTATTTGTGCATAAGCACAATTATTTGCACTTAAGCTGAATTATTTGCACTTAAGCTGAATTATTTGCACTTAAACACAAATAATTGTGCTTAAGCCCAAATAATATAATTACCCTTAAAGTGATGTGAAACGTAAATTGAACCTCACAATTGAGTTCCCTGCGTCATTCTGTGGGAAGAGTGAATAAAATAACTCCGATACACGAAATCCCCCATCCTGAAGTCAGTTTGTACACATTATACGGCCATTCGGCTAACTATTTATATTCATCAATCGTCCCGATTAATCTCACCATAATAACACGAAAATACAAACCGATGCGTTGTCTTGTGCAGTCACGGAAATGCCCGAGCACTTCCGACTCGATTGGGATTGAATCGGGTTTCGTTCTCAGAAATGGCTTCTAGGGAGGATGACCGTTCGCTGGAATAGCGTCATGCACATCAGAATATTAAAGCGAAAAACAAATTGACATCGCAATCGGTAGTCAATTCGACAGGGAAGGAATAGAAAGGGAATTGTTGCGTGAAATCACAAACGGAAGAACATTGGCCGAGTTAGTGGCAAAGATTATAATCGAACAGTGATCGAGAGGTAATAATTCCAAAATGTTACTATTTATAGAAAATTGTAAGCGCATTGACCGAATTTTTACATCAATCTGGCCGCAAGCACAGTACCGTTCAGAAAGAGTTGTCTTACTTTTGTAACTCAAAACTGTTTAATTACATTATACCTGTACACTAGTACAAATAATTGGTATTCAATATGCCAGTACAGAACATTTGTTAGCTCATTGGCCATGAAATGTTTTTAATGGCAAATTCTGTTGTCAAGCTTTAGTAAGCACTATTCATTCTGATGGATGATAACTATAATGGAAACCCTTTTTCACATGTATTAGCTAATTGCACATTAGCGTAAGTGAATTACAATTAAGCGTAATGTATTACACTCAGGTGTAATGCACACATATAAAGCGTACTTCACTTACGCTTAACCATATGATGTAGACAAAGCATTACTCATTTATTTTCATTGATAGATTAATTACACTTAATCATAAATGAATTATGCTTAAGCGATTATACGAGAAGCCGTTTTCACATTTATTCTGATTCTGCTTAATCGCAAATCATTTACGCTTAAGTGTAAATCATTTGCACTTAAGAGCAAATCATTTATACTTAAATACAAATCATATGCGCTTTAGCGGAAAAAGTATGGGAGGCCCTTTTCACATTTATTATTTATTTGCGCTTAAGCGCAAATATTTGTGCTTAAGCATAAATCATTAAGCACAAATATTTGTGCTTAAGCGTAAATCATTTGCGCTTAAGCACAAATATGTGTCTATCAATTTATTTGCGCTTAAGCGCAAATACCTAACACTCCATTACATCCCTCTGATGTGAATGATTGAGTCCATCTCATATTATATTAGCATGGGCCCATAGTAATAGCCCCATACAGACTCGAAGTTGAAGAAAAAACATATTTCCATATGCATATCAGCATCTCTGTCCCTGGTGTCCCAAGATTTGGTGCCTCACTCCCAGAGCTCATGTATATTTTATTATCTCCTGCACAGATATATACCATTTCCATGGCCATAAATAGGGAATTAGGGGTTACTGGGGTTTGCTTCCCTCATATGGTGTACTCATTGACTTGAAGTTGGGGAAAAACCCCTATTTTCATAATATCAGCATCCCTGTCCCCAAGAATTTGTGTCGCCATCCCAGAGATATAGTATATTTTATAAAAGAGACATATCCTACACAGATCTATATCATTTCCATGGTCATAAAACAGATCTTGGGGTTTCTGGGGGATTGTTTCCCTCATATGGTGGGGCTATATCAATTTTAGTGATGTGTTTAGGCCTGTGCCATGTAAAATTAATTCAGGGGGGATCATTGCATATTGATTTCTATTTGCGCTTAAGTGCAAATGATTTGCGCTTAAGCGCAAATATGATCTATTTGCTTAATTGCAAATGATAGAGGTTATTTGCGCTTAAGCGTAAATAAATAATAAATGTGAAAAGGGCCTCCCATATAATAGATCACATTTATGGCAATTTTATGCTAAAGCGCAAATATATTATTAGACACATATTTTTTGCGCTTGAGCGCAAATGATTTACACTAATAAATAATATATTTGAAAAGGCTGTCTCCCATGCGATTTCCTCTAAACTCAAATTTACTCTGGCAATAAGACATCAATCAAACATCGGTTTAGACTCCCCCATATACTATGAGATGGACTCAATTATTCAGACAGAGGAAATCAGTTGGAGTTAGGTATTTGCTTAAGCATTATTCATATTAATTATGCTTATGTGTAAATGAGTTCCGCGCTTAAGCGTAAATGAAGTACGCTTAAACGTAATTCATATACACTCTCATTGAACTCCCCTCAAGCTGAAATGGATGCAACCGCATTACTAATGCCAGTAACCTACATCAGGTTATACCAATATACATGAGGTATATGGGGAGCCAAATTAACATTTAATAAATAATAGAGCTTAAGCGATATAATTGAGCTTAAGCGATATAATAAGGGAAGATATAATTGCGATTAAGTTCAATAAGGAAATATCTAATTGCGCTTAGCACAATAAGGAATATCTTATTGCACTTAAGCACAAAAAGGAATATCGTATTGCACTTAAGCGCAATAAGGAATCTCTAAGCGCAATAAGGAATCTTCTTATTGCACTTAAGCGCGATAAGAAATATTCTTATTGCACTTAAGTGTAATTAGAGATTCCTTGATTTGGGGGGGGGGGGGGGGGCTTTAGCTCAATTATTTATTAAATGTTAATTTGGCTTCCTCCCATAGAGGTGAGATAGCTGATGAACCCAATTACACTCAAGCGTAATTCAAATGTATTACGCTGATCGTAAGTTAATTATTTTAAGCATAAATAATTTATGCTTAAGTGTAATTAGCTACTATAAAGTTAATCTGGGATAAGGGGAGTACTCTAAATTGTTCTTTCGACCAGCTGTTTCTACCAATTAAAAAAAATTCTCATTTATTTTGAAACTAATGAAAGACAATGGTATATTTTTTTACTAGTAATATTCATTATAAACTTGTACAAATCTGAAAACAAACAAAATTTTAATATTTAAGAAATTTAGAGTTCCCTCTCTTACAGCAGCAACCACTATGCCAGGAAGACCAATTGATCTAGTTCAGCCCGATTGGGCTATTATAATTTATAGATCGATCGGTGGTTCATGCACTCTCTGCGTTTGAAATATTGCTAATAATTTCCATTTACATAAGTCAATAATGCCATTGCAGATAACTTCATCTTAAATTCGACCAAATGTGTTGACGTTTGATAAGAAGGGCAGGAATTCCCCGATTTGTTTATTTTCAATCGATGAGAAGCATGACCTGGATCAGCTGATCGGTTCGGAGGTGTGCCAATCGTATTTTGCATGCTGTGAATACCCATTCACGCCTAAATTTGCAAACAATCCATATATAACATATACACAGTGTGTACACTTTGTTAGTTGCCAATTAATTCTCGACATTTCAATTAGAAAACATGAGATATCGATGCAAAAATCAAGACATAATCACATTATCTAGTTTGTGTTTTGTTGAATCTACTTTCGGTTATCGACATGTCGGCTATTGTTTTGGCTGTTCTCTTAACCGTGCGTGCCAGCCGATCGTCGTTTTTCGGGCGGTTCCGATTTCTTCCGAATATAATTCCATGACCTCCACGCGATGATTCGCGCCGAAAATGTGGTTGTATCTGAGAAGATTTCTTACTCTGACCGCAGTTTTCAACAATTTAATACGGGGCGAATACCGCATCAATAATATGCAACCTTGGGGTTTTATTTCTAGTTTTTTATGACCTTTCTTATGGTATATCGGATACAGTTCTGTCTGACATGAAATATATACCCACCGGGAGTGAAGCTAATGACTTTAAGCACGAATGAGCTATTTATATTTAAGCACACTTGTTTGCGCTTAAGCACAATTACTCTCAGGTGCCAAATAAACGTGCCGGCACGTTTATTAATTTGTAGCAAAAATACATACCTTCACGCTTATTGTGACCCATCACGTTTATTATTTTTTTGGGGGAAAATCCATCACATAATGTGACATTTATTATTTTTTTGGGTGATAAACAAACGAATATAACGATGGAACGAATCACGAGAGTGCTAATGTCAATACTAGAAGTCACAAACCACTAAATAAAACTGTTTTTGGTTGGCTGAGATGCGACATCGCTGAGATACAAATTTTGAGCGTAGAGTGGTAATGTCGCAAGAGCTATACTCGACCTTCACCTCATAATTTGCAGTCACGTTATATTCAACTAATTAACAAGTCTTTTTTGGGTGGTTTCTAGAACACCAAAGTGCATGGAACATCTTGATATATAAGTCCAATTGAACATGCAGGTGGAATTGAGTCGATTTGAGATTATAGATGCGCGCCCTATGAGTATAGCTCTTGCGACATTACCCCGCTACCTATTTTGAGAGTCACGGTTCGCCCAATCTTTTACTTCATCTACTTTCGGTTTGTGATCAAGCGCAAAACATGAACTGGGCCGAGTTCACGGGACCCGAAACGATAGAAAAGCTGGCCCAATATTCGACCGCGTGCTATTCAGTTTCCGAGCCAACTGTTATTTATGCGAATATCTTTTACAATTAGGCCTACGGTACATAATTTATAATTTGTTACTTGTATTACTTTTAGACAAATTTAACTCTCGATTCATGATTTATTTATCCGGTGTTTTAAGACGAAAATAGACAACGTATTTATAGATACGAAAATATGGCGAAATCTTGGTCAATCATTTCCGTCTGCATTTACTTCCGGGTTGTATTTTACTTGAAGGTGACGTTGGACATTGTGACTGGGGGTTGTATATCATGACATCATGGAGGTATGGCTAAACTCTCCACTGCCTGTATAGGGGAATAATGAACCCTCAGAATAATTAACCATCGGAATAATGAACCATATATACCCGAAGACCCCCCAACCTACAGTACAAGAAGAGAAAAAAGAGTCCTGTGCAGTGTGTACTGTAGAATACAACAATCGACATGTAACACAATCTATGCCAACTATATATCATATGAGTAATATGTACCGGTAATTGCACGCATTGTCATACATAATGTATGAATGGGGTAAACAAGTGAAGATACATGTACATGATGCATAATACCTAAATGTCACTTCTTCCGCACAGGTATGATTCCCTGTACTATATAAATGTACACATAAGCCTTCATGGCTTGAGTTTTAAGCATTCTACCATGAAAAGTAAAATCCATAAACCAGCACATTTATTGTGCACCAGCACTATTATTCTTTTTTGGGTAAAAATGTCAACTAGCATTTTTATTTGGCCAGCACTTTTATTTGGCACCTGAGAGTATTTGCGCTTAAGCGCAAATTTGGAAATTCAAAACCATTACCTAACACACCCTATATTGGCAGAGTCCACCACACATTAGTAGTTCAAACATGGGGAAGCCTATTTTATATTTGAGGGAAGATCTACATTGATGGGGAATGAAATGTACATATTTGAGCTTTAGCACAAATATTTGAGCTTAAGCTGCTTGGTTTAGTTGCAGCAATGCAGATCTCGGTCTTCCAAGTTATGCATGGTGACGTCCAAGCGCAATATTATCACTATACACAGTCCAATACACATGGCTAATCCCTCTTCACATGATCAGTGCCCTGCTTGGCACCTCGTAATCATCAGTAACGGGGCTTTTCACCCGGAGACTGCTTGGCCCCGAGTACCTCAGACGGATCGCCCTGTCCATATTTCCTTAGGTGTTTTAGGTGAAAGAAGATTTTATCAATTGGTTTTGATGATAAAGGTGAGGTCAAGTGACCAATTTTGAATGGAGATTTCAGTGCAAATCTCTGCAGCAAAAGTTATATATGAAGCAGTTGTCTGGGAACTAAAGTAACCATATCATTAAACAGACATGGTGGCTGATCTAAGTAAATTTTAAATTTAAAACATGTTTTGATCTGCCTTCTGATGAAGCAACACTTCTAAAATTGTATTGTTCAGTTATTGTCTGATAAACCACAATAGAGAGGTGAGAATAATTAATAACTAACTGCTTTCCTATTGATATCAAAAGCGATTGTTTAAATATAGGACTCAGTGATAGCATTTGGCAATTTCTAAAAGAATTTGGCAAAAAATATAATCATTTGGCAATAGGAGGTCACTCTCCGCCACCCTACTACTAGTAGGCACCAACAAGAAGGACTTTAATTAGTCGCCTCCCAAATATTCCCCCCACTTCATTCTTCTTGTTAATACAACGGCCTCACCTATTCACAATCTCCTGACACCACAGACGTCCGCTACCATATACACACAACGCTGACTCGAGGAACAGCATGCGTCCATGCAGTCCAACATTCACATTTGTCCAGACACCAGAGTGTCCCATACAGCGATGCCTCATACCTTCACAGGCATACATGTACACACATTCAACATCGTGCAATCGGCTTTCATCATTGCCAACAGTGCAATAGACAATTCAACTGCCGTATATAACAACGCCAAATGATACAAAAGAACACGCAGGGAAAGATCCAAATCCCCACTGCTTGTTTGCTTACAAGCATCACAAATACCACGTCCCTCGCCCGCACTCTCGCTTGCCCATACACTACTCCCATACATGGAACACAACGCCGCCCCTCAGTGGAATTAAAGGGCACATGATGGTGATGCTATTGTGATGCTTCAAACCCACATAACCCACATATCCTTACAAGAATGGACAAATATCCTATTAAATGGACAATACTTTATATGACTAGTTTGTGAGTTGCACATTACACTTTTGTCATTTTCACATCCAGTAGTTGTCACTTTTCCCCTCTTGGTCCACATGACCCAATCCCACAAAATATTCCTCTCGGATCCAAGCACACGTCCTCCATTCCCCCGATTAATCCCATTTGATTGGTCAACATCTCATTCGCACAAATTCATCACAACCACAAACCATGGACTCTGTCACCGCGCAACGCCCTATATTGGCACCACTACACAATACCTTCCGGTTTAAACAATTATGGTAACTACCGACTCCGTGCTCACTTTGCACAAGACATATCATGATAAAAAATCCCCTCGTATACAACCCAGGGATGCAAGTCATACCCAACATATCAATATAGTATCATAACTGCGGGTACTACACGATACATACCCGCAGTGGGTACAAATTATTATGAATAAAGCGACATACCCGCAACACTTCGGACCGTATTTTCGGAGCATACCCGCAACCCCACATCTGGCGATCAAGGTTATACCAGCGCCGTTTGTACTTTAACCCATGGACACACAACGTTATGAGTAGCACTGTATCCAATATACCCGCTACCACTACCCGCACTAAACTACAGTGACTGTGCAGCAACAATATACCCACACAAACTACTCACACAGACCAACGGGAACCAAGGGACAACATGCCCGCAATATACCCGCACTCAACCCCGAGACCTCTTCTATGTCCATAACCCCCTGACATCTACTCATTGACCAATCAAATCCACGCTCAACCAATCTAGAGTATAAAAGGACAGGCAAAATCCACATCTACCCACGCCATCCTGGTCCTGATGAAGATACGCTTGTTATCAAAAGCGCTAGACCATTTTTAGGATATTCAAGTGATTGAGTACCTCCCTGGAGGATCATCCTCGCTTATTTTTCAATAGTAAATTTTGGTCCAGCGGGGGACCCTGACTTGGACTAATGTTAGGAGCATGCTGTTTATTCTAGGATAGTTAGTGATACAATGTAGTTACATTGTGTTTTATTTCAGGTTTTTGATTGTGTCTTAAATGGAGAACATACAGTAGTTAGTGAATTAGACATTTTTTCAAAAGTCGGCAGAGGCGTTGCCCATGATGAGGTCATTCCATTTAAAGTGAAATATGGGAAGCTACAAGTCAACGGGGAGACGTCAGAGATTGAGAATAATAAAGTCACTATTGAGTTTGTCAAGGTAAGTTTTTTCTTAAGTTTCCACAACGTTTCAGAGAGAATTCAGTTAATAATTTGGATTTGTCGATCTTCCACATAAATAATGAACAAAATATATTGAAATTTTAAGATAACCAATTGAAATTAATTTTAGTCATCATTATATCTGATTTAGGGTTTGTGAATAATTGAGATACAATGTCGATTATCACCGGTGATTCATTGGCGACACCAATTATTTTTGAATATAGGCCTTTAGATTTCCCGAAATTTACATCGGTAAACTCTGTGCCAAAAATATGGAAATGAGCCCAAAATACTCATGTCAGTGCACTTTTTGTCTCTGCACACTTGTGTTCATGATAAACATCCATATTTATAATTATTTATTACTTGAATAATTTGCAAGAAATTGGCCATACTTGGAATGTGAAACTGACAGCAAACTAAAAATGTTAGGAAAGTCTGCCTAGATGCAAGGATATAGCATTTTTCCATCTAAACACTGGTCTAAATAAAAAAAATATTCATTGGTCCATACTCATGTGCCCGAATTCCATCAATCTAAAGGCAAGAATATCTAATTTGTCCACATAATTGACATGATTGTGAATTTTGCACAGTGTGATGATGAAATAAGCATTCGCAATAATTGTAGCAACACATGTATTGCCTTAAGTTGCCAGAAGTTGGTTCACTTAGTACTTATTGTTAAATACAGTAATGCCCTAAATAATTGACTCCTTAACCACAGCAGAATTATGGGTTATTTGTCAGGATTTAGTTGGAAATATGGCTTGTTGGCATTCATCGGAAAGCTCTCAGTGAGAGCTTTCCGATGAATGCCAACAAGCCATATTTCCAACTAAATCCTGACAAATTACCCATAATTCTGCTGTCGTTAAGGAGTCAATTATTTAGGGCACTGTAGCACCTACCCCGGTTGACACAACAAGTGTCACTTAACAATGGTGCGGTTAGTGTTGCCACCGTGACCGAACTGCAACTACACCATGGTTCTACCAGCTAACTGCCATTGGGCCACAGTGTACTTGCTATTAGGCCATGGGGTACTTGCCATTCGGTTGCGGTGCTCAACTGCAGTTACAAACTGTCACATGAGCACGTTTGAAACAATGAACAATCATACTGAGTCCATGCCCCCATAAATCTGATATGTCTATTAGAATAACACCTGAAAGTTTATGTATACCCTAACTCGCTGTTGTGTCCTGTTGCATTGATTTGTATCATATAGCTCCCAATGATGTAACAGTAATATACAGTGCATTTCTCATCCAGTCACGCAAATGTAGGGCATCATTGGACATATTGAAAACATTTTACAAATGCGAACAATCTTTATTTAATTTTTTTCACGTTTATTATATCTGTGCTGTGTACTTATTTTTCAGGGTGACTATGATAATCCAAAAATCAATGCAATGTATGTGATATCGGGAACACTTGATGGTAAGCAAATACAAAATTACTAATAACTGATTTCTGTTAACTCCATTAAAGAGTGCAGTAATGCCCTAAATAATCAACTCCTTAACCACAGCAGAATTATGGGTAACTTTTCAGGATTAGATGGAAATATGGCTTGTTGCCATTCATCAGAAAGCTCTCACTGAGAGCTTTCCGATGAATGGCAACAAGCTATATTTCCAACTAAATCCTGAAAAGTTACCCATAATTCTGGTGTGGTTAAGGAGTCGATTATTTAGGGCATTAATGTATGATGCTGTGGCAGTTGGGCAGATTGTGTGAACCGCGAACAAGTTAAAACAAATGATTTTTAGCGGTGAATTATTGGTCCATTTCTGTGTCTTGTTCACATGATACGGTTCGTTTTATGGTGTGTATTTTTTGTTATTCATACGTTTTATTGAGGTACAAAACACATCACACAATTGGCAATTGACCAATGGGCGAACAGGATTTAGTGAGAGATTTACTCTGGCTAAGTAAATATATGGACTACGCTCATTATACATGTTGTATTATTTGTTGATGACGGGACAGCAGCTAGCTGAGTTGCAACAATCATCATATTGATGTAGCCAAGCAACATGGAGCCTGTCCCTGGGTGGGTGATAGGCAGGGCTGTCCCTGACTGTGCTGGAAAATCCATGTGTCTAGTTCAGTTATGCAGACCATTGTTTCTGCGATATGTGCTTAGCATTTGTTGAGTAACTATACGAGAACCACTTAGCCTACATAGTCAACTCTCTAGACCCCGAAGCCACGACAAATAGTTTTCATGGCTGGCTCAACCGATTTTCGTGGCTGGTTAGCTAGCTAAGCCGGCTCAGTCACGACGTTCGTGGCTGACGAAATATGGCGGCTCAGCCGGCTGAGATGTTATCATTCAGCGTATTTCCGTTTCCGAAATGTTCCTAATCCCCTGTTATCGGTTATAGATGCCGTTTTTTTAGCGTTTGTGGTGAACCCGTAGAATTCCAGACCACACGTAATCTTTTGATGTTGGGCTTTTCCATTACGGCGAAATTCACGAAGGACTGGCATGGATATACTATGTAGTTTCCCATCTAATCGGTATAAGTAGTTACATTGGGACTTCTGTCGACTTCAGACTGCTATCATCACTGCCATCTTGCGATATATGCATGCTTCATTGAATGATGAACCGCGGATAGTAATGATATATACTATTTCAAACTATTTTCTATTCTTATGTGTATATATTGACAAATGCCAGTGATGTCTGAGACTGGGTGTTGTCGATATAAACAATTTATATTTTAACCCTTTCAATACCGAATGGATGCGCCCATTCAGTTATATGAAAGCATGCATTGGGATAGTCTATTCCACATTAAGGGGCCAGGTGTTCTGATAATATAACAACCATGCGAGTATGCCAATATTAGGCAATGCGGTTTAGTTCTTTGCGATTCACAGTACAGTTGTGCTTGACATATAAGCCCATGCACATGGCTCAGCCATTTTACAATTCCGGCGGCGGAGATTTTTAAATGTGGCTGGCGTTAGAAATAATATGGCTGGCGGCGGCTTGTGGTCAATATGGCTGGCGGCGGCGGCGTACGATGGCGGCTTCGGGCTCTACAACTCTCAAAATGGAATTAATGAGCAACACCCATACTTGCATTATTGCATACCATTATGGAAAACTAGCTTTCCCAATCAGAAACTGATATTCCCTCAAATATTCACCTTTGACTTTTTTGTAAAGTTTTTATTAACTTGTGGTTTAGCGAGGGACGGTTGGTGGGCAGCAACAAACCTATATAACATAGATTCTGACAATATTTGGTATGTGAGTTAATAATTGACAGCTGCCCCGATTTTCTAACCAGAGTTATGCCACTTGTTGCTATTTACTTGAACAAAGATCAGCCAATTTCATTCATGTCTGGTATATGGATCTTTCACAACTATATCTTGATCTTGATCAAGTTCAAAAATCAGTTTTGTCCAAATTCTTTTTCCTGAGTTAAGGACCTTATTCTAATTTTAGGAAATGTTATGTCCCTTAGCGCGATGACTCGTACAACTGTCATCCATATTTATTTTTTTTTGATCGTTCACAATGATATCTTGAACAATTTTGAAAATCAGTTTTGTCCGAGCCTTTTTACCTGAGTTACGTCCCTTCGTTTGCCTATTTTTAGTAATTTTATTACTGTCTGTGTGAAAACTTGAACAAACTTCAACCGATTACATTCATATATTTGGCATGTTGACCTTTTACAACAGTATCTCGATCCAGTTCGAAAACCAGATTTGTCCGATTCTTTTTACTTGAGATATGGCCCTTAGTTTTTTTTAAAGCAATTTTATGGCCATTGGCGAGATAACTTGATCAAACTTCAACCCATTCCATTCATATTGGGTATATGGCTCTTTGACAACAATATCTCAAACAAGTTCGAAAACCAGATTTGTCCGATAGTTTTTATTTGTATTACGGCCCTTAGTCCATCTATTTTTAGCCATTTATGACCGTTGGCATGAAAATTTGTTTTTAGTTCAACACTCGACAGGCTGTGGGTGTTATGAACTATAGTCATTGATCGGAATATCCGATATTTAGAAAGATTATGATGGAGTGCTTTAAAGCGAATTAAGGGCGTTTCACTGAGAATTTCGGACCAATTTTTTGTTCGTTTCCTGACAGTTCTATGTGCACAACCGTCTTATGCTCTGAGTGTGATAAATTATTTCAAAACTTGTCCATTAAACACTTTTGAAGCAAGAAATCTCAGAAGATTTCGTTCATAATTGCTGCATTTGTTTTGATTAATACCATTGTTGCGAGATTACGGGACATGACAAACTGCGGAATGGGACTGGATGTGGGACACAATTTGTAATTACGTGGGACAGCTGATATCTCGCTATTTATTCCCGCCGATGGGAATATTAACCAAGACATAAAAAATTATAATCGGGGCATTGAATTTTCAAAATTTTCCTGGGGGAGGTCCCCAGGCCAACCCAATGGTGCCCCTCCCATACCCACCATTTCATGGTCCAGCATCTATTCTTTGCAATTGATTTTGATACATCAAAGTTGTTTCTGGGATATCTTCAAACCAGTTGAATAAGACACATACCAATTACCCATTAAAGCACAACCTTTATCTATATTACTTGATGTCTAATACTAAACATTCAACTTTCCGAGTTCCTAATCGCTCCATTGACTCTAACACATAAAATTATCTCCTCTTCATGTTGAACTACAGTGTCATTGACACTTTTCCTGAGTTATGGTCCTTAGTTCTGAGATAGGGTTCTTTAGTTCGTCCATTTTTAGTGATCATCGGTCGAACAGATTCACTCTTATGGGCAAAAAGAAACTCGGCCAGAGCCATCTTTGATGCACAACACTTGTTGGTTCCATGATACTTTGAATAAGCTAATTTCAAGATGGGCTGTTACAAAATTTGGATTATTAGTAAAACTGCTAAGGGTGGAAGAAATGCATTGCGTGTTGTTTGGGTGAATAGTTATGATATATTGTTATTGAATAATTAATGATTCATCAGTATAGGCAGGTGCAGTCAGGTGCAGTGCTAATATATTTCAATTTATTACATGATCAGACCATTATTCCATTCATTAAACCCAATTTATAATAATGATATACAACGGTCAATACCATCAAATATAACAGGAAATAGTGCCTGGTGTCCCCCAAATGTATTGTTGTGAAAATGTAACCTTTGATTTCATTTTTGCCGTACACAACTTAAATCGATGTTTATGATTTGTTGATTTAGTTTGAACAAATATTTCATTAAGGTTACGTTATGTGGGCAAACACTGCATAGTTACATGAAACATCATTGCAAGTCTTTTAGAAGCTGCTGTTAGTTTCACATCGCACATATTGTATGTTTTATGGAGTTTTTTGATCAAGTAATAAATAGAATCTACATCTCGTCCCCAGTTTATTGCAAAATTTACAAAACTCCTCCAGTAAACTACAGTGTCATTGACACTTTCATTATTTTCCTGAGTTATGGTCCT
This sequence comes from Siphonodentalium dalli, assembly GCA_032622095.1. Taxonomy (NCBI): domain Eukaryota; kingdom Metazoa; phylum Mollusca; class Scaphopoda; order Gadilida; family Siphonodentaliidae; genus Siphonodentalium; species Siphonodentalium dalli. Next base: position 98,696,369 of record CP136064.1, read on the forward strand.
TAGTTCTGAGATAGGGTTCTTTAGTTCGTCCATTTTTAGTGATCATCGGTCATTTTAGGTCCTCTATGTATTTCAATTTTACATGTAATTATTATTACAGAAGTTCCCAAACTGGCACCAATCCCAGGAACAGACACAGCCACAACAGACGAGGAGATTGATGAAGATGATGAATCATCTGGCAGCAGACCATCGAAATCTCGCCGTCCGTCCGGCCCAAAATCCAAAGATCCTTATGCGTCAGATGACACAAGCACGATGCTTCTGCCCGTGTTTATGGCCATCGGAGCATTCATTCCGTTATTGTTCTGTCTATGTAAGGTCTAATAGCTTGCAGTAATGCTCTAAATAATCAACTCCTTAACCACAGCAGAATTATGGGTAACTTTTCAGGATTTAGTCGGAAATATGGCTTGTTGCCATTCATTGGAAAGCTCTCAGTGAGAGCTATCCGATGAATGGCAACAAGCCATATTTCCGACTAAATCCTGAAAAGTTACACATAATTCTGCTGTGTTCACTGCTGTGTTTAGGAGTTGATTATTTAAAGCATTATTGTATTTCTTGGACACAGTTGGTTCTTTGTTGCAGCAAGTGGTGTAGACTTTTAACCTTTTCTTTACTAAATACTCATTGATGAGTAGTTATCCCTATGTCCAGATAATAAGTTAATCGTTTGCCTCCTATTAATAGGAATCCTTTTACACTTGTGTTATCTGTATGTCTGCTTGCACTCTGCTTATATTTGCTGAACTTCTCCCAGATGAATAATAGACCACTCCGATGTATACTTTTATAACTGATTGAGTTATTAACCCTTTCAGTGCCAAGTCCGATATTTGTATCAACCCATATTTCCTTGATCATTTTTCAAATTTATTGATTATAATAATGTGATACATTGATGGCACTGAAAGGGTTAAAGGAAAGGTCAAAATAATTTGCACATTTGGACGGGTTGAATATTAAAATAGTGATTAACATAGAATGTTCTGTTTTAGGAATAGAAGTCCCCAGCTATTCAAACACACATGTGTTTTTACATTTATTAATGTAACACATCCTGATGTTAGTTATTCCTTTTATTTACAAGTTCACTAAGGCTACGTAAAGTCAAATTCCTGTTTCTCAGGACCACACACATGGTCCCGAAACCCTATGTGCATGGTCTTTTTAACCCTTTCAGTGCCAAGTCCGATTTTTGTATCAACCCATATTTCCTTGATCATTTTTCAAATTTATTGATTATAAGAATGTGATACATTGATGGAAAGAGCTCTCAGAGTTCTTTCCATCAATGTATCACATTATTATAATCAATAAATTTGAAAAATGATCAAGGAAATATGGGTTGATACAAAAAAGGACTTGGCACTGAAAGGGTTAATCAAATTCTATATTTTGGGAATATTTTTTAGACAAACATTCCCATTTCCTGATTCAAATTTCCTATTCATAACTGTAACTGGTAACTCAACTCTGAAGGGAGACCTGGGATCCCTATTGAATTTCCCCAGTTGAAGTTGGTGATGTTCACGCACTAATCACCTCGATTAATGGGTTTTATCTTTTGCACATTAGGGGATATAGAAACTGAAAACAGAAAGGGAAAAAGTAACTGAAAACAATGTTAACTTGAGACCATAGATACGTCCCAGAAGATGAGTCCTAAGCAGAATGAGGTTCCCAGAGGGTGAATGTAGTGAATGCTAGCCCGCTGCGCAGGATAGCATCATAACATTCACCCTCTGGAGACCTCATTCTGCAAATGACAGATACACTATTTGCAGGCTTGCTTGTAAGTTTATCTTGAATAATTAAATACTGACCACTGCCTGCTGTTGCTAAGAATCATCTATGTTCGTATGGAATGTTAATAATGTACTCAGGGTTTCAGACCTCCAGTTACAAAAATAACATACAAAATCTAAATTAACATCAATTTTTGCTTTGTTTCACTGAAAACAATATTAAAATCGAAGAGTGACACATGAAGTAGACTTATGAAATTATGAATACAAAATATTGTCATTTTGTTAATGAAAACTTCACAAAAGTATTTCTGCTGTCCCATCTAAAACGTCGAAACCATCTGAAACAAAGGCCATGGTTAACTAAGTTTTATGTTTAACGCCATCCAGGATTCTGAGAATTAAATGCGAAATGCGGTGGTAATTCATTAGGTAACTGAAGTTAATTTATAATATTTACTATATAATTATAATATCACTTTAATATCAACATTGTTTACATTCATTTTATGTGAATGAAGCAAGTGTTTAGGGACTAAGTAAGAGTAAATGTTCCTATCTGAGTTTGCACAAGGGACACTCTTTGGGTCAATGGAATCATGCTTTGTGCCAATAATTAACAAAATGCGTGATTATTTTCTGCCAAAAAATGAAATGCGATGATTGACCCTAAATATAATATTACTTAACCATGGCCAAATGAATAAAAATTCGATATCAATCAAGGTAGCATTTCATGTTCCAAATGTGTTATTTTATATACCAGCATGATTCGTAAAAATTGTCCTGGAACCCTGAATACCTCTTTTATTTTAGTCAGCTCATAATATGTCTCACCAAGTTCAAATGCCAATACTCACAGGTGAGAAGTTATCAAATCATCTAAAATCACTTTATTTACACTGAACTTTACTGAGTTCCAGAAGCCAAAAATAACTTATAGATTGTCATTCAAAATTCCAGTTAACCCTTTCATGATGGGAGCTGCGCTGTGAAGCATTAAAGATCCTGTGCCAGTGCATTCTCTTATAGGCTCCCTCGCATATATAAGGGATTGCACTGGCTTACAAGGTCAAGGTTAATATTGTTATGCCAATGTATTTTTTTTATACTAGTATATGCGAGACTCCCTATGGGATATTCACATATATAAGAGAACACATTGGCACAGTGTTTTCGCCAAAAAATTCAGGAAACTTCCGTCATGGAAGGGTTAAATTTGGAATCAAGTTTATTGGATCTGTTCCCACCGATGCTAAACAGGAAAATTGCCATGCTAACAAGCCTTGAAATAGCTTAATTTTTGAAGATATTGATTCTTATTTATTTATACAGAATATTCAATTCTATTCAGCTCAAACTTTGAAGCACAATGAATAATAGTTGGTAAAAATTATCTTAATTTTCATTTATATGATAATATTAGTTAGAGATGTTTGAACCATTTTCAAAATATCAAATTCTATTTTAATGTATGAATGTAGCAATGCTGTGAAAAAATGAATTCAGTTTTTAAAATTGATTGATATTATACATACAGTAATGCCTTAGATAATCGACTCCTTAAACACAGCAGAATTATGGGTAATTCAGGATTTAGTCGGAATTATGGTTTGTTGACTTTCACTGAGAGTCGATTATTTAGGACATTACTGTAGAATATGGTACTCTAATTTTCTTATATAGTTTATTCATTTCTTTTTTGTCCATGACTACCCTCCTATTCTAAAGGGAAAATATGGTAATGTTGATATGTAGTGAGCTGTTTGCAGGTCTACTCGAACCTCTATAGTAATACAATACAGCTGGCTAGCATCACCAAATTCACCCTCTGGGGACCTGATTCTGCTTTGGCCTCAACTGCTATGAGAGACCGAGGATCAGATTGAAGTTTCCAAGTTCAAGTTGGTGATGTTCACCCATTAGTTTCCTCGATTATGCATTTTATCTTCTGCAAATTAGGGGACATAAAAACTGAACAGAAGGGGAAAAGTAACTAAAAACAATGTTAATTTGAGACTATAGATACTTCTCAGAAGATGTGGCCTAAGCAGAATGAGGTCCCCAGAGGGTGAATTTAGTGATGATAGCCAACTGTGCGGGATAACGGCCCTAAACTCACCCTCTGGGGACCTCAGTCTGCAAATGACATACACAATATTTCAAGTAAGTGATAATGTCTGATGATAAAATGATTAAATAACAGGATATCTACGGGGGCTTTTATATACATATGTACACCAATACAACACAATGGCATTCTAAAGACTTTGCACATAATTCGCCTTCTGAGAATTCTCATACAACTTCAAAGGCAAGTGACATGATTTTTAGTTGAAATGCTTCTCAACTTTTTATTTCACAACCGTTGTCATGAGGCAAAAAAATGCAATGGAATCCAAGTCATTGTTTACATATTGTTGTTTACCACAAGTTGAATACAAGCTGAACTAATTTGAGCTTTCTGATTGGTTTAAATTAGGCATATATTTGGTATATAGTGGGTGTATGTTAGAAAGTGGTGGGTATATGGCCATGTTTGAATTGTATTGTGGGTACAATCTGCTCTTTGGGGGGTATAATCTATTTTATAACTCAATTGGTGTTTATTTGTTTGGTTGGATGCATTTTAGTGGGAACATGTTGTGTCAGTATGTTCGCGGATATATGATTTCTTTGGTGATGGGTATATTTTGTGTGATGAAGCCCAAGGTTGGTACATTTGACATTTTAGTGGGTATCCTTGTTTGTTTAAATGGCTTGTTAGTTTAAGGTGTGTCTATATATCAGAGTGGTGGTTATAAAGTCCATCCATGTCTTGGTGAGTCAATATGACCAATCAACTTATTAGTGGTTACATTTTGGTGCATATTGTCATTTTAGTTTTGTGTTGCAATATGTTGCATCATGATATAATTTTTAGCAGCCGACGAATGCGAAATGACACTATCGGTACTTTTTTATAAGAATACCCATCAGTATGTTCTGTTATGACAAAAAATTATATTATGACAAAAAATTATAGATTAAAAACTGCTAAATCTAGACTAAAATTGCTGAGACAGTTCTCAAATTGTCGAGTTTGGATTGAAGAATCGAACCCTAGCTGTTAATAACTTTGCATACAAGAATAATTTCATGTCGAAGCACACTCACAATGCAATCCCTGTGTGACCATGATGGTACATGTTTATATAATCTAAGACTTGGGACATGTTTCAGCATGGAGCAAAGAATATGACCATGGTAGTCACTGCCTAAATAAAATTCTTCTAAATGTGGGAGGAGTAATAAATGTATACCTAAGCCTCAATTTATATCTCCTCTTATGTCACAATATGACCGTAGCTGCTGAAAGTGACTTAAAACCCCAATTAGCTGACTGACTTTTTCATTATGCAATGCTTTGAATTCTGAAAGAAAAATTGTGACGCTTTGGATTCACAATAAATTGTTGCAGGGTCGTCATATGGGATGGAGTGGCGCCTTTGTGAATGAATGAGTGCATAAATATTAAGACCAATGCGTCTTTTCAACACCTACAGTAATGCCCTAAGTAATTGACTCCTTAACACAGCAGAATTATGGGTAACTTTTCGAGTTTGGAAATATGGCTTGTTGCCATTCATCGGAAAGCTCTCCCCGAGAGCTTTCCGATGAATGGCAACAAGCCATATTTCCGACTAAATCCTGAAAAGTTACCCATAATTCTGCTGTGTTTAAGGAGTCGATTACTTAGGGCATTACTGTAGCATAAGTATTAAAAACATAAGAGTTTCATGCCTTAAACACTTCAACTGGGAAGGGCTTTCAATTCTTCTCGTTTTTATGACATATTGACATTATAAATGTGGAAAGTGGATATATTTTTAAATCGTTCATGCTTTGTAGAAGTATATCATACATACTGATACCATTAGGTAGAATAAATGAATTACCCAGATAAAGAAACTTCATCCAAATCAGTTGATAATTTTGTCAAATTTACACAGCTCTAATTAAAGAGGATCATATTATTTATTCATAGAATCTTAGTTCAACCCTTTGTATACTAAATGGATTTTCCCATTTAGTTATAAAAGTATTCATTGGAATAGTCCATTATTTATTTGGAGGGATATTCAGGTAAAATGAACAGACAACAGAATGACGTTTTTTGTTTACATAAACAATGGTAAAAAAAAAAAAGATATGACAATAACATACTGTTTATGCGATATTTCTTATTTGTATACGGCAAAGTCTGTCTACATTTTGTTGTTCTTTCTGTTTGTGGCGGTTTTTGACGGGTGGAAATATTTTCACAGGATCCCCACCGCCAAGGCCAACCGTTAAGGGAACTGCTTGTGTTAAGTATTTAGTATAGAAAGGGTTGAAAGAATTTTCATGATTCATGTAGTGATTCAGTTTTAATTTTCATTAGTGTATTTGAGAATGCCGTAATAACTTCCATCACTAAGGCCAGCTTATGTTTCACGTATGAATGATTGTTTGGAAATCCATACAAATATTTATTCTACATATTTTATCCTGTAAGTACTATCATTACATATTTTCAATGGAATTTCCAATATTGAATAAATGTTTGTGTCTCCCGCTGTCTCAAAACAGGAAGAGAAACCAAAACTACATGATGTTTGTATTGTCACCAAGAGGGATAACGTAAATAACATCAATTGTCACTTTTGCATTGCCAACTAATGAACTGACTATTTTTCATTAAGACTTACTTAGACAATATTCTAATTACGATGAGTTGCATTCACAATCAAGTGTAGCGATTACCAAGTACACGATTGTGGAATAAATACATAACCTGATTAACAATTTAATCTTGAACATCTATTGAACTTGTTGGCTATGGCATGTTGTCCCAGAGTGAAATATAACTCTATAATGTTCGTAACTCATTCGATATAAGGTTCTCAATTTAAATGTGCATTCTGTTCTATGTATGCTTCAGTGCTGCTATATGTGGAATGTAATAAGAGCAGATATATATGGAAATTATTGAGTTTGAAGCCCGATATATTTATAAATATTGGTGACATGAGTGTTATATAATCAGTGGAAAGAGTGTTCAAATTCATTCACAACAAACATGGGACATTCATAACTTTAGTAAGTCTGAATTGAATGAAATGAAATTTGGCATGTGAATTTACTGGCACAAAATACAGGTCAAGTTCGAATTTGGGTTCTGCCACCAATGTTCACCAGAGTTATTGTCCTTGTTAGAATTACCACAGGGGTATTTTGCCAAGCCTCATGATGATCTTGTTTGAACTTTTTGCCACCCTGATAATGTTAACCCTTCCATGACTGGAGCTTCCTGAATTTTTGCAAAAACCCTGTTCCAATGCATTCTCTTATATATGCGAGTCGCCCATAGGGCGTCTCGCATATATAAGAGAATATATAGAGAATGCATTGGCCCAGTCGACATAAATTTCGACTCAGTATATCATATATTCATCTGAGTCGAACAGGACTGGCCGGAAAGCTATTTCCAGACTTGGGGATATACCAGGAAATTCCTTGTTTTGATTGGAAGCGGTACCAGAAACCGCTAACCCCGATTGGCTAACCGATATATTGATCTAAATTTACATACTGGGCAGAACAAAGAGACGCGATATTTTAATTTGAGCATGCGCACACATTGACAAATAAGCTTCCTGTTTAAAATATTTTTTTAAAAGAAAGACATTTATTCATCGGTAAAACTCGTTTTCGACGCTTTTAATAATCTCACCACAATAGGAAAATGAGTGTTATGTACAGTGGACAAAGACCGAAACGATGTGTTATTGAAGTGTGTTTCGTCTATCTTGAAAGAGACAGTTATTTCAGAGTTGAAATCTGAACAATTTCAAGTGTTGTCGGCAATATTCGTAAACAGGTCACGCATAAATTATTCCTTATTTGGAATGTCTGCGACATCAGTATGACGTCACGATATTGGGGAAGCACATTGTTCTGGAAATGGGTTTTTACATGAATTCGTGTCGACGTAATATTATAATTATTACGGAGATGTTTACGTCGACTGGCATTGGCCTAACAATATTTACCTTATATAAGCCAGAGCATTCTCTTATATTATGCCAGGCTCACAATGGGATACTCATATAAGAGAATGAATTGGCACAGTATCTTTAATGCTGTTCCAGCGCAGCTCCCGTCATGAAAGGGTTAATCTTTATTGAAGCTTTGAGCTCGGTGTTGAACCTTTTTTGAAGATTTGAGCTTGGTGTTTAACCTTTGTTGATTAATATTGATATTTTGTTTGTTTTTCTCTGTTGTTGACTATGAATTTGTTAGCTGTGGAACAGTGAGTAAAATGGCATAGATTGTCTTTTTTTCTGAATAATTTGCTTAAATTATTTAATTATTTGTATGTATTTTGTATTACTTGTGATTTTATCATAATTAGCTTCTTAAAATAGGACTGAATATATACTCTACTTCTTAAATTATTGACAATGGTCAATAATTGCGAATAAAAATGTTAGCGACTACACATGCATGTCACCAAACTCTCAATACCTTCGTTCTGACGTTCACAGAAACTGAAAATCAATGTCCTTAAAAGGAATCTTATCTTAGCTGCTATGAGCTGATTATCATTTAATGTGTATGTGTAAGATGTGTGGTTAGGGACATAAATACAGTAATGCCCTAAATAATTGACTCCTTAACCACAGCAGAATTATGGGTAATTTTTCAGAATTTAGTCGGAAATATGGCTTGTTGCCATTCATCGGAAAGCTCTCAGTGAGAGCTTTCTGATGAATGGCAACAAGCCATATTTCCGACTAAATCCTGTGAGAGCTTTCCGATGAATGGCAACAAGCCATATTTCTGACTAAATCCTGAAAAATTACCCATAATTCTGCTGTGGTTAAGGATTTGATTATTTAGGGTATTACTGTATATCATATTTCTGTTAATATCAGTGAATTTCTGACTGTAATGTAGAAGATATGCAATGTGCAATTTTGAAAAGTCAACAGTATATCTAGTCGGAATATTTTTTATATCAGTCAAAGTTGTTGCTTATTTGATCTCAGAAATGTGAACTTTTGTTTGAGCTGTAAGAGGTTGTACCACATAAGCAACAGTGTAATTATCAGAATTTGTTTGAATCTAAAGTGGCAATGCATAAGCTTGGATATAGTGTATCTGATATTTGCAGAATGGGGTCCCCAGAGGGAGAATTTAGTGGTGCTATCATTTCTATCCTGCATGGCAGGCCAGCATCATCAAATTCACCCTCTGGGAACCTCATTCTGCTAAGGCCTCAACTGCTATGGGAGTTCTAGGATCAGATTGCTCTTCCTCAGTTGAAGTTGGTGATGTTCCACCATTAGTCACTTCGTTTATCCATTTTATTTTCTGCAAATATATAGAAATAATATAGAAACTGAACAGAAGGGAAAAAGTAACTAAAAAAAATGTTTTAATTTTTAACTATATATAATTCCCAGAAGATGAGGCCTAAACAGAATGAGGTCTGCAGAGGGTGAATTTGGTGATCATAGCCTGCTGTGTGGGGTACCATAGCATCACTAAATTTACCCTCTGGGGACCTCATTCTGAAAATGTCAGACGCAATATATTCAGTCTCGGCAATGCACGTATCGGAATGTTTTTTCTCTAGAGCGGCAACATACTTATCAAAATGTTTTTTCTATAAATAAAAGTATATATATATTGATGAAATACCTGTAGACAGAATGGTGCATTTTGAATGAGCAGCTGTCATATTTGTACTGTTGAGTGTAATATAACATTTCATCTCCAATGACCTTTCCATGATGAGAGCTTCCAGAAATTTAGTGAAAACCCTGTTCCAATGCATTCTCTTATATATGTGAGTCTCACATAGGGAGACTCACATACAAGAGAATGCATCAGCCCTCTTAATTCAGATAGTTTGGCTTCGGCAATCTGCTACGGCAACCCTTTGCCGTGGCCCAGTTTGCTTCAGCAATTGGCTTTGGCATTGCTGATTGCCATAGCAAATTATGAGGGCTGATGCATTGGCAAAGGGTTTTCACAAAATTTCAGGAGGCTCCAGTAATGGAATGCTTAACAACCTGGGTGACTAATCATGTCAGGATTTGTTCCTTGTCATTAGTTTGTAACATGCATACAGTAATGTCCTAAATAATCAAATCCTTAACCACAGCAGAATTATGGGAAATTTGTCAGGATTTAGTCGGAATATGGCTTGTTGCCATTCATTGGAAAGCTCTCAATCAGAGCTTTCCGATGAATGGCGACAAGCCATATTTCCGACAAAATCCTGAAAAGTTACCCACAATTCTGCTGTGGTTAAGGAGTCGATTATTTAGGGCATTACCATAAATGACTTGTTCAACTTTTTTCTGGAACAAGTACAAGCCTGGAAATAGTGTGTCTGACATTTGCAGAATTTGGTGATGCTAGCCTGCTGTGCGGGGTAGTGTCACTAAATTCACCCTCTGGGGACCTCATTCTGCGAATGTCAGACACACTATTTCCAGGCTTGAACAAGTAGATGTCTGATTTTACTCCTTAAAAATTTCATTGCTTCAGCTCAAAATTATAAAATACCAGGGGTAAAACTGCCATCTTTTTCATTTAAACTCAATAATCGTTAACCCTTTCATGATTGGAGCTTCCTGAAATTTTGTGAAAACCCTGTGCCAATGCATTCTCTTATATATGCTAGTCTCCCAGTATTTACCTCAACCTTGTAATCCAGTGCATTCTCTTATATATGCGAGGCCCCCTATGGGAGACTTGCATATATAAGAGAATGCACGGGCCCAGGGTCTTTAATGCTGCACCAGCGCAGCTCCCATCATGAAAGGGTTAATTACGAATCGGGAGTTCATCATTTCCTGCTTGAGTTTTGTATATATCGATATATTTATCATTGCTCTATAGCTTGTATACTGCCACTTTCATCATTTACCGATGTTTCACTTCAGTGTCAACCAAGACATTATGAGAGTCTGGTGTCAATTACAGTCAGAGTGGTATCACAATAAGCATAAAAAAACATCGAGAAAAGATTTACCAGCTTTTAGTCATATAATATTTCAGACCCAAATATGAGTGCCAATATTGCAACTTATATATGGAGGAATAGCCTTTATTTATTTGGGGTACATCAACAACCTTTATTTGACAACTTTTATTTGTTTGGAGTACATTAATAACCTTTATTTATTATGCTTCATGATCCCGTCTGAGTACATTAATAACCTTTATTTATTTGATATAACCATGATTAGCGCTGGTTGCTAACAAATGAATTAATCACCTAATAATATAGTTTTGAAGGAGGGCCACATGGGCCTACAAGGGCGGAGGGTTGAAGGAGAAGATCACTTTATCTTTTTGAGCGCTTTGCACGCAACTACTCTCTCTCTCCTACAAGGGCACCTGAGGTAGAGATAGAGTTCTCCCGCTTGCTATGGTCCGAACGTCTACACAAGGCATGTGAAAATGTTCGTAGCAAAGCAAGCGGGAGAACTTTATCTCTATCTGAGATCGCGTGAAGTTTCATGGCAGATAATTTGCTCCGCAAGATCAGGAAGAAACCACTTTATTATGACTTTATAGACAAATAATATACCCCATCTTAAGTTTTATCTGTATTTTATTCACAAAATAGCTATTTGTTGTCTTAAATTTGTGATTGATAAAAGTGATATTGTAATTGTGGTCATCATCTTTAAGCCTGAATCCTGTTCGCAGTCACTGTGCACTTTTATCTGATGTTTTTGACGGTTTCTCATAATGTCTGGTTCATAGCCGCATTACTTTGTTTTGGGTTAATGATTATCGCATGAGAGCAGAGAGCTGAATGATACAATGATGAGGCTCAAGTCGTATCTTTACACTATCCACTCGAGTGCGGTCATTTTTAAACCTGAATTAAAAATAAATGCGGCTTTATATTTATTACATACCTCAAACACGAAATAAATGTGATATTTATATTCACAGCCCATCCGATGAACATTCGTTATTGTTTTACAATGATTTTGACAATGCAAACTTCTGAAATTCTCGTTACGTCGCCTTTAGCAACGTAATTATGTCATGCTTTCTAGGAGAATCCAGGATTTCCCTGGATCAATGTGTGGAAAATTATCACACAGGCTCGAACTATTGCATTTACTAAGAATAGAATGGGTATGTAATAAAAAACAAAAAAGAACATCGAACTATTTATTCCATTAATGCCTGATTCTTCATCTGTGTTGAAATATCTTTATTTTTCCACTCTGATTTGCTAGGTTTTCTAATTACTTTGTACAATGTATGAATGAGTTTAATACTTGGATTGACGATTGTATAATATATTTATATTTAGATTAGTTGAAACATATATATATATATACACAGGATAGTGGCAAGCCTTGAAATAGCGTGTCTGTCATTTGCAGAATGAGGTCCCCAGAGGGTGAATTTAGTGATGCTACCCCGCATAGCAGGCTAGCATCACCAAATTCACCCTCTGGGGACCTCATTCTGCTGAGGTGTAAGCAGAATGAGGTCCCCAGAGGGTGAATTTGGTGATGCTAGCCCGCTATGCGGGGTAGCATCACTAAATTCACCCTCTGGGGACCTCATTCTGCAATTGACAGACACGCTATTTCAAGGCTTGGATAGTGGCAGTACTGCTTGGGAGTATTACTTCGTGAGTATCTGCACTGAAAATAATCAGTCGATTTTGAGGATAAGAAATAATTAACAAGCAGGTGAGATAAGTTAAAAGTTCTGGAAATTTAATACTATTTTAACTTACTGAAGCAATCTGTTTATGATTTGCGAAACCTTTGTTACTTTTAATGCTGTAATTATTTGTATCGAATCGATGTAGATCATCCAAAATATAGAAAGAAATGAGTTTATCATAGAAAATATAGAAAGAAACGAGTTTATCATAGAAAATATAGAAAGAAATGAGTTTATCATCAAAAATATTGAAAGAAATAGGCAAAACTTCTATATATATAGATTGTCTATCTCTTTCGGGCCACAATTACAACAACATATTTTTTATAAAATGCAATTTCAAGACTACAAATACATTTTTCTGTGAATGAAGCACGGACAAAACTGACAATCTGGTATATTATTTGTTTATAAAGGCATAATAGAGGTTTATTCCTGCAAAATATCTGAAGCAAAATGGCAGTTTTCTAACAAGATAGAGTTCTCCCTCTTGGTTTGAAGTTATTGTTCTAAAAATATCCTGTAAAACTGTCCCAAAAAGTTATATGTTTTATACCAGAATTTTTTTTAATAAAATCAATAATAAATGATATATTTATTTACGGACATATGTCTTTGATTCTTGGAAACTACACTATTAAACTGTTTAGTATGAGATAGAACATCTTTCAGTTTTATTCAAAATCAAATGATGATCCTATTCCTATCAAACAATCACACTATGTCAAGACAATAATAATAATGGTCAGCCGTGGCTACGTGCACAATACACAGACAATACTTCATGTGTGCAATGCTTGAGTATATACAATGGATACACGTGTGAGTATAATACACAAGCTTCATACATCTCTCCATCAGTCTTCAATTTCATCTGTATTTTATTCACAATTAGTTATTAGTTATGAAATTGGGAGTTATAAAAAATATGTTGTTGTTGTAATTGTGGCTTGGAAGAGATACACTAACTTTAACCCATTCTATACTAAGCATGATTGACGAGTAGTTATCCCATAGGAAAGTTCAGATAATAAGTTTAACCCTTTCTATACTAATGCATCATTGATGAGTAGTTATCCCATAGGAAATGTTCAGATTATAAGTTTAACCCTTTCTATACTAAAGCATCATTGATGAGTAGTTATCCCATAGGAAATGTTCAGATAGTAAGTTTAACCCTTTCTATACTAAAGCATCATTGATGAGTAGTTATCCCATAGGAAATGTTCAGATAATAATTTTAACCCTTTCTGTGCTGAGCATCATTGATGAGTAGTTATCCCTTAGGAAACGTTCAGATAATAAGTTTAACCCTCTCCATAATAAAGCATCATTGATGAGTAGTTATCCCTTAGGAAACGTTCAGTTAATAAGTTTAACCCTTTCTATAATAAAGCATCATTGATGAGTAGTTATCCCTTAGGAAATGTTCAGATAATAAGTTTAACTCTTTCTATAATAAAGCATCATTGGCGAGTAGTTATCCCATAGGAAATGTTCAGATAATAAGTTTAACCCTTTCTATACTAAATAACCATTGATGAGTTGTTATCCCATAGGAAATGTTTAGATCATAAGTTTAACCTTCTCTATACTAAAGCATCATTGAAGAGTAGTTATCCCATAGGAAATGTTCAGATTATAAGTTTAACCCTCTCTATACTAAAGCAACAATGATGAGTTGTTATCCCATAATAAATGTTCAGATAATAAGTTTAACCCTCTCTATACTAAAGCAACATTGATGAGTAGTTATCCCATAGGAAATGTTCAGATAATAAATTTAACCCTCTCTATACTAAAGCAACATTGATGAGTAGTTATCCCATAGGAAATGTTCAGATAATAAGTTTAACCCTTTCTATACTAGAACATCATTGACGAGTAGTTATCCCATAGGAAATGTTCAGATAATAAAATTTAACCCTTTCTACACTAAAGCATCATTGACAAGTAGTTATCCCATAGTAAATGTTCAGATAATAAGTTTAAACCTTTCTATACTAAAGCATCATTGATGAGTTGTTATCCCATAATAAATGTTCAGATAATAAGTTCAACAAATGACCATGTTTGTTGAACTATTATCTGATCATTTCCCGAAATAAATAGGACTCCTTCTATACTTTCATTTATCTGTCGTCTACTGCAAATCAATTATAGACCGTTCCAATGTACCCTTTATAACTGACTGGGAGAATCCATTTATTGTAGAAAGGGTTAATGCATCAGTATTACTAGATCACATGAATAGCTTTCTTTTTACTTTAATATGGATTTAATTTATAGTTAGGTGCGATTTAGTTTTATATGAATTAATTACTCTACCTCTGCCAATAAAAGCAAATAAATAGAAAGATACACCCATACCAGCTGCCCATACAAGATTCAATTCTGGATTCTTAAATAATTGGCGTCGTAACTTCGTAAGAAAGTTGTTTTGGCTCACCACTGTGGACACTGATATTCTCGATATATATAGAATACACAGGTAGTGTTTCTGAATAAAAAATTAACACCATGAGTGGGATTGATGATTAACTGCATGAGCTTTAGCAAGTGGGGTAAATCATTAATCCCATGAGTGGGGTAAATCATTAATCCCATGAGTGGGGTAAATCATTAATCCCATGAGTGGGGTAAATCATTAATCCCATGAGTGGGGTAAATCATTAATCCCATGAGTGGGGTAAATCATTAATCCCATGAGTGGGGTAAATTATTACTCTTGGGGCTCCAAATAAACATGCATGCACGTTTATTATTTTCTTGGGAAATGTCCCCCCCCCCCCCTGCACAGTGCTTATTTGGGTCTGAACATTTATTAATTTTGAGGCTATTAAAATTGAAATCAGCACAAACTCAAGATTTCTATATGACTCCGATACCAAAATGATGAGTTTATATCTTTATGCATGTACATATTCAAATATATGACACACATGTGAACATTTAAATACTGAATAAAACACCACATGACACATACCGTACTATGTTGATTCCTATACTTGACCTACACGAACTGTAAAAATAATATGTTTAACAGTTGATGTTTTGCTCAGAGTTTCCCCTGCACTATTATTTGGGTCCGCACTTTTATTAACTTTCAATGGAATTTCCCCCCTGCACTATTATTGGGGCCTGCACTTTTATTTGGAGCCCGAGAGTAATCCCATGAGTGGTGTAAATTTTATAATCAGAAACACTACGTGGGTATTTTGTTTATACCATTATCCTACCGATAAGAATAATATCAGAAAGTTAGAACTTAAAACATGGAAGAAATGTGTCAACACTTCAACACTCCGTGCACCCCGCGGCAACTCAGTACGTTAGTACTGTTACCCAGCGAGGGATATGAAACCTGAATGTGTATAAAATAGCTTTTGAAATTTGAGGCAACATTTTTTGGTCACATAATATATCAGAGATGTCACATAATATCACAGATTTATGAAAGTATAACTGATGTTTTGTTTATTAATGTGTCAACTTGGAACTATATTTTGCCACGTAATGATTAATACCGGTGTTACTGTAATGTGACATTGTAGTCCCTACTGTTGGTATATCACTTTCCCCATTCAAAACGCATGGGAAACGTTTATACACACAGAGGCGATAAAAAACTTTTTTTCGACAATGGCCATTAATACTATAGTAGAGTACATGATTATGGTATATATGTATGTCTGCCTCGTGCCAGTGGAGTTTCTTTATTATTATAATTTTTCACTTACTTAACGTCTGGTGTTTGGCCTTTTTAAGTATGAAATTCTGATTCTTCATATTAAGTGCAAGCCTTGAAATAGGGTGTCTGTCATTTGCAGAATGAGGTCCCCAGAGGGTGAATTTAGTGATGCTACCCCGCATAGCGGGCTAGCATCACCAAATTCACCCTCTGGGAACCTCATTCTGCTGATGTGTAAGCAGAATGAGGTCCCCAGAGGGTGAATTTGGTGATGCTAGCCCGCTATGCGGGGTAGCATCACTAAATTCACCCCCTGGGAAATTCATTCTGCAAATGACAGACACCCTATTTCAAGGCTTGAGTAAGTGAGCTGTTATGAATGTTTATATAAGTGGGAATGCTTCATATCATTATGGTACATTGAATATTGAGTATTTTTAATATATTGTTTTATCCACAATCAAATACACTGAGTCTGAGTATATACATCTGTATATATAGAATGTGTGAAAGTCGATGAAATATATTGTGAAATAAAATTATATTGTTTACAATGTTGTTTGTGATAATATATCAACTCAGCAAGCCTTCTGTTGTCATCTGTTGAATATATGTCAAGGTTTCCACCAGGGGTTGGGGAATGGTACCCCTAGGCCCTATAGCCACTGGGGGAAATCTTAGTCTCCCAACAAACTGTATGTCTAACTTAATAATAGAATTTAGTAAATTAGTCGATAATTTAAGCCCAAGTTCTGAACATCTATGGTAATATAAGTATATTAAGTTAAGGAATCGTAATTTTATTTTTGAAGGGTACATCATATTAACATTGTTATTGTATAGGTTCCATACATTTTGCGACAACACATCAAGTTAAATCCACGGGTAAAATAAGTGTACCAACAATTTTTCGTACCGACAACAGTAGAGGTAATTGTTAAAATTCGCAATTTATTTCTCAGTCCGACTTCCCTACATTCATGAAAACATGTTACAACATGAAATGCTCCTGATCATCCTTCAATGGCTAACATCTGGACCTCATCCACATATTAAATCATAAAGCAGAGCAATGTATTATTTGACAATGTAATTGTGATGTAACCAGGCAGAATCAACCATGTGGCTTTTAGCAAGGTCCGTTTCGATATCTTTCAGAATAAGGCAATAATTGTCGTGTGTAGCTCTGAACAGCATTCTTTTCCCGCAAAATGGTTAACTAGTGATCAACATTATCGGCAGATAAAATTATCTTTGTTTACCATTCCCTGTTGGTTTTATTTAGTGGCAGATATAGTACACAGGTGATACATAGGTATTAAGCTGTTAACTGGGTAGGGGAAATTTGGGTGAGAGGAAAGGGACAGACCCGCTGCCCCTCAAGCAGAAACCCTGTTATAATATGTGTATATTAGCAGCAGAAACCGTTATAATATGTGTATATTAGCAGCAGATACCCTGTTATAATATGTGTATATTAGCAGCAGAAACCCTGTTATAATATGTATATATTAGCAGCAGAAACCGACGAACCGTTATAATATGTGTATATTAGCAGCAGAAACCATGTTATAATATGTGTATATTAGCAGCAGAAACCCTGTTATAATGTGTATATTAGCAGCAGAAACCCTGTTATAATATGTGTATATTAGCAACAGAAACCCTGTTATAATATGTGTATATTAGCAGCAGAAACCCTGTTATAATATGTTATAATATGTGTATATTAGCAGCAGAAACCCTGTTATAATATGTGTATATTAGCAATAGAAACCCTGTTATAATATGTGTATATTAGCAGCAGAAACCCTGTTATAATGTGTGTATATTAGCAGCAGGGTTCATGGCGATAAGAAAACTTCATTTCTTAAATTACTCCCAAGTCTTTGGCCATTTGAGAATTTGTTTTGTCGTATATCTGAAACTGTATATCAAACTGGTCTATTCTCACGTCCATGGAGAACTCAACATATACCAGTATGGGCCCACAGAAAATAAAAATTATGTTATGAGTGAGCGAGATAAATGTTTATGTTAAGGATTTTTCTTGTTGACAACTTTTCGGTATCCATTAAAACCACTTGATATTCTTTTTATTATATGCATTTCCAAAGAAATTCGCCAATTACGATAAATGTTCTCATCATCTCCTTCAATCGATGTATTAAGCTGAGAGATGATCGCTGCCTGTTCACTTCACCATCCGCAGAATAGAAAAATATAATTTACTGTATTCTTCAGTTATTTCCCCCATAATCAGTGCCATAATTGGGTCAAATTTCAACATAAAATATATTTTTATTATAACTATAATCAAAATAATCAAGAAGCACGACCTTCTAGTTTCTGAATGTCCTGTCTCTTGTCCATTAACCCTGACTCCGCAGTGTCCATCCGTGCGTGCGTCCACCAATCCCAGATGGTTTCCGGAGTAAAATTTAGTTTTCGTTATCTGATTGTTAGCTCAACTTTACTTTGTAAAGTTTGAGCTATTGCCATGGCTTTGTCGTCCGTGTGTACGTGTGTGCGTAATGCGTCAACAATACAGGCTACAGGTCGTACCTTTGATCTGATCATTATGAAATTTGTCATAGCTGTTGACATCAACATTTAGATCGGAATGATTCATTTTGGGGTCATTTGGAGAAAAAAACATGGCCGCCAGCGGCCATCTTAGATTTCAAAATTCAATCCATTGGCACGGGCTACAGGCCGTACTGTTCGTCTGATCATCATGAAATTTGTCATGGATGTTAATATTGACATGTAGATGGGAAGGAGTAATTTTGGGGTCATTCAGCCAAACAACATGGCCGCCAGCAGCCATCTTGGATTTTACTCTTTGCATGACTAAATCCTTTAGCACAGGCTACAGGTCGTACCTTTGGTCAGATCATCATAAAATTTGTCATGGATGTTAACAATGACATGTAGATGGGAACGAGTCATTTTTATGTTTACCCATACCATAGTATGGTAAACATAGTGTCGTTGCCCGGATTGACCACTCGTCGTTAGTCCGTCCGTCCGTCCGTCTGTCTGTCTGTCTGTCTGTCTGTCTGTAGACAATTTACGCATGGTGCGATAACTGAAATATTTTCTATCTCATCGGAACCAAATTTTGTATATGAATTTCTCAGCACCAAATACAGATCGAGTTCGAATATGGGTTTGATCCGAGTTTTTTTTACGGAGTTATGGCCCTTTTTCAACTTAGAATTGATGCATGCTGCCATAACTCAAAAAGAAATTATCTGACCATAACCAAATTTGGTATGTGAGTTGCTCAACCCAAAATACATATCGGGTTCGAATATGGGTTTGATATTTTTTAATGGAGTTATGGCCCTTTGACATAGAATTCATGAATGCTTCGATAAATCAACAATTTTTCAACTGATAGGAACCAAATTTTGTATGTGAGTTTCTCAACTCAAAATACAGATTGAGTTCGAATATGGGTTTGATCCGGTACTTTTTACTGGAGTTATGGCCCTTTGATTATTTTAATCATCGCTAAAATATATCAAAGATACATAGTGTCTAGATAGTATCTAATAAATCAGGTTCATGATGCTATGAAGTTGTCTTCTCACACAGAGATAGTATCCTGTTACAATACCATGAAATTGGTTCTCTCTTGTATTGAGTTAATTAACTGCTAGGAGATGTGTTGGCTGTATCAGATATACTTTATACTCTATTATAAGTATCTCTGGCCATATCATAGGTGGAATGTTTATACTATTATATTTTATATGCATGGTTATTTAAATTTCATCTTAAAGGCATAATCTGGTTAATAGCATTACCATTGGAATTTTGTTGGTTGCATGGGAAGACAACTTTGGTTTTCAAAGTTTAAAAAACTTGAGAGCTCTGTATCAGTCTATGGGAACAAAATAATTGTTCATAACACTTTTAGTACTGTAGGTCTAGTTTGTTTTATCTATATATTATGGAAAGCTTTTTCGACATTGATTTCAATTGATTACATATGTGAATTGAAAAATTAAAGGGGCACACCAGGTTTGATGTATTTTTCCTGTACTCTGCATGAGATAAAACTTTTTATGTGTACCTATACCATAGTATGGTACACATAGCGTCAATGTCCGGATTGACCACTCGTCTGTCCGTCCATCTATATCTGTCTGTCTGTCAGACACTTTAGGTATAATGCGATAACTCTAACATTTTCTATTTGATCGGAACCAAATTTTGTATATAGGTTTCTCATCCCAAAATACAGTTCAAGTTTGAATATGGGTTTGATCCGATTTATTTTAAAGGAGTTATGACCCTTCTTTTTTTTTTTAATTTGAAATTTGGATTTTTCATATTTTTTTAGATTGAATTTCCTCGCTCAATTTAACATAAACAAATATTAAAAAACTTTTATAATAATAAAAAAATTATTTAATTCAAAAAAAAAAAATTGTCATTGACACTAATTTGTTTTAGTTGTATTCCATTAATAAGGTGTGATGTCCTGTATTGAAAATGTGAAAATTTTATTGCAATAGTTGCATGTAATATAATGATATCAATAAATTGCCATGTGAACATCCAATATCCAGAGTATGAGAATACCTTTAATAGATGTCATTCCAAGCAAAATCTGTTATTAATTGAGTGATGACATATGTTAGATAGCTCTAGGGGGTGGTTGTATGAAGGTAAAGATGAACAACCTGCTGGCTGGATAATTGTTTATCCTATCTGTCAAATTTATTAATGGCTAAACAATTGGATCTCACAGTGAGAGGTCCTTGTGTGAATAGGGACAGAGTTATGAGATTTAAAACGACTCCTCCCCCACCCCAATTACTTTAACCCCTTCTTAAGACAAATTATTTGACCTTTTGATTTAAGTTAGGTACTGATATATGTATTACTGTGATCATATCTTTGACCAATTATCAGTTATAGCTAATCGCTATCGCCAAGGTATGGGTTAAACATCTGCCAATCGTGATCGTCCTCTCGTTGGGTTATTCGGGCAAAAAAAATGGCTGCCAGTAGCCATCTTGGATTTTACTCTTTGTATGACTAAATCCTTTAGCACGCGCTACAGATCGTACCTTTAGTCTGATCATCATGAAATTTGTCATGGATGTTAACAATGACATGTAGAT
Organism: Siphonodentalium dalli; assembly: GCA_032622095.1. Taxonomy (NCBI): domain Eukaryota; kingdom Metazoa; phylum Mollusca; class Scaphopoda; order Gadilida; family Siphonodentaliidae; genus Siphonodentalium; species Siphonodentalium dalli. The sequence goes on from CP136064.1 coordinate 98,717,692, forward strand.
TGGAACGAGTCATTTTGGGGTCATTCGGCCAAAAAAACATGGCCGCCAGCAGCCGTGATGGATTTTACTCTTTGTATGACTAAATCTTTAGCACAGGCTACAGGTCGTACCTTTAGTCTGATCATCATAAAATTTGTCATGGATGTTAACAATGACATGTAGATTGGAACGAGTAATTTTGGGGTCATTCGGCCCAAAAACATGGCCGCCAGCAGCCATCTTGGATTTTACTCTTTGTATGACTAAATCCTTTAGCACGGGCTACAGGTCGTACCTTTAGTCTGATCATCATAAAATTTGTCATGGATGTTAACAATGACATGTAGATTGGAACGAGTCATTTTGGGGTCATTCACCCAAAAAAACATGGCCGCCAGCAGCCGTCTTGGATTTTACTCTTTGTATGACTAAATCCTTTAGCATGGGCTACAGGTCGTACCTTTAGTCTGATCATCATGAAATTTGTCATGGCTGTTGAAATTGGAATGTAGATGGGAAACGAGTCATTTTGGTGTCATTCAGACAAAAAACATGGCCGCCAGTGGCCATCTTTGATTTCAAAATTCAATCCATTAGCACGGGCCACATGTCGTACTGTTTATCTGATCATCATGAAATTTGTCATGGATGTTAATATTGACATGCAGATGGGAACGAGTCATTTTGGGGTCATTCGGCCCAAAAACATGGCCGCCAGCAGCCATCTTGAATTTTACTCTTTGTATGACTAAATCCTTTAGCACGGGCTACAGGTTGTACCTTTAGTCTGATCATCATAAAATTTGTCATGGATGTTAATATTGACATGTAGATGGGAACGAGTCATTTTGGGGGTCATTCGGCCAAAAACATGGCCGCCAGCAGCCATCTTGGATTTTACTCTTTGTATGACTAAATCCTTTAGCACGGGCTACAGGTCGTACCTTTAGTCTGATCATCATGAAATATGTCATGGATGTTAACAATAACATGTAGATGGGAATGAGTCATTTTGGGGTCATTCGGCCAAAAAACATGGCCGCCAGCAGCCATCTTGGATTTTACTCTGTGTGTGACTAAATTCTTTACTGCTCATTTTTACACTCCTTTTTAATTTCTCTATTCATTGCTCATCACAAAAATATTACCTTCTTTATAAAGTTGAGCTACAGTGTCATTGACACTTTCATTTTCAAATTTGGTATGTGGATTACCCATATGAAAATACAGGTCAAGTTCGAATTTGGGTTCGGTCAACCCTTTTTTTGGTGGAGTTATGGTCCTTGCCAACTAAGAATTTGCTGATTATTTTGGTTTCCAGGTGAAAATTTTGGTTTTAGTATCTGATTGTTTTCAAATTTGGTAAATGGATTTCTCATATGAAAATACAGATAAAGTTCGAATTTAGGTTCGATCTGCCCAATTTTACTGCAGTAATTTTCCTTGTCGACTTATAATTTTGTTGATTTTGTGCCAATTTGAGGTTAAATTTAGACTTTTAAGAGTTTTTCAGATTTGGTTATTTGTATGCAGCTCAGTTATGAGACAATGCAAGTCAGTTTCTGATATACTGTGTCTGGGCAGCCTTTATTGTTATATGTACACAGGATTCTTGGTTAGCAGAAGTGCCACAGACAGAAAGCAATTTGATTTTACAAGGTGCAGACAAGCCTGAGTTTAGTGTGCCTGTCATTTACAGAATGAGGTCCCCAGAGGGTGAATTTAGTGATGCTATCCCGCATAGCAGGCTAGCATCACTAAATTCACCCTCTGGGGACCTCATTCTGCTTTCAACCTCTGGGGACCTCATTCTGCTTCGGCCTCATCTTCTCTGGAAAGTTTCTTTATTACCAAATTTCTATAGAAACTTCTTCACATAAGATTCTATTTTTTTTTTAGTTTAATTTCTCTATATCGCCAAATGACACATTACATAATCGAGATTCCCAAGGGTGTACATGTACATCACAATGTTCATCATTTGGGAACTTCAATCTGAGTCTATGTTGCCCATAGCAGAATGAGGTCCCCAGAGGGTGAATTTAGTGATGCTAGCCCACTGTCGGATAGCGTCACTAAATTCACCCTCTGGGGACCTCATTCTGCAAATGACAGGCACACTAAACTCAAGCTTGGGTGCAGACAATCAACTCTTGATTATAAGTATTTCTGGTTGTCTGGTATATAAAGTGGTACAACATCAGTCTCCACTTCATCTCCGTTATCGGTCTCACTTTGCCTTTTACCATGAATGTGTCGGTATCTTTGTATCAAGAAGACTGGAGAAGTTGGTATGCACCATACAATCATCCCAAGTCATGTAACAACCCAGAACCCAGACAACCCATACACTTATGTTGATCAGACTGGCCAATGACTGCGATAACGCTTGTATGCATTGGCCTTCATTAAGAAATTCATTAAGAAATTAATTGCAGATCGATTGGGTTCAATGGATTTTGACCGTCAGAGTAATTACTGGTATTCACACGAAGTTTGCTTATTTACTCTGCCAGTCAAAACCAATGACCCCAATCGATCTGCAAGTAATTTATTATAATCATATACCAGTATAGTTTAAGATTATTATAATAATTTGAAGAACTTTTCGAAACTACCACAATTGTAAGTAGCAGAAAGTCTTGTTCAAATTCCAACATTCTCCCAATGACAACACGCAGTGAGCGAGTAGTGCACAAAATTGGCTTCAAGTGACTTAGGTGGTTCATCGCGTTTTGTGAAGTGGACACCATACACTGAGTGCATGCACATGGTCAGCTTGAAGTGACATACAATGTAAGCGTTCATTGCTTTTTATGAAGTGTCAAAATCAGTTATTGAACGTCGTAAAAGGTTTTGTAACTGTATCGCAATTTGGACTGATTCTTACAGAAGCTAATTGTGTGAATGCTGAGGGTCTGTGATTATAGTGCAATTAACCCTTTCCATACTGAATGGATTATCCTAGTCAGTTATAAAAGTAATGGTCTATTATTCATTTAGAGGGGTTTTCAGGAAAATAAGCAGACAGCAGACAATACAAGTACAGAATGAGTCCTTTTTACTGAAGGGAAATGTTCAGATAATAAGATCAACGAAATTATTATCTGAACATTCCTAAGGGAACTACTCATCAATGAGTATTTAGTATAGAAAGCTTAAGCTTTGCTGTTTGGACTAATCAAAACCATATATTGTGTATCCTCAAATTCTGTTTGAACTGTGACCATTCGCAGCTTCTAATTTACTTTTAGTTGCCTAATAATATTAAAGATGGGTTAATTTTTTTTTACCAAACCATATTGATTTTGGAAGTTTTCTCCAACATCACCTCAGTGTGCACATGGTTTAAAGACTGATTTTATTGACCATTACAGTGACCATTACAGAGACAACTGACTTGCTGACTACTGTGTGAGGTTTAAAAATATTGAAAAAAACAAGATCATCGCAAGGGCATGTCAAAATATGCAGATGGTAATTACAACAAAGGGCCATAACTCTGGTCAAAATTTGAGGGCGGAACCCAAATTCGGACTTAATTTTAGACTAATAAACTCACATACCAAATTTTATTCCATTCAGTTCAGACTTACTAAAGTTATTATCCAGAAATGGAAATTGAGTCAAATTCCAACAAAATGAGCCATAACTCTGGTGAAAAATGGCTGGTGGAACCCGAATTTGAACTTGACCCGTATTATGGGCCAGTGAACACATAATTCCATTCAGTTCAGACTTACTTAAATCATCATCTGGAAACGAAAATATAGAATGGACAGACAGACAGACAAACATAACACATCCCATGTTTTTTAAAACGGGCATATCAAAATGTGAGGAAATATACCCTTATGTTATAAAAACAAGGCTCCATAGCTTAAACACAGATGATTTTTATCTAGGTGTCAATATATTCATCTGAGGTATCCAAGATACGTATTCATATCGCGAACCTTGTATCGGGATATACGTATTGTAAAAAGACCCATATCTCACATGCCTAGTTTTAAGGTTTGTTACAAGGCTTGATCGTCAGTTATGGGCTCAGGGCATAGTGTAATTGATCCAAGCTCATGTCAAGGCTCTGGAGGGAGTCACACAAGCACTAGCATCACCAAATTCAACCTCTTTAACATTGTTTTTAGTTACGTTTTCCCTTAATTTGCCGACGATAAAATGCATAATCAAGGTGCCTAATGGGTGAACATCACCAACTTCAACTGGGGAACTTCAATCTTATCCTAAGTCTCCCATAGCAGTTGAGGCCAAAGCAGGATGATGTCCACAGAGGGTGAATTTGGTAAGATAGCCCACTGGGCAGGATTGTGTCACTAAATTCACTCTCTTGGGACCTCATTCTACAAATGACAAGACAAACTAAATGCAGGCTTGGAGTCAGGACATAAAAAAGACAAACGAGAATTTATATGATGCTATTTAATATGAAGAGGTGTGACAGATGAAGAAGTGTGAAGATGATTTACAAAAATAAACTCATTCTCAACAGCTGCACACAAAGTGTGGTTAACACAGAAAAAGAATAAATTATAGACAAATTACACATTCAATTCATTATAAGATGGCATTAGCATTGTTCAATTCATCAAATTAAGACAACACTCAAAAGATAAAAACACAAGAGAACAGGCTAACGCTTGTAATTTGCAAGCTTTTATAAAGTAATGCCATAAATAATCAACTCCTTAACCACAGCAGAATTATGGGTAACTTTTCAGGATTTAGTCGGAAATATGGCTAGTTGCCATTCATCGGAAAGCTCTCAATGAGAGCTTTAGGACATTACTGTAGTTTCCATTAATAAATTAAGACAATATGTAGCGAATAATATTGTGCTGACCATGAATGGGTAATATGCAATAGAGAAATAAATTACATTTCTACTGATTATCAGGTTTTAACTCAAGCTGAAAAGAGTTACGAATATCTACATTTCTGTCTCATTTAAAGGACTGTAAAAACTAAATCCAACCATTTATGGGACTATCTCCTATTATACTCAACAGAATATATGCAACAAATTAATGAATTTAAGCCATTTCTGACTGCAAAATACACTCACGTGCTCTATGAATGATGTAAACATGGTAATTATAATGAAAATGAGTGTATATGTCATTATTAACTCATTTTCATTATAATCACCATGTTGTTTACATAGTTCATAGAGCACATGCAAGTATTTTGCACTCATCCATGGCTTAAATTCAATCATTTGTTGCATATATTCTGTTGAGTATAATAGGAGATGGTCCCATAAATGGCTGGATTTAGTGTACAGTACCCCTTTAAGAAACTGAACATTTACCCTGAAATTATTAATATGAATATTGTGAAATTCATTCAAAACCGTAAGAATGAATTTAATTCAGTTGGATAAAATAAAATGACTGTAATGCATCAGACAGTTTGTTACAAATACAATTGAATCCTCCAAGCCTTGAAATAGGGCGTCTGTCATTTGCAGAATGAGGTCCCCAGAGGGTGAATTTAGTGATGCTATCCTGCATAGCGGGCTAGCATCACCAAATTCACCCTCTGGGAACCTCATTCTGCTGAGGTGTAAGCAGAATGAGGTCCCCAGAGGGTGAATTTGGTGATGCTAGCCCACTATGCAGGGTAGCATCACTAAATTCACCCTCTGGGGACCTCATTCTGCAAATGACAGGCACACTATTTCAAGGCATGAAGGCAGTGTTCAGATGAACATGTTATTATTATTACATAGATGAAAGTGGCCGACCAGAAAAATATCAGGTAACCAAATTTTTAGATTTAGATGCCATGCCGCGAGATTAAAAATAGCTCTCTGAGGCATCTTATGTTCTGTGACTGGAGCTTCATTTTCATTTTGCGAAAAAAACTGTGCCAATGCATTCTCTTATATATGAGAGTCTCCCATAGGGAGCCTCGCATATATAAGAGAATACATAGGCCTAACAATATTTACCATGACATTGTAAGCCAGTGCATTCTCTTATATATGCTAGGCTCCCTATGGGAGACATGTATATAAGATAATGCACTGGCACAAGATCTTTAATGCTGCATCAGCACAGCTCCCGTCATGAAAGGGTTAAGAGCAACTTGATTATCTGGATGTCCACAGGTTTATGAAGAATGAATTTTTTCCACATTTCTCCAAGAATATGAGTTTCCGATAAACCCTTTTCCTAGGTTTTGTTGATGAAACAAGCATACCAATTATACCAACTAAACATTTTCATGTCAAACCCATAATTCAATGTGAATGCTTACAGTTCTCAAATTTATTAAGCTCAGTGCCAGCAGAGGAATCGAATGTTCAGAGACGAACAACAGCAAGTTGGCTTCCATTGTTAGTTAGGAAAGTTAGAAATCAGGAATTGTGCTAAAAGTCAGGAATGGGAAAAAAATCCGGAATTCCTGAAAAATCCAGCGATCTTTCATCTATGCATTAACACAGTTCAGAATAAAATAAATCCACAAATTTATGCAAATTTCCAAACCAAAGTAGAGAAATCTGCTACAAGTAACATACCGTAAGTACTTAAAAATTAATGATGTCAGAAAACTGTTTGTCTGAATATAGTAATATGTAAATATTAATGATTTTCTTGATGGTGAGTAAGGCTTATGAGGTGAGATCACTTCATTTTAAAAATGTCCGGACCAGGAACCAGTCTATTCAACTACATCGAGTTACCATGTGACACTGTGTGCATCTCTACCAGAGCGCACCAGTCATACTTCCTTTCTGACTCTGTCACCGGCTGGGTACTAGTTTCCATTTCTATATTTAGTGCGGGGTTTTCCAAACAAAATGGCGAAAACCGATCGCCCCAGAGTCAAATTTCCTATGTGCTTTGAGAACAATTCCCACACTAAAAACTTAATGACAGAATGGAGGATCAGAGCGGTAGTTTTGTTGACAATTTTCGCAAGCAACTCGTCAAAATTGGAGCAAATTAGAACTCTTGTGTCTGACTTGCCATTCGTGTTGTCGGGACATTGTCGTCCATGTGCGTTTAGATTTTTGTGTTGATAAAATAATCGGAGAAACAAATCACACCATTTCGAAATATAGTTCTTTGGTTCTGGTGGGACTTTCCAAACTTAAGGTACGAAACCACACAATTTTTTTCTCGATATTTTGTGTGCTTAATAAGGGCAGCATTTTGCTCTGCTCGCTAAGTGTATATTTTAATATCGTGGAAGTCCACCAAATGTGGGTAAAATATCGCCGATAGCAGAGGTCTTGCCGAGTCACAAAGGGAGGTAAACCCTGCATGGAGTTTGACTGTGTGCATCGATCAACAGACAGAATTTTCACACATTGGCAGGAAACATTTTTCAGAGCATTTGTTCAGACTTCGTGATGAAAATTCATCAGTCAAATAAGCTATTACTTCCCCCGATGCGTGGCAATTTAGTCTTTCTTCCCTGGTGAAGATCCCCCGAAGATTCCCGATCATCACTCGGTGCGAAGATCCCCCGAAGATTCCCTGGCGAAGATCACCCGGAAACAGTCGAACAGTACTCAGTAAGTTATAACACTTGCGAAGATCCCAGATACAGGAGGAATAACTCTAAATTTACAACGCCCATATGAAGCAACACAACTTTATCTACATATTTCAACCGTAATATATGATTATCTTACCAATAAAAACTAGGTTTTAAATATTTGTTTAAACCAAAAATGTGGGGTGTTCCTCACTTAAAAAGAGGAGGGATATGCTGAACAGAACAGAAAGAACACAACGTTAGAATAACGTTGCGCTAGTCATTGAAAAATCAGTCAGAATTACGGACGTACACCACGGTATACCAAAACTAGTTTAGAGTAGGGTTCATTTCAACTGTGTACGGTTTATATACTTGATAATGTTATGTCTGAGCTTTATAAGAGTCAATATTTCCGAGTTGTTATTTTCCTGGACTTTAATTAATATCTTTCAATTATTTTATAAATTTCATAAACATTTGAATTTGAAACACAAAATCAGATACTGCAGCTTAGACTAGACCTAGAGTAGATAAGCTGGTTCAATTTCCATTATTTATTTAATATCGAACATTGATTTATTTTAGCCTGTATGACAATATCAATGCAGAAACAAGAATTATCGTTTTCTTATTCTAGTATTGATATAAATATCATAAATGCTGCAAAAACATTTATTTCATTGATCAATATGTTGTGGCAGTTATTCCGCGAACAACCCATTTCCACAAGCACGCTGTTGTTGTGTTTTTACGTGCCGATGTATCCCGATTCGCCTCGGGAATATTCGGGGGATTTTCACCAGGGAAGAAAGACCACCTTGCCGATGCGTGGGTTAATGGCGAAGGCAGCAAAATAGACTGGTACTTGCCTATAGCTTGTAAAGCATTTTCTGGGAAGATTGAAAACACAGAGAAATGTTGAGCCGATTGATGGTGAATGAAATGGTTAAGATAGTTATTAGCAATAAATGAGTTAATATTTAGGAAAACACATATTAAGTTAAAATGTGCAAAAACCTATCACTGTGCAGACTAGGTAGTTATTAATAACTAATAATAAAATGTAAAGCATTTTAAATTAATAACAATAGAATATCACACAAAACTAGCTGCCTGATATCAATATTGCAATTAAAGTCACATGACATGTCAGTTAAATTATCTAGATTACCCCTTATTTATTTTAACCAGACAAGGTCCGACTTGGTTTCCATCAGAAATAGTGTGGGCTAATATAGCCAATCAGAATGAGAGAATCTTTTGTGAGATAAAGTACTCGAATATCCCATCATTCTTCAAAGGAAATGAAAATCAATTGAAAAAGTACTGGTACAGTTAGTATAAACATGGGGATGACAAATCTAAATGACTCAATAGAGTTCAAAATGAGATCCGATACATTGTAATGTTGAAATTTTATGTTTTTTTTCCTTTTCTATATCTTCTAAATCTGAGATCACTATAATGTGACTACTCCATCGGCAAAGAAGCCATTGTTTTTAAGACTTTTTATTGGAAAATATATTCTACAACAGTTGACAATGATTGACCCATGCTAAATTTTCAAGTGAAATAGTCACATTTCAATATTTACACTCACAAATGCATTCGCGCTGTGAAACACGACTGCTGGGCATTGGTTGGTCGAAATTTCATCAGTTGAGTCATACGCATACCCTTAGTTGCTTTCATATTGCGTAGATGCAACTTGCAACAAGCTATGGGAATAAATGGATGCTAAATGCTCTTTTAATCTACCAGTTGACTCGGCTGAGTGTAAATATAAGAAATGGGTGTTAATTTTGTTGGTCTGACATTTTCATGTGTGGAATGCTTTTGTGTTCCACACAAAATGTCAGAGCAACTTGCATCCATACTCAATGGAACTGAAGCAAATAAACATCTATTTCTTTAAAAAAAATTATTGGAAAGACAATTTCTAAGGCATTCGATTAACTTTGAGTTGATTCTAGGAAATACAGTAATGTCCTAAATAATCGACTCCTTAACCACAGCAGATTTATGGGTAATACGGCTTGTTGCATTCATCGGAAAGCTCTCACTGAGAGCTTTAAGATGAATGGCAACAAGCCATATTTCCAACTAATCCCTGAAAAATTACCCATAATTCTGCTGTGGTTAAGGAGTCAATTATTTAGGGCATTACTGTTGATGACAATATTGTTTTTTGTTCACATACAATTTAAGCAATAAATGATAGTGAATGTTGTTCTGTGGCTACACCAATGCTGAACTCATTACAAATATCTGTTTGGATGAAGTCAATATAAAAATACTGACAATCAATCTCGGTTGATATGTCGGCAAAATTTAGCGCTGGTTTCCTTCACCTTCAAAACCATAAAATCAATGTGATTTCAATACAGGCCAACCAAATACAGTAATGCTCTAAATAATCGACCCCTTAACCACAGCAGAATTATGGGTAACTTTTCAGGAAATGGCAACAAGCCATATTTCCGACTAAACCCTGAAAAGTTACCCATAATTCTGCTGTGGTTATGGATACAGTAATGCTCTAAATAATCAACCCCTTAGCCACAGCAGAATTATGGGTAACTTTTCAGGATTTAGTCGGAAATATGGCTTGTTGCTATTCATCGGAAAGCTCTCGGGGAGAATTCTGCTGTGGTTATGGAGTCGATTAATTAGGGGATTACTGTATAAGCATGCTATACTGATGGCAAAGACCAACAAATTAAATTACTTCACATAAATCTCTAAATTTCTTTCTATAGGACGATCTATTTTAAAATGTATTCCAATGATTGTCTCTGATAAAACCATATATTTTATAGCCACTCAAACATGTGACATCTCACAAAAAGTGAAATCCATGCAGACATTTTTCTTAATAATAATAAGGATATTGAAACCAGTACTAAAATTCATTGACATATCAACGCAATTTGATCAGCATTATTTATATTGAGAGGTTTAAAGGTTTGCTCCACCAATTTCTTGCCACATCTGTTGATGATCTCATAAGTCGTGGTCCCCTACGCTCTGCTTCAGATATTGCTGATATAAAGTTTGCTGTAATAGAAAGAGATCTAATTAGATGACAGTCCAATAAATCTCCAACATTTAAAAATACTTAGGCCAAAACAAATATCCTGACTTTCTGGTGACATGCAAGAAAAAATTAGGGGTGGGCGGGTGGCTTTTCGTTTTATTTTATTTTTTTCATTTTATTTTCAACTTTGCTTAAAATAAATATGAATACCCCCAGACTGCTTCTCCTTGTTTTTAATGTACTATAAAATAATAAAACTAAGTACATAATATAAGAAAATAGTGTAACTTATTGTTTTATTGAATAAAACATGAAAAAATAAGTTTGATTCGGCTGTGGCTGTATAATTTCTGGTTTAACAGTACACACAATGTGTCCGTTTTACATAGAAATGAATCAGTTTACACGGAAATAAAACCGACTGCGTACTAATTTTGCAAAATCAATAAAATAAAAACGGTTCGGGGTGCCGGAATAGGGGCGAGCGAGCGGGTCACCAGCAACACAGGTTTTTTTTATTTTAGCCTTAGAAGTGAACCCAACATTTGAAATTTGATGAAAATAGTTGGCAAGGTTGTAATTTTAGCGTATTTTTTAGGACTGGTAATGCATTTTTAAGGACTATTCCATTATCTACTGTAAATATATCATTCAACTTAATAACATCTTAACTTTATCTTCCAAAATTGTATTTATTTTCTTCTTACATACGTCAAACCCAGTTTTATATTGATTTCATTATAACAGGCCTTATCCATGCCTATTGTGTCCTCCAAATGGAATGAAAATGCAATTTCAGACTGCATTTCCCTGACAAAATGATTTAAACTGAACTATTACTGAAACTGCACAGTTCAGTACATGAACTCATAGTTTGATGTTTTATGGAGGTAAGAAAACCTGAATTGTTATTTATAGTAACATATATCAGTAGTAATCATATTGTCTGAAAGAAATTTTGCTAAAGTGTCCAATAAATTGACCCGTAAGAACCATGTTCGTGGGATTTAATAATTTTTCAAGGGGAAAGGTTGATTTTTAAGTGCTTTTCATTTGGCGTATGAACCTTGCCATTTCTTACTTAGCAGTGATATCACAAAGTGAACTTGTCAGAAAAAGAATAAACTTTCTGCACATTATAGATACCCAGAGATTCATACATGCATCATGTTTAAATTGTGCAAAAATTACAGCATTGCTGGGGATTGGATATGGCTAATAAATCAGATGAATTCTAAGTTGAAAAAGGGCCATAACTCCAGGTAACTCATGTAAAAATAATTGGACGAACCCCATATTAGACTCTGGCTTTTATTTTTGGCTGAGAAACATGCATACTAACTTTGGTTCTGATCACATTATCCAAATTGGGGATATTGGGCGGAAACTAAAATGTTATGAAATTGGGTAAATTCCAAGTCGTAAAAGGCCCGTGACTCATGTAGAAATAATTGGACGGAACCCATATTCGTACTTGGCCTGTATTTTTGGCTGAGAAACACACATACTAACTTTGGTGCTGATTAAATAAACCAAACTTGGGTTATTGGTCTGAAACCAAAATGTTATGAAATGGGGCAATTTCTAAGTTGAAAAGAGTCGTAACTCATGTGAAAATAATTGGACGGAACCAATATTAAAAATTTGCCTGTATTTTTGGCTGAGTGATGCACATACCAACTTTGGTTCAGATCATATAATTCAAACTGAATCAGATACAAAAAATTTATTGAATAGGGCAACTTTTAAGTTGAAAAAGGGCCATAACACATGTAGAAATAATTGGAAGGAACCCATATTCAAACTTGGCCTGAATTTAGCTGGGAAACACAAATATCAACTTTGGTTCAGATAAAATAATCCAAACATGACTTATTTTTTCATCCCACTTACCTTCTTTTGCTTGACTGTTTTCTGCACATATTCTCTCACTTCTGATAATTTCCGTCTTTGCTTGCGACTCAGTGTGGGAGCGGTTCTGTAGAAAGACAAGTGCGTATTACAGCTGTCAATTTAAATATCTATAAAATTGATTTAGTGTTTCAATACTAGAATTAACTTTCCCCAAAAAATTCTTTTTTTCCTGGGTTTGTTTTACCAGAAGAAAAAACATCTACTCAAAAATATTTTGTTGGCTTCCCAGAGAAATTGTATAGGGAAACCGGCTCATTTCAGGAGACTTTATTCAGCGGCATAGGACTGCGACCCCTCCACAAAGGGATTGCGACCCCTCCACAAAGGGACTGTGACCCCTCCACAACGGGGACTGCGACCCCTCCACAAAGGGGACTGCGACCCCTCCACAAAGGGACTGCGACATGGGGACTGCGACCCATCCACAAAGGGACTGCGACCCCTCCACAAAGGGACTGCGACCCCTCCACAAAGGGACTGTGACCCCTCCACAAAGGGACTGCGACCCCTCCACAAAGAGGCTGCGACCCCTCCACAAAGGGACTGCGACCCCTCCACAAAGGGACTGCGACCCCTCCACAAAGGGACTGCGACCCCTCCACAAAGGGGCTGCGACCCCTCCACAAAGGGGCTGCGACCCCTCCACAAAGGGACTGCGACCCATCCACAAAGGGACTGCGACCCCTCCACAAAGGGACTGCGACCCCTCCACAAAGGGACTGCGACCCCTCCACAAAGGGGCCTGTGGCCCTTTGATATTTTAAACATTTTGATTTAGATTTTTTTTCCTATTATTTGAGAAAACTAAATTTTTTATTTATTGAACTCCTTGCTCAATTAAAGACATATTATGGACTTGTTCGGGTGCGTGAAACTGATCAGTTAGTATGCAGGCGCTATGGCAACTGGAGGATTGTAACATTCTACTAACATCACCGAAAATTTGAAGCAAATCGACCGTACCACTTCAAAAAAAACATTGAGAGAACTACGCTCAATTGTAAATATTTACTACTCGATTCGGGACGCATCTATTGGCGATAAACTAACAAAAACGATTGCGCCATCGAGAGTCACTGCATTCAATTCACATATAGGAATGACAGTGTGTGTTGTCAATTTGTATATACTATTTGTAAAAATTACTACTTTGAACAAGATTATTCTACATTTCTATTTGATCACCATACCGGAGTGTTTCACATCACTTTAAAAAAAAAAAATAAACATAATTTCTTTCTTAAATAAAAATTTTGAAAAAGCAATGCCGTTATAACATTTGCCGGGGTACCCCGAGTCCCCGCACCAAATTTGGTTGAAACCGCTTCAGGGGTCTGGGAGAAAAATCGCGAATAGACGGACAGACAGAGATCCTACTATAATGAGTAAATTCCCCAGCCGTTAGTCAGTGTTCAGTTGAAGGTTGGAATTCTTAACATTGAACGAGAAACACATTTGTCATTTGAAGTGCATCTTATAGCATAATTATATATCTAGCATGCCTTCTAATGTATTTTTCATGAGAAATGCGTAGTTTGAGGTGCTACATTGAGATTTATAATGAATATTTTATGACCGACATCTAAGGTTTTATGATTCCCAGTGTGAAGGATAACTGTACTTGTACTGTATAAGCATCAATCATCCAGTGCATATGTACTAACATTAACTCTGGTAGAGCGAAGACCGTCCAATCAATCGATGCTGACCTAGTATAGTCGGGAATACAATCTTGGCAAATTAAGTACATGTAGATTTTATGTTTTGTCAAAATCTAGAAAGAACATAAACTACCAAAACAGCAAGATATCCCTTTCATGACTGGAGAATACTGAAATTTTGCAAAAACCCTGTGACAATGTAATCTCTTATGCGAGTCTCCCATAGGGAGCCTCGCATATATAAGAGAATGCATTGGAATAACATTATTTACCTTGACCAACGTAAGCCAGTGAATTCTCTTATATATGCGAGGCTATATAAGAGAATGCACAGGCACATGATATTTAACGCTGCACCAGCACATCTCAGGTCATGAAAGGGTTAAAAATTGCCAGGGTTCACACTTTGTAAATGTTAAAAACAAAACACTGTATCTTAAAGACATATTATGGACTCGTTCGGGTGCGTGAAATTAATAAGTTAGTACTCAGGCGTGATCCCAACCTGGGGAATGTAGCATTCTACTAACATCACTGAAAATTTCAAAGAAATCGACCTTACCACTCCATAGAAAACATCGTCTGAAATATGCTCAATTGTAAATATTTACATCTTGATTCGGGACCAACTATCGGCGATAAACTAACTCAAGTGATTTCACATCGAGAGTCATTGCATTTAATTAATATATAAGAATGACGCTGTGTGTTGTCAATTTGGATTAATATTCGTAAAAAATAACCACTTTGAGCAAGATCATGCTCAATTTCTTTTGATCACCCTACTGGAATGTTTCACATCACTTTAATGTTGTTGGGAAAATTATCAATAGACAAAACTGATTTGAGAAATAATTTCTCTGAGAAGTAGAACTTGAATATAGGACCTTGAAATCTGGCATTAGATAAAGAATGTCTACAGTTTTTGTTTGAATACCGAAATATTTTTTATTTTTTTTTGAATTCTTTGTTCAATACCAAAATATCTCATGGGTGTCTGGAAAGAAGTATCAAATTTTCACGAGCAGATGCAAGCCACAAGTGAAAATTAAATATTTCTTTCCAGACAAGAATGAGTTGTTTTAGCTATCAAACAAAAACTGTAGATTCTTTTTATGATATGCGCCTTATTAATGCTCACAGTTGTTAAATTATTCGGCAGTTTCACTTTTAATAGTACAACAAATTGAACAGTACTCGTAAAGCAACATCGATCTGGTTGAGCCAAATTTCTGACAATGATTAGCAGATAGATAGCAAACGATTTCAATGGAAAAATCATGATGTCATACAGCAAGCTACAGTGAAATAATGAAAGCTATAGTGAAATAACGAAACATACAATGAAATAACACAATTTTCCATTATTTTATAGGCACACATATAATAAATACATTTTCTGCTGTACATGTATTCACAGATCATGTTTAAAGGGGGACTGTACATTAAATCTAGCCACGTATGGGGCTATCTCCTTTTATACTCAACAGATTATATGCAAAAAATGAATGAAATTGAGCCATGGGTTAGTGCAAAATACACTCATGTGCTCTATAAACAATGCGAACAACATGGTAATTATAATGAAAATGAGTTTATCACTCGAACAAAAATAATTATTTTTCGAGATAAACAAAGAAGAATAACTCTAGAACGGAAAACCAGAACCTCCATTGAATGTCCTCATAGTACTGAACATCCATACCAAATCTCATTGAGCTCTGACAACTGGTGGTCGAGATATCTGCCTATATGGACAGACGGTTGCCAACAGACAATAATTGGATCAGATCAGACCCATGGTCATGGGGGAATAATGTTCAGTCAGGATGAAATTCTGGTGATGTGAAACTGAGTTGTCTAAAGACAACATACAGGGTTCCTGCACCTATTTTCATATGAAATTCAAGGGTTTTCAAGGAGTGTAGGGGCCAAAATTCAAGGGTTTTCAAGGAGGCATATACTCAAATTACAAGGGTTTTCAAGGACAGTCATGTGTCAATAATCAATATGTAAATAGTATTCGACCTTGTTTCTGTGAATCAGTCACAGTGTGGTAGTACAGGTACAGTCTTACTACTGTAACTAATATATTTCTACATCAACTTGTCATCAAGCTACACAAGTGGTCTCAATTCAAAACCAATTTGCACTATCTGGTTTATGCAAGTTACTGATCCCAAAGTATAGCCATATTGAAACAATATTTGGTTTGTCCGCACTGCTCCATATACATGTACTTTGGGCATAGATCATTAAATCATATCTTGATCCATATAATTTGTTTGAGAATTATAAAATAAATTCACTGATAAATGTAAACAGTCTTGAAAATGCCAAGAAAAATATGCTATCTACAATTCTACATGCTGCTAAATGTGGTTCATATTGTAGCAATGAGTATTATATTGAAAAGTAGTAATTTTTAATTAGATAATGATAGGACAAGCAAATTATTGTTTCATTATGGCCTATAGGTGATTTCAAAATACATAAATTATGTATAGTGAATGACGATGATGCTGATGTATATTCTAATTGACAATGTGCACGGAAGGCCCAATTATTGTTTCTAGTGGCTGTGTGTGTAAAACCTTTGATTGTATATTTGAAACACTTTTATACCAACCAATTCATGGTGATTTCGCAGACGAAAGCGAAAAATAGCGCAGGGTTTTCCCCGGCTGCATCACGTATTCCTACACTAACACATCTTCTATGGTAAGCGCAACATGATTAGTGGAAAATAGAGAACCGAAGTAGTGACAACCAATCAGAGAGCCGCTTACATTAGCATGCACAATTCTAAATGAACCGACGTAAACAGACGGAACCCAGCGGAAATTACCGAAGTGTTACTCTTCTTGGTTCCGTATTATGGAGCACCGCGAGTTATATTAATTTAACTTCATTATGCGATTGGCGAGAATTGGATTTTACATTCTATGTCAGTTGGTCAAAGGTCGTTAGGTCACCGTGTTCTATGCGAGTTGACATCATGCGTTCACATTGCGTTCTAACCTGGTGTATACCTTCTATCTTGTGTTTATATATTAGGTTCACATTCAAGGGTTTTCAAGGGATGGTACTGGAATTCAAGGGTTTCAAGGGCCCTTGAACAATGATTTTTAAATTCAAGGGTATTCAAGGGTTTTCAAGGACCCGCGGGAACCCTGACATACAATATTGTCCGCATCTTGGCCCGCATACACAGAAGGACATTTTGATGTCAAGTGATGTCATGACATCTTAAGTAATGAGTTCCTTTAAGCTTTAATCTTCAAAAATGCTCAAGATGCAATGTTTTATGTATCTAAAATGGTTGGCCTATGAATTGTTCATCTGAAGTTAGTACGGAATTTAAACTCAGTGTTACTGTACATTCTATTGAACCCATCTAAAGTTCATGAATCAAAGTTCAATAGGGCATTCCAGAGGTCAATTACTGTTTTTAGGCCATCACATTTTAGTTTATTACTGTGAGAATGGGGTTCCCTATGGGTGCATACGCGCTACCTTCAGAACCAAAAAAAGTCCATTTTGGAGTCTTGATATTATAACTCTAGCAGATTACAAATGGAAAATATCCCCATATTATTATACATTTATTGCATTGTTTCGATGTTGACATGAGGATTTATCAACCCGAGGAAGTTAATATTCACCGAGGGTGCAGGCCGAGGTGAATATTAATTTCCATGGGTTGATAAATCCTCATGTCAACCTCGAAACAATGCTATAGGAATCAGGGAGCTAAATGTGTTCCAGAGTCGGGGAGCAAGTACACCGTGGAATGCTAAAGGTTAAGGTAACTGAAGAATCACCTTCACCTGATACATGCGACACATTATTAAAGGATGACATCGCATTTAGTTGATTTGTACATCATATCTAAATAATTTAAACTGGTGAATTAATGGGGGAATTGATTTTTGTGAACGGGAAATTTATTTAACTAGCTGCTGTAGTTCTGGATTTTTCCAGATAAAATTTGGATGTGGGATAGCCCTGTCGTACACTTTGTGATTTATTTTAAAAAGTAAACACATGACCTATGATTTTTCTTGCATTTTCGTGATCAACTGGTGTCAATCTAGCTGGGTAAACATCACTGGTATGGCCTGCAGGCTTCAATTCAGTGAATTTGGCCGAAACGTTAACACTGTCGCCTATGGGAAACAGTGATTCCAATGTGTTTTATTATACGATCTACCAATGTTATCAAGCCACATTAGGCCTGGAACAACTTACTGACCCGTGTATATACATGTTTGTAAATGGGTCCATCAAATGCACAACAATGTAGATACTTTATCATTGGACAAAGCCAGGGATGTACAATTCCTATTAATAACTCATGACGTCGTGTGATTTAAATTGTTGTAAACCCTTATTGCCTATTTATAGCACAATCCAGTAGATATTGTGATTTGTCAACTTCTTTTTCGTATGATGATTTAGTATATAACTTTTAGAAGAAATATATGATCATATAATAATATGTATATCTCTCACCTTGAAATTATCTTTGCAAAGAGTAGCAACACAAATGAGAGTCCTAGAATTCCAAAAAGTACATATGTTGCCTGTTTATCTGGTATAACGTCCCACATTTGTATTAATGGAGTCTGAAAATACAAAAATTTGAAGTGTGTTAGTTGCAAATAAATCAAGTAAAGTATGATTTATAGAAAGGATCAAGAATCGCATTAGAGATGCAGGGTCGAGTTGTGGTAGATACGACAAACATGGACTTGGAATAAAATGCATTAAATGTAACATGTTATCATACACAACACTGTTGAGGAAGTCTGACATGCCAAATAATTCCGCTGCTAACTGACCCCGCCAAAGTTATTGAGCTATAGGGATCAACATTCATGATAATGAACTAATTAAGGGCCGTAACTCCACCCAAAATATATCGAACTAATATCAACAAAATCAGTTGATAATTGTTAAAGTTATTGTGCTATCAGAATCAAAGTTCACAACGAAAGTGTCAGTGACACTGCAGCTCAACTTGGAGAAGGGATAATTTCATGTGTTACAGTCAATGGAGTGATTAGGAATGCGGAAAGTTGAAATGTGAAATTAATACTAGATGTCAAGATGAAGAGATATATATATATAATAAAATTCAAGAAAGCACCTGGTGGCCATGTTTTCCCCAATGAAATTAAAATTTTTTAATAGATCCCATCCAGTGGTCACCCTGAAGATCAATATAAAGTTTGGTGACGATTGGATCAGGGTTGGGGCCAGCACATGCCAATGTAATTGATTACAATTATTTTTTAATTACATGATTACGATTACAATTACTTTAGTAAAATGTAACCGATTACTTTTCGATTACATCTGATTGCAATTTTTAGTTTCCAACAATTTTGATTCCATAGGAATAAATAATGAAATGTTATTGAATAAAAATATCACTGCATAACATCAGGGTTTCCGCTAGGGGTTTGGGTAATGGTACCCCTATGGCAATATGGGGGGGGATCTTAGACCATGAAATAACTGGGAATAACTAATAGTATTTAGGTACCATAAACTTTGCAACAAAACGTCAAGTTAAATTCACGGATAACATAAGAGTACTGACAATTTTTTGTTCAGCCACCAACAATGTTAGATGAAATTGTTATATTAAAAATTCACAATTTATTTTGATGACTGACTTCACTACATTCATGACAACATGTTACATCATGACAAATTCCTGATCATTCTTCAGTGGCTAACATCTGGACTTCACTGCATAATCATTAATGAGAACCAGTCAGAACACAGTGTTAGTTGAGAACGTATCCAGGCAGAATCAACCATGCGACATTTAGCGATGTCTGCTTCGAAATATTTCAGAATACGGCAATAATAATTGTTAATGTGTGTAGCCCTGAAAAGCAATCGTTTCCTGCCAAATGGTTCACTAGTGATCAGTGTTGACAGGCAAATAAAATTATCTTTGTTTATTACTCCCTGTTGGTTTTATTGAGTGGCAGATATACATATTAGTGGTACGTATTAACCCTTTGAGTGCCAGGTCCGATTTTTGTTTCAACCCATATACCCTGTGCCAATGCATTCTCTTATATATGCGAGTCGACCATAGGTCGCCTCGCATATATAAGAGAATGCATTGGCCTAACAATTTTTCATCTTTTGTTATTATTTTTTACACAATTTTAATAATTTGTTCTTATATTCTTTAACAGGTATGTTTAGTAGGTTTAGTGCCAGGGAATCTGTTTTTTATAGGCATCAAAATTATTACTATGAATACTTGGCGATAGTTTTGAGTTATAACATGCCCCTAAGGTGTTATCCAGTTTGTTTTTAAATTCGCTATAGCATGCTTAAGCATACCGGAACAAAATTCAACCCAAAAAAAAAGAGCAAGTATTTTTTATTTTTTTAGGGCCGATTTTACACACCGTAAATTAGGGCCGATGAGATCAGCCCGTGACACTCAAAGGGTTAATCTATGGATCGGGTAGGAGAATATGTTGGAAGTGAAATTTTGGTGAGAGGAAAGGTACCTGCTGCCCCTATAGTGGAAGCCCTCATGAAAGATCTGAACATTCCAGGTGAAGCTGAATATATTAATTCTATGAGGCTCCCTTTGGTTGACAATGAAGATGGTTGAAATACAGGATGATGTCTTTGGTCTTATTACAAGATACTCACTATATAGAGGGAGAGATTTACTCATTATATAGAGGAGAGATTTCCTCACTATATAGAGGGAGAGATTTACTCATTATATAGAGGAGAGATTTCCTCACTATATTGAGGGAGAGATTTACTCACTATATAGAGGAGAGATTTACTCACTATTTAGAGGGAGAAATTTTATTACAAGATAAACATGTACTCACTATATAGAGGGAGAGATTTTCTGTCAAATCTCTTCCCATAAAGGCCTTCATTGTTTTATACGAATTGTGAAACATGAATGTGAAGAGCAGCACAATCGGTATGAGGATTCCCATGATTCCGAAGCAGAAACCGTTCACTCTCGCCTTCAGGTTAGTTGCTTTGGAGGAACTGAAAATAAAGTTAGTTATAGTCATTCAGATATCAATTGTAAATAAAATGGTGAAAATATAAAATTTATTTCATGTTGAAATTTCGTTAGGGTAGACAACATAAATAAATCAGTTTCTTTATACCCCCCATCACAACGAGTTGTGGGGGGGGGGGTATACTGGAATCAGATCGTCCGTGGAGGCAATTTTGTCCAAGTTTTTATTCCTACAATTTTTGGTTCATTTAAAAAAAACTTGGCACAGATATTTACTACCATGGTAATTTGTGCACCTGCGATTATAAGGTTTGTCCGCCTTTTTTGTGTGGAGTTATCCCCCTTTTTCGACTTAGAAAATTTTCAGTATGGGGAGGAGGGGGGGGGGGGTGGGTATACCTTAGTACCTTATACCTGGGACAGGCCCATCTGTAGTTTTTATAATTTGTATTTCTTTTTGTTACAATTTGTCATAATGTAATGTATAATGTATAACAAAAAAAACAACAACAGCATCACAGTGCATATTTGCTCTTATCTTGACTAAATAGGTGGATGTTATCTTTATTGTTTGTAGAATTTTCTTGTACCACTGATGTACAGTAATGCTCTAAATGCTCCTTAACCACAGCAGAATTATGGGTAATTTTCAGGATTTAGTCAGAAATATGGCTTGTTGCCATTCATCGGAAAGCTCTCAGCAATTATTTAAGGCATTACTGTACTAGTACACATTTTATTTCAATCTATAAATCTAACTAACTATAGACATTCTCCCATGAAGATAATTATTGTTTCAATCAAAAACCAAAAAAATATTTATAAAACTGTGATTAAAAATTAACTTTTTTTTATAGGACAATATTTAAATATATCAGTTCACATTACTTATAGCCATTCAAATTTGGTCAAAATTAGATTATGTTTGTTGAAGTTATCGCACTTTTGTCACAAACTAGACCCTTGGTAAACGATCCTGGAGGCATAACTCCTGAAAAAAATGGCCAGAACTGGTTTTTGAACTCAAAGAGTTTCATGAGTAAATGATTCCAATTTAGTAACAAGGGGTACGCATCTAAGATGCTTTTGTCGAGTTTTTTGGCAGTCGAACCAAACTTCTGCCAATAAGGTGCACAACTCCGGAAAAAGAGTTGGACGGTGGTATATTATTGCAATAGACCTATATACCAAATATCAATTGAATCCGTTAATATTTAATTGAGTTATCGCACTAACGGTGATAAAATTTTGATTAAAATATACAAACTAAGACCCATAACTCCGGGAAAAAAATTCGGGCAAACCAGGTTTCCAAACTTGTCCGAGATATTGTTGCAATAGACTCATATACCAAATATTGTTTAAATCGGTTAATATTTCATTGAGTTATCGCGCTAACGGTGATAACATTGCTAAAAATAGACAAACTAAGACCCATAACTCTGCAATTTTTTTTTCGGACAAACCTGGTTTTCGAACTCGTCCGAGATATTGTTGCAGGAGACTCATACAGCAAATATTGTTGAAATCGGTTAATATTTCATCGAGTTATCGCGCTAACAGTGATAAAATTGTTAAAACTAGACAAACTAAGACCCATAACTCCGCGAAAAAAATTCGGACAAACCTGGTTTTCGAACTCGTCCGAGATATTGTTGCAGGAGACTCATATACCAAATATTGTTGAAATCGGTTAATATTTCATCGAGTTATCGCGATAACGGTGATAAAATTGCTAAAAATAGACAAACTGACCCATAACTCTGGAAAAAAATTAGGACAAACCTGGTTTTCGAACTCGTCCGAGATATTGTTGCAAGAGTTTCATATACCAAATATTGTTGAAATTGGTTAATATTTGCATGAGTTATCGTGCTAACGGTGAAAAACTTAACTAAAAAACATCTAAGATGGATAACTCTTGTAAAAAAGTTCGGACGTGACCCATTTTCTACAGGCAGTAAATAGTCATTGGGAGCAACTGACATAACAAATTTTTTTTGAATCCGTTCACAAATGTTATAAGGCATTCTTTAGGTCCGCCCGCCCGCCAACCGTCCCTCGTCAAACCATAAGTCGAGTTTTTGAAAAACTCGACTAAAAATGTAAATTGATTGAGCTGTGTAACGCAATATAGGCTTTTCTAGTAAGAATTTCAGATACCGACATACAAATATGTCCCACAAGAAATACACTTGCTTCGGCAGCTGGGGCCGGACTATATCGTGATATTGCTGGTTTTATGTGGTGGAGGAAACCGTGTGCGCTACAATTACGTTACAACCGTAATGAACACGCGAACCACCACAGACCTACCTGCAGGTTGCACGAGTTGCACCGACCATCCACAAGTAACTGGGACTGGGAGGCCAATATATATATGAGCAGTGAGCTATTGGGCAACATCCTGTACACATTGGACCACGGAGGTCCCCGAAAGGTGACTCAGGTTAAGTATTGGGGGACATAATGAACATTTTGTATAGAGAATGAAGTCTATTCCCGGTGATATAGGACTTGCATATAACGATTCGAAATATCCCGAATCACCCGACCGCTTTCGAATTGAATCGGAACGTAAGATTCAAAATTGAATCGAATATTCGGCGGGCCCTAATGAGAACCACATGAGAACCATCCCACACATGAGAACCAACCTTGAGAACCATGTGAGAACCATCACACACATGAGAACCATATATGAGAACCATTCCACAGATAAGAATCATATATGAGAACCATATGGGAACCATGCTACACGTGAGAACGACACATGAGAACCATCCCACACATGAGAACCATATATGAGAACTATCTCACACATGAGAACCATATATAAGAATCACATGAGAACCATTTATGAGAACCATCCTACACGTGAGAACCATATATGCAGACCACATGAGAACCATACCACACATGAGAACCATCCATCGCACAGATAAGAACCATCCCACACATGAGAACCATCCTACACATGAGAACCATATATGAGAACCATCCTACACATGAGAACCATCCTACACATGAGAACCATATATGAGAACCATCCTACACATGAGACCATCCTCAACACCACACACACATCCATGGCAATAGCCAATCACAACGAAGCTTCTCCCAACACGGACTATATAAAGGCGAGGTAATCCGTACTTTTTCACAAATCACATTTGGTCCTGAACGAGCATTTACAATAATCGAAACGCGTTGACCATATAGCTAAGGATTAGTTTTTTACTGGTGTTTTTCCCGGAGAATTCATTTTCTCATATACCTTACCCATCTAGGAGAATCCTTTGACTGACAACTTTGAGTTTGGAAACAAATGAGGTATCAGCTTGTTTGAAAAATAGTATAGCATATGCTAGTAGCTGCCAAAATACTGTGTAATATATCATTATCCTAGTTTATTACATTTTCCCTCGTTTCTGGTCACATTGGCGATTGCCTTGGCCATTTTAATGCGTGATACTCATCAACTCAAAACCATGTGATTCCCTACCGTGTGGATATACAATGTACAGCCACCATAATTAGCAGAATATTTTCCTCGGCTCAAAATTCTAGGATACGCCTAGTTTCATGCTCTACACAATTAACTTCAGTTTACAGTTGGAATTGGGCCATTATCGTGGCAGACTTTGGTTGGGTCTGACTGAAAATTGTTCATTATCAAGATGGTAATTGTTATCTCAGTGATCCTTGGCATTCAACAATGATTTTTGCTGTCTGCAGACTTCCACAGTGTGATACTAAGACAATGTCTGCAGCAAATTGCAAAAAACACTGGCAGGCTCTGAATTTGCCTTGGCTAAAAAAAATAGTCAACAGGTTTTATTTATGCCTTGGCTCAGCTAACAGGTAACGCCAATTAACAGGGATGCAATGTATACATACAGTTATGCCCTAAATAATCGACTCCTTAACCACAGCAGAATTATGGGTAATTTTTCAGGATTTAGTCGGAAATATGGCTTGTTGCCAATCATCGGAAAGCTTTCCGATGAATGGCAACAAGTCATATTTCCAACTAAATCCTGAAAAATTACCCATAATTCTGCTGTGGTTAAGAGCGATTATTTAGGGCATTACTGTACTCTTTTCAGGCCTGAGAATAAGATGCCTGTCATTTGCAGAATGAGGTCCCCAGAGGGTGAATCTAGTGAAGCTATCCAGCCTAGCATCACTAAATTCACCCTCTGGAGTCCTCATTCTGCCTAGGCCTCAACTTCTTTGGAAAGTTTCTTTATTATGAAATTTATATAGAAACTTCTTCACATAGATTCTATTTCTTTTTTAGTTTAGTTTCTCTATATCCCTATATTGGCAGCCGACACATTGCATATTCGAGGTTCCCAATGGATGTACATCACAATATTCACTATTTGGGAAATTCAATCTGATTGTTAATGTTTCTCATTGCAGTTGAGGCCATGCAGAATGAGGTCCCAACAGGGTGAATTGGGTGATGCTAGCTCTCTGTGTGAGGTAGCGTTACTAAATTCATCTTCTGGGGGACTTCATTCTGCAAATGACAGGCACACTAAACTCAGTTTAAAAAGCTTGGTACCCATGTGGTTGTTGCCTTATGATAATGACCCCTTCATTCATACTTAATTGTTACTTGCTATTATATGCTAAAATAAGATATGTTATATAATCAGTTCATCTAATATGGTACTTACTTATCTTTTTTCAGACGCTCTTCCACCTGTGTTGAGATCTGATCGCAGTCTTTCTCCAGTGTGTTAAGTGTGTTTTGTATCGTCTGATTGATGGTTTTCTCTATATCTTTACAAACTTCCTCAATCTGGTTCGCGCACCTGCTCCCCTGAAAATAGATCGAGGTGTAGAAATCAGGACTGAGAATAAGGTGCCTGTCATTTGCAGAATGAGGTTCCCAGAGGGTGAATTTAATGACACTACCCTGCATAGCGGGCTAGCATCACTAAATTCACCCTCTGGGGACCTCAATCTGTTATCGGTTTTTATGCAGTAGCTCGGTGTGGAGTCACATGGTTAACTCTTACTTACATAATTCAGCAGTGATCAGATAATAAGCTCAACAAACAACCTAAGGTAACTTGTTGAGTTTATCACCCGAAATAAAGCCTGCTGTCAGTTGAAACAAATTTCTCGAAAGACATCTAAATTACAGTAACCCTTTCTGTACTAAATGGATTCTCCCACTCAGTTATAAAAGTATAAATTGGAACAGTCTATTATTCATTTGGAGGGATGTTAACCCTTTCATGACTGGAGCTGCGCTGGTGCAGCATTAGAGACCCTGTGCCAAAGCATTCTCCAATATATGCGAGTCTCCACTTGGGAGCTTACAAGGTCAAGGTAAATATTGTTAGGCCAATGTATTCTCTTATAGATGCAAGACTCCCTATGGGAGACCTGTATATATAAGATAATGCATTGGTACAGGGATTTCGCAAAATTTCAGGAAGCTCCAGTCATGGAAGGGTTATGGATATATGATAAGACGACAGCCAGACAATATGTTCTTTGATTGCATTGCATTTCTTATATTAATCTTCCATATAGCTCAGGTGTTGGCACATTGTCACATGATAATTACAAAAGAATTTCAGCTGTTGAACATAATATTTTGTCAACATGTTATGACAGGCCATTTATTTTAAGAATTGTACTGATGCTATATATGGCAAAACATGTGCCGGAGATGAGTGAACTTATAAATCTATGTGGAGTCAAATGAAAGTGTCAATGACACTGTAGCTCAACTTAAATGGGGGATAATTTCATTTTTTTAAGTCAATAGAGTGATTAGGAATGCGAAAAGTTAATAGTAGATGTGAACATGAATATACAGTTAAATCCAAAATGGTTGCTTATGGCCTTGTTTTTCAATGAAATTCGGAAAAAATCCCCATCTAGAGCCACCCCGAAGATCCATATGAGGTTGGTGATGATCGGATGAGGGATGTGGCCTGTAGGGGTGAGCCAAAGGATTTAGTGATTCAAAGAGTAAAAACCAAGATGACTGCCGGCGGCCACGTTTTTCATTGAAAATCAGAAAAATTGGTAAGCTCCTATCTAGAGGTCACCCTGATGATCTGTATGAAGTTTGGTGACGATTGGGTGAGGGATGTGCTAATAGATTTAAAACTGAATCCAAGATGGCAGCTGGTGGCCATGTTTTTCAACGAAATTCAGAAATAATGGTAAGCTCCCATCTCCCGACATACCCACAGCAAAAAAACAGTGTCTAATGATGCCTGGATTGTTGAGAGATATATTAAACATATCTGTCTATGGCCTCATTTACACATAATTATATTTCATTTTCATCTGGTTCATATATGCTTACGACTGGAGCTTCCTGAAATTTTGCGAAAACCCTGTGCCAATGCATTCTCTGATATATGTGAGTCTCCCTTGGGAGCCTCACATATATAAGAGAATACATTGGCCTAAGAATATTTAACTTGACCTTGTAAGCCAGTGCATCCTGTTATAGAAGCCCCATATAGGAGACTTGCATATATGAGATTGCACTGGCACAGGATCTTTAATGCTGCACCAGTGCAGCTCTCATCATGAAATGGTTAAGAATAATGGTCAGAATGTCTGGGATAGCTTTATTCAGTTTCTTAACTCTTTCTATACTAAATTACAGAAGTAAACATTGGAATGGTCTATTATTCATCTAGCGGGATTTTCAGGAAATCTAAGCAGACACACCGAAGAAAAGAAAATACAAGTACAGAAGTAGTCTATTTATTGGAGGGAAATGTTCCGATAATAAATTCAACAAATGACCTATGAACTTATTATCTGAACGTTTCATGATATAAGGGAACTACTCATCAATGAGTATTTAGTAAAGAAAGGGTTAAGTGGGATAAAAGTCAATTGTAATATAAAATTCAATTTTATGAGCATATTTGTTGTTGTTGTAGCTATAGGTCTGGAAGCCTGTATACATCTTTAAGACTCACCTTTGGATTTACGGACGGTATAAATATAGTTGGCATATCAAATCCAGTTTTATTCAGCCCCGGTCGCTTACACAACTCCTGTACAATCTGCATCATTACCCTCTGTAAAATAAAATGATAAAGTTAAGTAATTAGGCAAGTCACAACTATTTAAATCCCAACCCATTAACCCTTTCAGTGCCAAGTCCGATTTTTGTATCAACCCATATTTCCTTTATCATTTTTCAAATTTATTGATTATAATAATGTGATACATTGATGGAAAGAGCTCTTAGACTTGGCACTGAAAGAGTTAATGCACTTGCAAGTAAATATGCAAAAAACATATGTCTGTTAAAACATTACCACTAAGTAGAGCATAGAGAAATAGATAAACTTTTGTTCTTATATTCATTGTTGATAGTTTTCCAATAACGAAATTTCATGTGTTGAAACAATTGTTATGTAACCCAAACTGTTAGTGATTAGTCAATAACACATCGCTAATCATGTAGAAAGTTAAAATATTTTAGTGTGAACGATTTTCAGAATATTTTTCGATGCTTTGACCTTTTCCAATATTTACCATGAAGTTTTGATTAAACTTTGGTATCTCATTGAACTAATTGGACTTTACGCCGTCGCCCATTAACTAAATTTGCCACAGTGTGTTCGCCCTGTTCATTTCCGAAATCACAAAACACCACACTGTTATCCCCATTCTAATTCTCTTCGAACTTAAAACGTTATTTCGACACACACATGCCTTGTAATTATCGATGAAATGTGCAGACATAGAAAACACTCGGCCAATTCATGACTTTTTGTTTTAAATTTATTGCGCTGGATAAAATATAGTCACTCAATTAGCATTGCTCTTATCATTAAAAATGCTGATAAAGATGAAAAATTTCCACCTCAAATAGAAATAAATATGCACAACAATTAGTTTCTGCATGTACCTGATGTCTTTTTCAGATGTTTATCACTTACAAATTGTGTTTTTGATTTTAACGCGAACTTAAAGTTGAATAGAAACATTGGATGGAAAGTTTTTTACTCATTGAGATGTATTTCACACCATGTCTGTCACGGTTTCATGTCAAGAAATTTGGTCAAATGATACCGAGACAATGATATTGATGTGATATAATGGTGTGGTGTTTTGTGATTTCTGAAAGTACATGTATACATGGCGACACCGCTGGTTTGTTTATATAGCAATGAGGTAGTAATGGAAGTCAGTAGACCGGGCACCAACTCTATACATCTACTCCGTAATAACGTCGTCGGCATGTACTTCATAAGGATGATGTCATGGAGAGAAACGGTACAGTGAACGGAGCTGGATTGGGCATGGACGAGATTAGGAATCCAGCTGACGTCAATATTGGCATGTAGGAATATCTAACATTGAAGCGGTGAACCGGACTATAGTTTGCGACAATTTATCGATAATTAACAGGGGGTATATTGGCATAAGTGCATTAGAATAATGTTTATATAATAAACCAAGTTTGTATTAAACTTCTGTATCTTATTGGACTAATTGAACTTTTATCGGTAATTCAACTGTAACAGTAATGTTTACATAACAATTGTTTTGACTTGTGACATCTCATTCTTGGAGAGTTTTTAATAATGAATATAAGAACAAAGTCAATCTATTTTTCATGTAAATTTTTATGATAGTTTTTGCGCAGGCTTTTATAAAATTTATATTATTTCGCATCATTAATCTACTTTGAAGGCCTAGAGAGCCTTTGAGTACAGGGTCAGTAA
The DNA here is from genome assembly GCA_032622095.1 of Siphonodentalium dalli. Classification (NCBI taxonomy): domain Eukaryota; kingdom Metazoa; phylum Mollusca; class Scaphopoda; order Gadilida; family Siphonodentaliidae; genus Siphonodentalium; species Siphonodentalium dalli. The sequence goes on from CP136064.1 coordinate 98,747,557, forward strand.
CCTACGTCATAATTTGTTCGAAAATTGCAACAAGATGTCTCAGCGAGTGTTCACTGTTTTCTTCACCTACAAAATAACTCACCCAAAAAGGATCGCGATGAGCTATGTATCAATTTTGGCTCGATAAATCCCATCCCCATATAAATATGACTGTTGAGAAGATAGATGTGAGCGTTTAACCCTTATATGACAGGAGCTGCGATGGTGCAGCTTAAAGACCATGTGCCAATGAATTCTCTTATATAATATGGCTTGTTGCCATTCATTGGAAAGCTCTCACTGAGAGCTTTCCGATGAATGGCAACAAGCCATATTTCCGACTAAATCCTGAAAAGTTACCCATTATTCTGCTGTGGTTAAGGAGTCGATTACTTAGGGCATTACTGTAGCTTGCAGATATCTTTAGAAAATATAGAAACACGATTATTGAAATTGCAAGGTGTGATATCTTGCCACAATTTTCAAGCAAATTAGGATGCATGATCCTGGCCCTGAAATATGTGGTTACTTTCAAGGGGCGTTATGTCTGACCGCTGCCTGCATGTGTATTTTCTTAATTAAATCTAACATTTTTTATTGAAGAGTTTGGCTTGATCTAGACAATTTCCAAATGAATATGGGCAGTTCAGCTTCTCAGAATAATGCAGAATGAATTGTAACCTACAAAAGTCTCAAATAAATAAAAGTGATTTCTTCACATTAATAAGTGTAGGTGCTGGTAGCGGTAAGTCCTGCGTAGCAGGGGACTGAACTCTGCAAGGAGCTTGGGTTACTTTCAAGTCTGCGGGATAGCATCACTAAATTCACCCTCTGGGGACCTCATTCTGCAAATGACAGACATGGTATTTGTGGATAACAGTGTGGGTGAACATATTGTATTGCTAATAAATGGAAATTTACCACCAAAGGGACACACGTATATGCCCAGCATGTGCAAATGGCGATGAAGATGAAATCAACTTTCTACTTCATTGTCCTTCCTATTCCAAATTGCGATTACATCTTTTTCTTCACATTAATGACTTAACTGGCCAATGTTATGCCACTCTAACTGACTTTTGTCGGCTTTCCTGTCGCAATTTGATATTGAATGCACTCCGAAAATATCAACATTTATCGACTCTGCATTTGCAAAGCGGTGGTTAATACTTGCAGGCGCATGCCCTCCTCCATAAATCTCATACAGTACACCGCCCGAAGCATCACTATATTGGATATCACTGTCATCATGACATATTGTCAAATTCTATTCAACCATGCTTGTGTTTCTGTTTGCGTGTTATAAATGTAAAATTGTAATTGTCCGCATTTGTTAACTTTCCATGTTGAATTAATTACAATAATCTATCTATCCATCTATGAATCGACTCCTGTGTCTTATTCTAACCTTCCATGCTGGCACCCCATTAATTTTTTGTTCTCAGAATAACTTTAAATGTCCAGCACAGAATACTAACCTGTCGATCACTCTCATGCCCCGCCTCATCAGCCTTACTGAGATAAAATCGTATTCTATCTGCATGTTTTTGGTTCAGCTGCTCCACCAAATTCAACGTTCTCTTACAAAGAGCTTGACCAATCGGATCGAAGAAGACAAATATGAGATCCGCCAGGTCCCCTGTAATTAAATAATTAATACTAGTAATTAAATAAACTGTCAGGTCCCCTGTAAGTAAATAATTAATAATAATTTTTATTGGATTTTAATTTTTATCCCGAATCATGGACCAGGGTAGAGGACGACTTGGGAGACATCTTATCCCTAAAATGTGCCATTTCTCCCTATTTTTGTCCTAAGGAGAAGTGACATCTCTCTCATATTCCAGCTTCCATTGGTTCACCATCATGTTAAGAGTATATAACAATGGTGTTCTTACTCATTATAAAGGTTTTATAAATGAGTTCTTGTATTGTACTATTGGATCATAGAAGACTGATGTTGGTGGGGTAACTTAAACTTCATCCATAGTGACTTCTTCCAATTTGAAACGTCTAAGCCTGGTCTCTATTCTGAATATGGTTTAGTTTCATGGTGTGTGTGTTAAAGTGAAATCCTCACCCTCGACTCCTCGTGCATTCTCTTTTATATGCGAGTCTCCCATATAACAGAGAATACATTGGCTTAACAACATTTATGTTCTATATATGCGAGGCTCCCCATGGAAGAAGACTCATATATATAAAAGAATGCATTGGCACAGGTTTTTCGCAAAATTTCAGGAAGCTCCAGTCATGGAAGGGTTAATCATAATGACTGCAGATTTCGTGTCGCAGTTCACCCGATATCACATATTTACAGTAATGTCCTAAATAATCGACTCCTTAACCATAGCAGAATTATGGGTAACTTTTCAGGATTTAGTTGGAAATATGGCTTGTTGCCATTCTGTGAGAGCTTTCCGATGAATGGCAACAAGCTATATTTCTGACTAAATCCTGAAAATTTACCCATAAATCTGCTATGGTTAAGGAGTCAATTATTTAGGGCATTACTGTATGTCGCAGCCAGGATTTAGTCGGAAATATGACTTGTTGCCATTCATCGGAAAGCTCTGTGAGAGCTTTCCGATGAATGGCACAAGCCGTATTTCCGACTATATCCTGAAAAGTTACCCATAATTCTGCTATGGTTAAGGAGTCGATTATTTATGTCGCAGCCATGATCAACTTGAAATTTGCACCAATATATTGGGTTATAGTATGTGCCCTGGTTATGTTTCTGGAATATTTGCTCAAAGATCAATGGTATTAGATTGAGATGAGCCGGTTCTCTGGTATTTCTGAAACTTATAGTGTCGATATAATTGGGACAATTGAACGAGAGCAGATAGAATATGATATGTATCTGATACGATGCTTCAGCATATTACTTCAGATGAGTTATGCACCCATGATAGTGTGTCAGTTTGGGTTTTGAATATATAAGGTTTAGATATAGATTCAATTACATGATAATCATATAGTTAAACGATGTAAGCCATATAACTATGAAAACTAACACACATGCAGGCCTGGAAATAGTATGTCTGACATTTGCAGAATGGGGTCCCCAGAGGGTGAATTTAGTGATGTTAGCCCACACCCTCTGGGGACATCATTCTGCTAAGGCCTAATCTTCTGGGATGTATCTATAATCTCAAGTTGACATTGCATTTAGTTACTTTTCCCCTTCTGTTCAGTTTCTATACACCGACAGCTTTCCGATGAATGGCAACAAGCGATATTTCCGACTAAATCCTGAAAAGTTACCCATAATTCTGCTGTGGTTAAGGAGTCGATTATTTAGGGCATTACTGTAGTTCAATGAGATACCAAAGTTTAATCTAAACTTCATGGTAAATATTGGTTAAGGAGTCGATTATTTAGGGCATTACTATATGTCAAAGAAAGCTTGGACTGGATTATATGTCACATTTTGTATGTTGTTGTAACTTTAAGTCTGGGATCCTGAAAATATCTTTGAAATATCTCAATGTTCCCTCTTGCTCATATAAAATTAATGCAATGAAATGAAGACTGGCAAACGCAAGTTATATTTCTCACAGCTACTAAAGGTCCTGAGAGCGACAGACACATTTTTCACAGCCCACATCACACTGCGCTAACAACATTATTCACATCACCATAGATTGTCTAGACAACCGCGTTCAGCAGATCACAGAAATCAGCCGAACATGCGTGATCAAAAATCTAAAAAAAATCAATACTCATTCTCAACAAAGATGACAAAAATATCGTTTTATGTACTTCAAATATCTTTTATCATGCGGAGCTAATCGCTATTCTTTGCTTTCATTATTTTTCAGTCTGAAGACTTGAGGAAGCCTGATTTTTCTACATTTTCCCCGATGCGGCTTGTAAACTATTAGATCATAGCTATAGATGAAACAGGAGGGCTTCCTATCGCTAAATGAGGAGAATGCTGATCCTCAAAGTTAGAGAGTGGGGGAAAGGTTCATTACTGTCTGAACTCGAGGTGGGTTGTCCCAATGGGACTCAGGATACCCCTGTGGCAGTCGAAAAAAACCGCAAACAAAATTGCCCAATCAGGCCTTTGTGCAAAGTTTTAAAACAAATTGTCGGAAAAATGGAGTCTCAAACAAAATTATATAAAGAGGGGGATAACTCCACAGTCAGACAGACCTCATAATAACAGGTGCACAGGTTCCCTTGGTACTAAATATCTGTGCCAAGTTTAAAACAAATTGACCAACAAATGTAGGAATATAAGCCTGGACAAAATGATGCATGTTGAGAAAAAGGGGGATTACTCCACAGAAAAAAGTCGGACAGACCTCATAATCGCAGGTGCACAGGTTCCTATCACCGGGCCATATTCGCCATATTAGAACTTAGAACTGTTGTTCAATTTAGTGTGTTTTTTTGTGAAGTAATATCTCTAAATTTTGGCCATTCCACATTCTCATTAATTAATTTCTTGCCTTCAGTACTTTTCACAAACAGTTTGTAGGGTTCGTTTTGTCTTATTATTATCACATCTTAGATCTTTTAGCCTGTCAGGTTATAATTCATTAGTTTTTAATTGTCATATTCATTTAATCAAACCTGTTAATTATGTTGGTACCTTTTAATTGTTTTGCCCCTTGGCTTATTCAGTTCATTAATCTTAATTGGCCTATTCATTTAGACAACACTTTCTATTTCCATTAACATGTTTTTACTTGTCACCTTTTACTCATTGGTTAATTCAGCTTGGCATTTCACACCTCCAATTGTATATTAATACCTTCATCTTCAAACTTAAAAGGACAGTTTCCGACAGCAACTCACCAACAGCATAGACAATTCACCCATCACATCAACCAGCGACATTGACGCGACATGCCAGCACCTATCCCAAACCCTCGAATCAGCCCTAGATACAGCATGCCCGAAACAACAAGTCAACACCACAGCATGGCGAGTCTCCCCCGAAACTCTGAAAATGATCCGACTTAAACGCAAGCTAAGAAGACTACAGCAGAAAAACCCAAACGACATGTACTACCGAAATCTTTACAACAACATGAACAGACAAGTCAAAACGGCAGTCAAAAAAGAAAAATAAGCATCCTGGCAGCGGTCGACAACCGAACTCGGCGATAAAAGAATGAACAGAAACTTCTGGAGTACCTTCAAATCCCTTACCGGCACAGGAAAAAACAACAACAGCACAGAAAAACCCCTCAAAAAAACCGATGGCAGTCTGACCTCAGGAGACAAAGAAAAAGCAGAAGCCTTCGCCGACAATCTTCAAAAAATCCACAACACCCACCAAGGCCCAGCATACGACGACGCCTTCAAAGCAACTGTAGAAAACCACATCAAAGACAACCACGACCTCTTCAAACCACTTCCAAGTACCACCAACGACCACGATGATGTCTTCCCCGTAGCATCTCCAATCACACAAGACGAAATCGCATCTAACCTAAAGAAGGGAAAAGGCAACTCAGCACCAGGCAACGACAGCATCACATACGCCATCCTACGACAAGCCCCTCCAGCCTTCTTCGCCAGACTACTCCTTCTATTCAACGCCTGCCTGACCATTGGATACTTCCCAACAGCATGGAAAACCGCCGTCGGTATCATGATACCCAAGCCAGAAAAAGACCGCGCCATTCCCAACAACTATCGACCCATCAGCCTCCTCCAATGTACCGGGAAACTATTCGAAAGAATTATCAGCAGCCGACTGCGAGAGCACCTTGAATCATCCAACTTCTTCAACCCGTGGCAGCGTGGCTACCGACAAGGCAAAGAAGGCATGGAACACATCGTTCGACTAGCTGAAGACGCCCGACTATCCCTTGGCAAAAACTGGTTAACAGCTGCAGTATTTCTTGACGTTGAGAAGGCCTTCGATTCCGTATGGCACGACGGCCTAAGATACAAGTTCAGCCAGCTCAACATCGCCCGAAAATACACACGACTAGTATCCTCTTTCCTACAAGATCGTCAACTCAGCGTCCGCATCAACAACGACACATCCAGCCCAGTATTCCTACGCGCCGGAACCCCACAAGGATCAGTACTCAGCCCACTCCTCTTCCTGATATACGCCAATGACATACCCACCAACCCAAGAAACAACGTAGAAATCTCACAATTCGCCGACGACCTAGGACTCTGGACAACACACAAAAACCCCAGGATCCTACAAAAACGATTACAAAAGACCCTCGACGACTTATCAACATGGTGCTCTAGATGGAGAATAAAACTCAACGCCAAGAAAACCCAACTCATCATATTCCACCAGAGAAAAACAACACAGACTATCAACATCAAGATAGACAACGAGACCGTTCAACCATCCAACCAAGCCATCCTACTAGGAATCACCCTTGACCAACGAATGACCTTCGCCGCGCACATCAAAAAAGTCGCTGACAAAGCCAGAAAAAGAACAAACCTGCTAAGTTGTCTCAGAGGTACCGACTGGGGAACCAACAGCCAGACCATCATCAACCTCTTCAAACTATACGTCCGCCCAGTAATGGAGTATGGCGCACCCATCATAACAGCAGCCTCCAACAGCTCAATCGAAACCCTGCAGAAAGTCCAAAACAAAGCTCTCCGCATCGCTCTACATCAGCCAATCTTCACACCAATCCAAGCCCTCCACGACGCAGCAGACATACCTACGATGAAACAACGACTAACCGACCTCAGAAACCAGACCCTCGCCAGAATCGACAACAGCCCACTCATCCAAGAACTCCATCTACGAAACCAGCTGCTCTCCACCAAAAAGACTAAGTCCATCCTAGAAATCGACAACACCGACAGACCCATCTAGATCCCATACAACCGTCAACCAAGCCAACCAACAGCCAAATCCAACAGCCTCGACTCCTCCACCACGCTTCCACTGCTTTGCCTCCAAATACAACAGCCTCAACAACCGATTTTCATCGAAGAATTAAAGAAAGGGTGAAGGGAACTGCACAATGCATTCCGACCATCCTAACCGGCCTGCGGCCGGAAACTACACAACAACAACTTAAAAGGAAGAACATTTTATCTAGACTAGTCGCTATATTGTTTCACGTCATTAGGATTACCATTGGACACTTCATGCTAACGTTATAAGGAATACCTGTTGCTGTTATATGTTATGTTCATCTTGGAAAACCGGATGATTGTAAATAAAAGCTATTCCCCAACATCAGACTTGTTCGTTTAATGACATTGGACATCTTCAGATCCCGACTACCATAACCACAGAAAATTGACCCGTTATAATTGGTGAGAGAATCCAGCTACGCTTCTTTTTAGCTAGCGTCCAAGATGTTCAACGTCATTCCGATCAATATACAGAACCTTCTAGGAAGTTTGAATCTGCAGGAAAAAGAACTGACATGGGGATTGAAAGTGCAGCAGAATACAACAACATTAACTCTTTCGTGGCATAAGCTTGCACATCAGTTCAGTTCCTCAAAACCTAGATCCAGCTCTACACTTAGAAGGGATAATCATCGGATGAGACAGTATAATGACAAAAAGAATCAACAACTATCACAACAGCTTCCCCATTCACATTCTATTCAAAATCAAAAGGCACAACAAGACATTCCTGGGTGCAGCGCTATTCGAACAATGACTGATAATTCAAGTGACAATCTCAAAACTGTAAGTTCACAGACAAATCCAATTAAACATCCACTTCTCGTGAACTCAACTATGCAGGCAACACCTCTGACTAATGAAGCATCTGTTCAATATTCAGGAGAAAAAGTACCCACCAGAAATTCATCAATCCAAACAAAACCTTCAACTTCTGAATTGGGCATTCAACATTCTGATATAACAAATATTCCCCAGCGAAGTGCATTTTCTCAGACACCTACAGGAGATGAGGAACCGTGCATAGTTGAACAGACAGGACAAATGAACCATGGAGGTTACATGCGGTTCACAGAAAAAGTTCTCAAATATCGAATCAATCGTTATGAGCAAAGACCGGAGTACTTGATAAAATGGCGTGATTCACCACATTCTGAAAACACATGGATGGATGAATGTGAATTGGATGATGCAGCAAGACGATATGTACTTAAACATGGACAATATATCCCAGGCAAACCACCACCTCTTGTACCAATTCAAGCAATGGACCAGGGACTCGCCACGCCATTGAGATCAACAGATCTACATCATTCTAATTTCCAGAATGCGGGACGCATTCAAGCTGAGCGGAGAGGATATATCACCGGGCCATATTCGCCATATTAGAACTTAGAACTGTTGTTCAATTTAGTGTGTTTTTTGTGAAGTAATATCTCAAAATTTTGGCCATTCCACATTCTCATTAATTAATTTCTTGCCTTCAGTACTTTTCACAAACAGTTTGTAGGGTTCGTTTTGTCTTATTATTATTATCACATCTTAGATCTTTTAGCCTGTCAGGTTATAATTCATTAGTTTTTAATTGTCATATTCATTTAATCAAACCTGTTAATTATGTTGGTACCTTTTAATTGTTTTGCCCCTTGGCTTATTCAGTTCATTAATCTTAATTGGCCTATTCATTTAGACAACACTTTCTATTTCCATTAACATGTTTTTACTTGTCACCTTTTACTCATTGGTTAATTCAGCTTGGCATTTCACACCTCCAATTGTATATTAATACCTTCATCTTCAAACTTAAAAGGAAGAACATTTTATCTAGACTAGTCGCTATATTGTTTCACGTCATTAGGATTACCATTGGACACTTCATGCTAACGTTATAAGGAATACCTGTTGCTGTTATATGTTATGTTCATCTTGGAAAACCGGATGATTGTAAATAAAATAAAAGCTATTCCCCAACATCAGACTTGTTCGTTTAATGACATTGGACATCTTCAGATCCCGACTACCATAACCACAGAAAATTGACCCGTTATATTCCCATGGTACTAAATATCTGTGCAAAGTTTAAAAAAAAATCGATGAAAAAATGTAGGAATAAAATCTTGGGACAATATTATGGATGTTGAGAAAATTTTCAGTCGAAAAAGGGGGATAACTCCACAGAAAAAAGTCGGACAGACCTCATAATCGCAGGTGCACAGGTTCCTATGGTACTGTACTAAATTCTGTGCGTAATCATATAAAAAAAAAAAACTTTAGTGATCATCCGGACAAATTCGACAACAAAATAATCTGTCGAAAATGAGCATAACTTTGCCAGATCAAATTCGAACCTGATTGGGATTTTCTCATGTGAAAGCCACATACTAAGTTTCAACAAATTCTGTAGAATACATCGACAGAACACAAAGCGCATTTTAACGCTGCTAGGCAACATTTCCCCCAAATAAGGTGGTTTTATTTGATAGGTGGCTTTGTCGTTGTCCGCAAAGAGTTCAATAAAAGAGTCGAGATTAAGATGCAAGTTGTGTTCTGCGCTTATTCTGTCAGATAAGTTCAATCCATGGCTGTCAACTTCACTAAAACTATAGCTACCTTTATTGTGATTTAAGTCTGATAAATAACCAGCAATGACCCGAAGTCAATCATTGACGTTATGTACATCATCTTTCTTGGTTACATCGTCAACAAAAAAATAGTTCAGGCTTGTATTCCACTAGAGGTATACAATAATGTGTGAGATCCTGTTGAATACATGTGCCTCACTTCAATAGGTGTGGATTAATATTCAACTTATCATCTGGACACCAAATGTTTCGGACAGATGGACAGACAACCAAATTAGTATTTTTGGGAACAAAAATGAGAGTGGTCACTATTGTTTATGTGGGAGTTACCTAACTTGATTCATAAGACACGATTACAATATCTAGATTTTATGAAGTAAAGATAATCACACATTTTTTTGTAACAAATTAATACTACTGTAAGCTCATTTGCATGTTCCACTTACTGATTTCTGGAAGTTATGTGTTAACCAACACTGTAACCAAGGAACATTATGAACCAAAGTCTAAAAAGGGGACTTACTCAACAAAAAAAAGTCGGATGGACCTGATAACAGCAGGTACACAGGTTCTAATGCTACTACATATCTGTGCCAAGTTTTAAAAAAATTGACTGAAAAATGTTGGAATACAAGCTTGGACAAAATTGCGTCAATGGACAAACGACAGAACAAGCGGATTCCTATCAAACTCCATGCAGGGTTTACCTTCTTTGGTAACTCAGAAAGGAAGTATGAGTGGTGTGCTCTGGTTGAGACTGGATTCCTATATAAACGATCACTTTCAGATGGAGACGCCCTGAGTAGTTTTCATTTCATCAGAGGCAATAGTGCAAGTGCAGTGGTGCAAACCACTTGTGATAAAAGTACACAACCGTAACAGATATGACAATGCATTGTCTCTTATGAAAATTTAAACTCAGTCCAATCAACTTTCTGGTGCATGCGTACCGGTATCATATGAAGCATTAAAACTCATACACTTTTCCACCATCAGTGTTAAGGTCACCATGCACTTGAGCAATCGTGCTAAGCAATCGGGCTCGCGATCTGGATTGCTCAAGTATGAGGGGTGATTTTGCTGAGCAATTGAACTTGCATGTCAAGCATGTTTGATATTTTGCCAACTTGCGATGCCGATTGATCAAATGTGCGGGGTACGCGAGCCAGATTGCTCAGCAAAGCAGGAAGGAAATGTGTCGCTACAACAAGTTTGTGTTAGCAAAATATTTCTCTTTCAAATGGTATGATGTCTGTTCAACTAAATCTGGAATAAACCAAGAATATATCATTCAGTTCGGAATGTAACTGATATTTAGGCCACAATTTTGAATATCTGTATTTTTTGTCACCGAAGCAGTTAATGAAGGCAGAGAAAAATTGGAGACTCCCCAATTATTTAAAATAAACCTGGCACGGTGGGACGGTACGGGGGTACCACTTTCTAAGTTTCTGTTGATAGTAAGTCGTGTGATAGCAGGCTGGAACCAATTCAAGTTGTAGAGTGCTAAGCCGAATTGCTCAACTCTGCAGGGAACACGACCCGCGAGCAATTGGGCTCACGAATCCGATTGCTTAGCTTGAATACTCAAGTCTGCAAGGGTCTTTAGTACTAAACAAGCCTTGAAATAGTGTGTCTGTCATTTGCAGAATGAGGTCCCCAGAGGGTGAATTTAGTGCTGCTACCCCCGCATAGCGGGCTAGCATCACCAAATTCACCCTCTGAGGACCTCATTCTGCTTACACCTCAGCAGAATGAGCTTCCCAGAGGGTAAATTTGGTGATGCTAGCCCGCTATGTGGGGTAGCATCACTAAATTCACCCTCTGGGGACCTCATTCTGCAAATGACAGACACACTATTTCAAGGCTTTGTACTAAGTCTAATCATAACTGGAGTGGTGACAATGCCAGTGGGACTGACAATACCCCGCCCCCCCCCCCCCCCCCCCCCCCCCCCATTGCACACTTGGGTTATATTAGTCCCAGTCTTCTTGTACTAAAACCAGCTAAGATATTGGGATGGCGATTTGCTGTTTTTAGTCCCAGCCCGCTTGCATACCAATCCTATCACACGAGTTACGCCCACGATCTGTGGCGGGAATCTGTGGTGTATTTTACTCGATTTACCTAATGAATCAATACATGATGCTATATACATCGGAAAGAGAGACATATTATGGTCATAATGGTGTATAATAATCTAACTTTCATGTTAAATTACGCATAGAATATTCCGGTTGATTGTCACCAACATCGCTGTTTTTTCTGTTTGTTTACTTAACTGAAAGCCGAACTCAGGTTCCGAAGAACTTCGGCATTGTCCGGTGTTTGTTTTGGCCGAGACGAATTTCGATACAAACAAAATGGCGGCCCCCATGATATTCTAATGGTCATTGTGTTTACACTGTTTTAAACTGTGAGATGGTTATAATTCCCGTAATTTATTTAATGTATTACATTTATATCTTCAATATGTATTTAATCTATGTAATAATTTATTTATTGTCACGTATAATTACGATTACAATGGAGAATTCATCGTGCGTGGTTGATTGAAAATCTACGGAATATTTTCACCGGAAAATGCCGAACGCAGTTCGCAAGGTCAACTGAGTTCGCATACTTTAAAAAATATGTAAACACTGCGGCAAAAGTTTCTTTTCACATTAAATTACCGCTTTCAATTCACAACCGATGTGGGTTTCAGATCAAATAGCATGTCTTCTGCGGAAACTATCCGTTTATTGTAGCAATTGTGATATTTTATTTCATATAATTGTGGTTTTATTTGAGCGGGTCACTAACGATTAACTCGTGTCAAAGGAGACCATGGGCCTGGAACTCGGACTAAAGACCGGCACCTCCATCCCAATATCTTAGCCGGTTTTAGTACGAGAAGACTTGGACTAGGGTTATATATGGGGTAGCCATATTAACCCTTTCTTTACAAAATGGATTCTCCAACCAAGTAATAAAGTACATATTCCAATGGTCTATCATTCATCTGGAGGGGGGGGGGGGGGGGTTTCAGGGAAAATGTTCAGACAGCCAGACGAAAAGATATTACAAGTCATGAGTGCAGAAGGACTCCTATTCAAAAGGTGGGAAATGTTCAGATAATAAGTTCATGGCCATTTGTTGAACTTATTATCTGAACATTTAATGTTCCTGTGTTGGTTGATATGTGTTCTTATTTGATGTTTATGTGTTATATTGCCTGCATTGATTGCATGCAATTTTTAATGTTTGATTGACCATAAAAGCGGAAAATTGGCTTACAACATTGACTAATTTAGTGTACTTATCGTATTATTTAGAGGGCTGTTTTGCGAAGTGCATATGGACCTATCCAACAATTTATGTAGGCATAGAATCACACTATAGCACTTTGACAACACAACTAGGTACTGTAATGCCCTAAGTAATTGACCCAGTAAACTGCCCAGGTTTATTATGCATATAACTGCAGTATATTCCTTGACTGCCGATACACATTTCATTTCTAGAACAAATGTAAATCTTCTGGAGTTGCAATTGTACTGGAAATTACCGTTTCATACCAGTTAATAATTGATCACATGTGTTTTAACCACACAATTCTCTGTTTGTCTTAACCCTTTGAGTGCCATGTCGATTTTTGTATCAACCCATATACCCTGTGCCAATGCATTCTCTTATATATGCGAGTCGACCATAGGTCGCCTCGCATATATAAGAGAATGCATTGGCCTAACAATTTTTTTTTTTTTTTTTTTTTTTTTTTTTTTACAATTTTAATAATTTATTCTTATATTCTTTAACAGACTTATTTTGTAGGTATAGGGCCGATGAGATCGGCCCCTGGCACTCAAAGGGTTAAGGTTTCTAACAGCGTTAAAGTCTAACCGAAATGCAGTTTAGGGGGGAGCCAGAAATGCAATTTATTTGTTTACTCTGGTTGGACAAAAGTCAGCATGCCAACTTGGCACCTGATAACCTCTGAGATCTCCCAAAATTTAAGAAATAATGACTCAAAGAAATTATGTATGTTGAAAATTCTAACTCATATTGATAAGAAAAATATTAATCAACATAACATTCCATCCGATATTTAATAGGATTATAGGCACATGGCAGGACATCGTGTGAACTGTGTAATCTATCAGGAAACTGCTCAATAGTCTGTTTGGCATTCTCTTATATATTCAAGTCTCCCATAGGTAGTCTCGCATATATAAGAGAAAACATTGGCCTAACAATAATTACCTTGACCTTGTAAGCCAGTGCATTCTCTAATATATGCGATGCTTCCTATGGGAAACTCTCATATATAAGAGTATGCACTAACACAGGGGTTAATGTACAAGAAAACAACATCTTAAAGCCATATAGAATAACATAAAAATAAGAAATAGACTGAATGAACTTTTGATTGAGGTGAATGAACGATAATAGAGGGTGATGATATGCACCTTAGTTCGTTAGTCTAGACATCACTCCTTGTCATATATATTCTCAAGTCTACATTCCAGTTTGATTGCTATGAAATCGGAGGAATGTAATGCACAAATGTTGCAACACATTTCCCTCAATGTTTGTATTGTGTTAACTCAGTTTACAGGAATGCAAATCAGTAAATAGAACCATTCTAGTGAGTTGTGCATATGTTAGAATACTCTATGCCGCAACCACAGACTAAACAATCTTGTATATTTTGGAATTGTGAAAGGTATCTTGGGTTCGACTCAATCGGGTTATTTTGATAATGAGAAAAAAAGTTGAGCTTTAATTGCAACATAGAAGAAGGGATAGGCATAATGTGCTTGCTGAGAATATACAGTAATGCCCTAATTAATCGACTTCTTAACCACAGCAGAATTATGGGTAACTTTTCAGGATTTAGTTGGAAATATGGCTTGTTGCCCCGAGAGCTTTCCGATGAATGTCAACAAGCCATATTTCAGACTAAATCCTGAAAAGTTACCCATAATTCTGCTGTGGTTAAGAAGTCGATTAATTAGGGCATTACTGTATCAGTTTGAAATCTTGGGTTAATGAGTACACAGATAAATCATTTTCTGATTTCTCCTATTTGAAATGATTTATTCCACCAGTGTCCCCAGACCCAGTCAACTATAATGATATCTTGGTATCTGCTTCAGCCAGACTGTGACAGACAAAGCAAGAGTGAAATTGACGAGCTGTTCCACTCTGTATTCTTATCCCTATGGATATAAAAGCCCTTGTTTGACTTGTCTTCCTTTTTTTTACAATATAATTTGTTTCTTTAATCTAAACAGTCACGTTCCAGTTCTCGCACTACTACTGAAAGATTGATTCGCAGTTTTTCTTGGGCAAAAATTAACAAGTGCAATGCCAAGTGTGGCATATGCCCCCCCCCCCCACCGGCGCTCAGTTTAGAGAGTGGGCAATACCAAAAAAGGGCTTCAAAAATTTAAAAGTCAAACAAGGGCTGTAAATTTGGTAAAAATGAATAGACAAAATCTGTAGAAAGTTTGCATCCTTTTCCTGAGCTGTGCTATCACCATGCCAAACGACAATGTATCCGATTGTATCCGATAATTAACAACTGATTTACAAGGTGATATGTTCAGACAGCACAAAATAAAAAAATTCCAAGTCAAACAAGGGCCGTAACTCTGGTTAAAATTGATGGACAAAACACGTAGTATGTGGGTATCACCCCCCCCCCCCCCCCCCCCCCCCCCCCCCCCCCCCCCCCCCCCCCCCCCAGCCTGTGCTATCACCATGACAAAGGACAACAAAATCTGATAACTAACACCCGAGTTACAAGGTGATATGTTCGGACGAACACAAAATTCACAAATTTCCAAGTCAAACAAGGGATGTAACTCTGGTAAATGGACGAAACCCATAGTATATGTATATCCTATCCCCCAGCCTGTGCTATCACCATGACAAAGGACAACAAAATCCGATAATTAACACCGAGTTACAAGGTGATATGTTCGGACGGACAAGTGGGAATGTTATCTGGAAATTGGTAAGAGTATATGTGTACCGGTATTTTAATATTTGGCACTCAAGAGTAGGCTTTGGCCTCATCTTCTGGGAAGTATCTATAGTCTCAAATTATTTGTAACTTTTTCCCTTCTGTTCTGTTTATATATCCCTTAATTTTCAGAATAAAAAAATGCATAATTGAGGTGACTAATGGGTGAACATCACTTACTTCAACTGGGGGACTTCAATCTGATCCTAGGTCCCCCATAGCAGTTGAGGCCAAAGCAGAATGAGGTTCCCAGAGGGTGAATTTAGTGATGCTATCCGGCCGTTGTTGAACTTATCATTATCATGCCATGAATCTCTACTCTGGCCAATGCCCATAGAGATCATATTCCACCACTCGTGATTGCATGCTTTTCTGTGACTTTTGAGAGCCGATATCAAAACAAGAGGTGTGCACTCGAGTGCTAGCATACCCCCCACTGTGGCAAATTCAACCCGCATTATCCGTAAACCCAACAAAAAAGATTTTTAACTTTAAAGAAAAATTCGGACTAATTATATCGATATGGTGTCACAAGAAGCTTGTACAGAAAAAATTATTCAAATTGGTTCATATTTGTTAAAGTTATTAAGTCAGACAGAATTTTCTAAGTCAAAATAAATCGAAAATGAAGTGTAATATTACGAAAAACAGTTTGAGCCAATCCCTAGCCGCATCATGCAGAGACGGTATTGTGAGAAGCATGTATACCAAAAATTATTGAAATCGGTTCATATTTGTTAAAGTTATTAAGTCGGACAGAATTTTCTAAGTCAAAATAAGTCGCAATTAGCATCATGCGGAGATACCGTCCTAAGGAGATTGCATACAAAAATTTATTGAAATCGGTTCATAGTTGTTCGAGTTATGAGGTCGGACGGACGGACACACGGAGGGAGAAAGCGTGATGGACAGACAGAAGGACGGATGGACAGACGCAGTCAATCCAGTATAACCCCCCATTTTCTTCGAAAGTGGGGGTATAATAAACATTGAATTAATTACCCAGGAGAAATTCCATAATTGTAAGCAACGCAAAGCAAAATCACTCACAAAGTCACTTAAATTTTGAGTTGAGACCTTCACTTACAATGAACTTACATTATTAAGGAACAGGTATTAACTGAGAAATATATTACCTGCACTGTTTTTTCAATGTTATAAACTGTCAGAACATAAACATTTCTCATTTTTTTGTACTGGTGGAATATTATCTCCATGGGCGTAGCTGGAGAAGAAATTCATGGCATGATCTAGGCCAGGGGAAGAGATATAACTGAAGATTCGAAGATGAAAAAAAATTTGAACACTCCCTCCCTACAAACCAAAACCTTCTTGACAACATTTATGCCAAATTGAGCAGATCATCATGAAGGAGTCATTGCACTGTTTGCTGTGTAAGTTATTAAAGGAAATATCAATAAAATAAAATCTTCTGAGACTGCAGTAATTCTATATGACATGAAACATTATATATGAAACATTTAAAGGTGTTTACCGAGCCATAATATCGCCTTGTTGACATCAAAGGGATATTTCATGTCCCCATCGACAAGTCCTGGTGTGTCTACGAACGTCACTAAGCTGAATTTTTTCTGCTTCGACGTCGATATCTCTGTACTCAGGTAATCTTCGACTCCTGTTTAAAAAAAATAATATATAAAATATAATTATCACAGGTTTAAGACAGACTATTATTTCAGAATTGTGTCTGTCAAAATATGAGAGTATTGTAGATGTGCTATCCTCAATATAAAATACCAGGGGCCAAGCTTGAATTTAGTGTGTCTGACATTTGCAGAATGAGGTCCCCAGAGAGTGAATTTAGTGACTATCCTGCACAGCGGGCTAGCATCACAAAATTCACCATCAGGGAACCTCATTCTGCTTAGGCCTCATCTACTTCTGGGAAGTATCAACAGCCAAATTGTTCAGTTAGACGATTGGAATGATCCATTTTTCATTTGGAGGGGTTTTCAGGAAAACTAAGCAGACAGCAAATAATACAATTAATATGTTTAAACAAGAGAATCTCTAGCGTGTGGCAAAATACGCCCTTTAGACATTTCGAATCGTACTACCGCAAAATAAAATAATAATTTGAGCTTACAAAGAATATCTGATATACACCTAATTTCAATGCCAAAATGCGGTCAAATTCTAAGTCGAAAAATGTCTAACTCATGTGAAAATAATTAGACAGAACCTATATTCGAACTTGGCCTGTAAGTTTTAGCTTGGAAACACACATACCAGCTTTGGTTCAGATAAAATAATCCAATCTGGAGTTATGGATTGGAAACCATAAATGTTAAGAGATGGTCAAATCTAAGTTGAAAAAGGGCAGTAACTCATCTAAAAATAATTGGATGGAACCCATATTCGAACTTAGGCTGTATTTTTAGCTGGGAAATACACATACCAACTTTGGTTCAGATCAAATAATCCAAACTGAAGTTATCGATCGGAAACCAAAAATGTTAACGAACGGACAGCTAGACAGACAGACGGACAGACTGATTACATAATACGACCTTTTTTCAATTGGGCGTATAAAAATTACATTTGTTGAACTTATTATCGGCACATTTCCTACAGGATAACAACTTGTCAATGAATGTTAAGCATAGACATAGTCAATGAGTAATTGTGACTCAAACAGGCATCCAAGATCAACGACATGCTACGCAATAAAAAAATTCATTACCAGGATAAATATCACCAAGGTCACAAGGTGATGATAGTCTCGTCCAGGTAATTAATTACTGAGAAGTCGTAGAATGACTATGATTCCTGTAAATTGATTAACGTGAACTAGTCTGGAGGAACCCATACAATGACAGATAGACATTGAAGCAATTACTGAAGACAAATGGACTCTGAAGACCTATAATACAGCACCTAAATCAACCAAGTAACCTGATAATATACCACTTAAATCAACCAAGTCACCTGATAATATAACAGTTAAATCAACGAAGTCACCTGATTTTTTTTATTGAGATATGACCATGACATCATTATTGTCGTCTGCTTCTGAAGAAGTTTCATTCTGTCACAGCCCTTCATTTGGCAGCTCCCAATCTATAGCCTGAGAAGCTCACCCAAATAAAGAGCAGCAATAGAACGATAAGAGTTAACTCCCTTCATCTCAATCTCACTCAACCAATAAAATAGAACGATCAGAGTTAGCTCCCTTATCTAAATCTTACTCAACCAATAGAATAGAACGATCAGAGTTAGCTCCCTTTATCTCAATCTCACTCAACCAATAAAATAGAACGATCAGAGTTAGCTCCCTTATCTAAATCTGACTCATCCAATAGAAGCATTAGAACAGTCAGAGTTAGCTCTCTTCGTTTCAATCTCACTCAACCAATAGAAGTGAACTCCCTTCATCTCAATCAACCAATAGAACAATAGTTAACTCCATAAATCTCAATCTCACTCACCCAATAGCAACAATAGAACAATCAGAGTTAGCTCCCTTCATCTAAATCCGACTCATCCAATCGCCACAATAGAATGATCAGATAGTTTGCTTCATTCAAATCTCACACATCAAATAGAACAATAGAACATCAGAGTTAACTCCCTTCATAGAACGTTCAGAGTCTAAACTCCCTTCATATCGCTCCAACTGATAAATCACAAATAACTGGAAGGAATAATCAGTGCTATGAGAGCAACCGGCAAACTCCACAAATAATTAAAATGATCGGAGTGCTATAAGGGTAGCGGACAAGCTCCACAAACAATAAAATGATCGGATTATGAGGGCAGCTGACAAGCTACACAAATGATTGAAAGATTAGAGTTAACTCCCTTCATCTCACTGCAATTCCCAGTAACTAGAAGGAATAATCAGTGCTATGAGGGCAGCGGACAAGCTACATAAACAATAAAATTATCAGAGTGTTACGAGGGCAGCAGAGAAGCTACAAGATTAGAGTTAACTCCCTTCATCTCAGTCCAATCCCCAATAACTAGAAGGAATAATCAGTGCTATGAGGGCAGTGGACAAGCTACATAAACAATAAAATGATCAGAGTGTTATGAGAGCAGCAGACAAGCTACAAGATTATAGTTAACTCCCTTCATCTCAGTCCAATCCTCAATAACTAGAAGGAATAATCAGTGCTACAAGGGCAGCAGACAAGCTACATAAACAATAAAACAAGAGGTGGCATCAGAGATGCTGTGTCTCGTTTTCGGTGGCTTACCGCCGGTGGCTACCGCCAATTGGTGTGCATCATTATCGGTAGACTAATTAATAGGTAAAATCGAAAAATGACTAATTAAGGGCCATAACTCTATCAAATTTTATTGGGCCAGGCTGGTTTTCGAACTCGTCCAGGATATTATTGAAAGACACTTATATACCAATTTTAGTTGAATCGGATGACGTTTGTTGAAGTTATCGCGCTAACGAGCTGAAAATTCGTACAAAATGACTATTTAAGGACCATAACTCTATCAAATTTTATAGGACCGGGCCGGTTTTCGAACTCGACCGAGATATTCTTGGGAGACACCTACATATCAAAATTCCAATCAAATCGGATAACGTTTGTTGAAGTTATCGCGCTAACGAGCTGAAAATTCGTGAAAAATGACTAATTAAGGGCCATAACTATCAAATTTTATCGGACCAGGCCGGTTTTCGAACTCGTCCGAGATATTCTTGGGAGACACCTATATACCAAATTTCAATAAAATCGGATAACGTTTGTTGAAGTTATCGCGCTAACGAGCTGAAAATTCGTGAAAAATGACTAATTAAGGGCCATAACTCTATCAAATTTTATCGGACCAGGCCGGTTTTCGAACTCGTCAGATATTCTTGGGAGACACCTATATCCCAAATTTCAATCGAATCAGATAACGTTTGTCTGCAGCTTACGTGCATGGATATGTACTCGCACACCAAACTTTTTTTTAATCCGTCAATAAACGGTTGAGTTATAAGCCAAACACGCCGCCCGCCCGCCCGTCCGCCGACCGTCCCTCATCAAACTATAAGTCGAGTTTTGGAAAAAAAACTCGACTAATGATCAGAGTGCTACGAAGTCAGCAGACAAGCTACAACTTACAAGATTAGAGTTAATTCCCTTCCTCTCAGTCCAATCACCAGTAACTAGAAGGAACAAGAGGTACGCTGTCGCGTGGCATTTGCCCCCGACCGTAGCAATTCGGATTAAGCATGGATGAAACTGCGGATATCCGAGGAGGTCTATATGACCATTCCAAAAGAAGTTTGTACAGAAATGTTGACTAAAAACCCCAAAACAAGCGATCCGGAAACCCAAAAACAAGCGAAAATTCAAATTTTCTAAGTTAAAAAAAGGGCCATAACTCTGGAAAAAATCATCAGATCATAACCAAATTCGCACTTGACATGTATTTTCATATAACTGATACACAAAAATACGGGATTTGCAATCGTACCACCAAAGCTTAAGCTATCATCTGGAAACCCCAAAAAACAAGAGAAAAATTGAATTTTCTAAGTAAAAAAAGGGCCATAACTCTGGTGAAAATGGGTAGACGCAACCCGCGCTATTCATGTAGCTGTTCCCCCATGCTGCTCTATCACCATACCAAATATCAGCTAAATCTGCCCATCGGTTGCTGAACAATAATGCAAAATGTTTGTACGGACGGGACGTACAGAGACGTCGACTATATACCCGCCGACTTCCAAGTCGGGGGCATAATAATCAGTGCTATTAGGGCAGCAGACAAGCTACACGATTAGAGTTTAATAACTCCCTTCTTCTCACTCCAATCACAGTAACTAGAAGGAATAATCAGTGCTACAAGGGCAGCAGACAAGCTACATAAACAATAAAATGATCAGAGTGCTACGAAGTCATCAGACAAGCTACAAGATTAGAGTTAACTCCCTTCTTCTCAGTCCAATCACCAGTAACTAGAAGGAATAATCAGTGCTATGAGGGCAGCAGACAAGCTACATGTACATAAACAATAAAATGCTCAGAGTGCTACGAAGGCAGCAGACAAGCTACAAGATTAGAGTTAACTCCCTTCTTCTCACTCTTCACTCATTCGATCACAACTAACTGCATAGAACAATCAGAGTTAACTCCCTTTTTTTCTCAGACAGACTCATCCAATCACATCTAACTAGGAAGGAATGAATGATCAGTATGATTCAGCAAACAATGGACATGCACAGCTTTAATAGAAAATGATTCAATGATGTAGATCATAATCTGAATAAGAACGCAATAAATATGTCTCGGAAATGGTCACATGAGTCATAATTCATGAATGTGATATACGACCCACATAAAATGTGAATGAATTGAGGACGGGAATTATATATCATTAACAGTTAATAATAGACTTGACATCTATGAATTCTCGATAATTTGTGAATAAGTTTTAGGTGGAAGCCCTGTCAATGAATTCTGCTTTGAAAATTAAGGTGGCGCGGAGTTGTCTAATTTCAACATTGATGGTCATTACAATTTTTTTAGAAACGTGATCTCCCAGAATTGTAGCTACATCCTCCAACTTGTAGATTCATCAAAAAGCTGGAGTAATAATCTAGTACAAGCGTTGGTTTATTTTCTCTGAAATGATCATGTTTGTGCAATTTGACAACATATAATAATTCCTCAGTGAGAGCTTTCCGATGAATGGCAACAAGTTATATTTCCGACTAAATCCTGAAAAGTTACCCATAATTCTGCTGTGGTTAAGGAGACTATTTAGGGCATTACTGTACTTCTCAAATGGATTCTCAACATTCTGTTCTCACAGAAGTGATATGTGGGAGGTGGCCCCAGTTTTACTACTCAAATGGACTCACAAATTCGCAGAATGTTATCAAACTGCGAAGAAGAGGCTACAGCTGCTATACATGAGGTATACGTGAATTTATCTCGGAACTATTTCGAGCCTCCACAGCAAGCCTGAGTTTAATGTGCCTGTCATTTGCAAAATGAGGTCCCCAGAGGGTGAATTTAGTGATACTATCGTGCATAGTGGGCTAGCATCACCCTCTGGGGACCTCATTCTGCTTAGGCCTCATCTTCCCTGGAAAGTTTCTTTATTATCAACTTTCTATAGAAATTTCTTCACACAAATTCTATTTCTTTTTTAGTTTAGTTTCTCTATATCCCCAAATTGGCAGACAACACATTGCATAATCAAGGTTCCCAATGAGTGTACATCACAATATTCACCATTTGCGAACTTCAATCTGAGTCTTTGTATCCCATAGCAGATGAGGTCATGCAGAATTAGGTCCCCAGAGGGTGAATTTGGTGATGCTAGCCCGCTATGCAGGATAGCGTCACTAAATTCACCCTCTGGGGACCTCATTCTGCAAATGACAGGCACACTAAACTCAGGCTTGCTCCACAGTATGTAATAATTGAGCAACTAAATTATAAATGACACGACATGTAGCCCAGGAATTCAGCTCTGGTCCAACTACCCAGACATTAAAATAAACAACAATGTGTTCTGACAGAAATAAAAAGCGAAATACCAAGACTACAAACAAATAGAGGATGGCAGATACCCAAATATCATGATCAGCTGCAACCAATGATACCAAATAATAGACGTCTGCTTATAAATGTGATCACGCCACAGTGATATCACCAACATCCTCATAGACGAGGTATATAAAACTTGGAGGAGATAGATGGCACGGAACCAAAAGCTCTGAGCTATGGAGTGCGCCGTCAACATCATGGATTATGGGAGTTTAGGGATTTGTTGAATAGGTCACCGGCGATGTGTCTGCAAGCAGCGCTAGACAGATAAATTGACTGATTGATCTATTGGCAGGGGTTTAATAAGAATAAATTCGGCACTTCTGGAGTTGAGTAGGTCTAGTGAGTGTGAAGAGTCTCGAGGGTACACTGAGAATCAATAGATAAAAGAAATTGATTTAAAAATTTCGAATGGCAGTCATTTTGTAATATATTTACATAAAACCGACGGAAGATACGTTTTCAATGATTGTCAGATGATATCCCTTTTGTGACTATAATGGTTGAAGATGGCCGTGTCGTTTATAATGGTCGTAGATGGCCGTGTCATTTCCGAACCAAAATGCAAGCCTGAAAATAGTGTGTCTGTCATTTGCAGTATGAGGTCCTCAGAGTGTGAATTTATGGAGGCTATCACGCACAGCAGGCTAGAATCACTAAATTCACCCTCTGTGGACCTCATTCTGCTATATAATAGGCCTCATCATCTGGGAAGTATCTATAGTCGCAAATAAACATTGTTTTTAGTTACTTTTTCCCTTCTGTTCAGTTTCTATATCCACTGATTTGCAGATGATAAAATGCATACTTGAGGTGACCAATGGTTGAACATCACCAACTTCAACTGGGGAACTTCAATCTGATCCTAGGTCTCCCATAGCAGTTGAGGCCTAAACAGAGAGAGGTTCCAGAGGGTGAATTTGGTTATGCTAGCCTGCTGTACAGGATAGCGTAACTAAATTCACCCTCTGGGGACGTCATTCTGCAAATGACAGACAAACTATTTGCAGGCTTGCCAAAATGGACAAGGACACTGAAAATAAAAGGTTGTGCTGTTACCCATAACAGGCCAAGATTACCTATAGATCACCACGCAGGAGAAGGTAAAATTTCTGAGAGGCCACACAGGTAGCTTGATACAAGGATAATTCCACCCTTCTTACAGGGGACTGTACATTAAACCGGGCCATTTATGGGACCATCTCCTTTTATACTCAACAAAATATATGCAACAAATAAATGAAATTTGAGCCATGAATTAGTGCAAAATACACTTGTGTACTCTGAACAAATAAAACAACATGGCAATTATAATGAAAATGAGGGTAATTATAATGAAAATGAGTTTATGACTCGAGTGCTGAAGAAATTTCAGAAAATTAGGAGCTTGAATAATACTGAATTTGGAAAAAGTTGTAGGTTAAATCAAACTCATAAAGGCGGGAGTTATGATTATCAAAGATAAATACAGTAATGCTCTAAGTAATCGACTCCTAAACCACAGCAGAATTATGGGTAACTTTCCAGGATTTAGTCGGAAATATGGCTTGTTGCCATTCATCAAGCCATATTTCCGACTAAATCCTGAAAAGTTACCCATAATTCTGCTGTGGTTAAGGAGTCGATTACTTAGAGCATTACTGTATTTTGTTGTATATTCATTATTCCTCACTAATAAAACCAGGTTTGCAAGGAAATTTCCAGTAATTGAAGCAGTTTGTGTAAGCATTTCAGGTAACCTATGGGACATATGGGGATGATCTACAGTCAGCTATCATCTTACCTAAGCATCAACCAGGGAAAGAAAAATAGGTTGAATTTTTTTTTTAAATTGCAGGCCTGCACAATTACCATTGGCATATAATGTTATTAAAAGTTAACACCTTTATTAACCCTTTACCCAACAAAACGGCCAAAACCGGCCAAATAAAGCTTCAACAGCCTAAAATATCTTCGGTCTGTCTCAATAGAACCATACAAATATGGATATCATTGGAACTGGCTCCTTGACCACATTGTGATAGTTACAGTTATGCCCTGTGCCAATGCATTCTCTTATATATGCGAGTCGACCATAGGTCGCCTCGCATATATAAGAGAATGCATTGGCCTAAAAAAAATATTTTATTAACACTTTTTACCATTTTTTCTTACATTCTTTTAACAATTTTATAATTTTTAATGTGTTAAGCCAATGCATTCTCTTATATATGCGAGGCGACCTATGGTCGACTCGCATATATAAGAGAATGCATTGGCACAGGGCCCTTCTGTTGGGTAAAGGGTTAAGATGTAGTTAGTCTGATTGTACTAGGATTATGCATGACAGTGGTGTCTGCAAAGCTGAGCCTCTTTGTTTTGGGGAGCTCTCTCAATGAAGCAGCCTTTCTACAATGTTACTGTTCGGCGATTGGTATATTGTTCCATGATATAAACGAAAGGCAACAATTATTAATAATTGATTGCTTGCAGATCACTGAAACCACTGCATGAATCAACGCCATAGTGAAAGAACAATCCAGCAAGTCAACATACATGTAGATAACAAACGTCGTCAAACACAAGCCTGAGATTAGTGTGCCTGTCATTTGCAGAATGAGGTCCCCACAGGGTGAATTTAGTGACGCTGTGCTGCATAGTGGGCTAGCATCACCAAATTCACCCTCTGTGGAACTCATTCTGAAGTTCTGAAATGGTGAATATTGTGATGTACACCCATTGGGAACCTTGATTATGCAATGTGTTGTCTGCCAATTCGGGGATATAGAGAAACTAAACTAAAAAAGAAATAGAATCTGTGTGAAGAAGTTTCTATAGAAATTTGATAATAAAGAAACTTTCAGAGAAGATGAGGCCTAAGCAGAATGAGTTCCCCAGAGGTTGAATTTAGTGATGCTAGCCCGATATGCGGGGTAGCGTGACTAAATTCACCCTCTGGGGACCTCATTCTGCAAAAGACAGGCACACTAAACTCAGGCTTGGCCAAGCAGTGATTTTTGAAACATAAAACTGAATATTGCAGAAACCGATAGCATTTGGCAATTTCTAAACGAATTGGGTAAAAATTATTTTTATTTGGCAAACAAAAATTTTGAGCCCACTGCCCCCCTAGCGAACACCCTGCTGTACAGCTTCAAATGTATGCTGATCCTAGTCTTCACAGCCTATTATTCTGATAGCCTTTTTTTCATACACCAGGACGGAATATCACTATCAATCAGCCTAAAACCTTTCAGAATCCCCAATTTTCTGGCAACTAAAAGTTTCTGCAGACAGAATAACTTTTATTTGGTGTCCTTCGTTTAGATAAAGGATGCCGAGGCACCACAGTCTGTGTGAGCTATTGCAGCTAACTCGACAAGACAGTAATCAATGAATTAGCCAGACAACAGGAGATGATCTCCAGGCTTCGGAGCTGTCTAGACTCGATAAGTTCTCATTAAAATACAAAAGCCCCAAACCGATCTATCATCAAATCGTCCTGGGCACTGCAATGACATCTTGGCAAGCAATGTTATAATATCCTCCCTATGTGAAAGCTTCCGGAATGTGCCAGACGAGGCTTCAATATGTCTAGCTAATACTGGTCAGTAAGGATAGTTTGTTACATACCGTCAGACAAACAGGAGATTGAAATCTCCATCAATATCATACTGCCCCTTTATTGCCATCGTATCGTTGTCTTTTATGAAGCAATATGACTCGCACTTTTATGCAAATATATTCAAATTAAGGCAGCGATTTCGCAAAAAAATTGCGACAATCAAGGATTTACGGCACCACTAAATTCCTTAAATGAAAGCAACGTCATGTTCTCTGATGCAGCACAAATTCTCCAGACAGAGACTTTACACCCCTGGTTAATGATTGATCGATTGAGGTTTAACGTCGCTTTCAGCAACTAAGGTCATATCACGACATTGCCAGTTTTAATGGTGGAGGAAATCTGATCACTTACGGCTAATCTAAAAGCCATTTCAGTGGCTGATAAACTTGTCGACCGTTTGCGACAAACCACCGGTGAGTAACTTGCAACTCCACCAGATAACAATTTCGAGTAACAAAGTCCATGATGGAAACATGTGTACTTGAACCCTCATTGCCAGTGCTGGAGGGCGAGATGGCTTGGAGTTGTACCCCTAACTAACAGACTGAGCCACCAAGGCCACCCCATCCATGGTTAAGTGGTGCTTCTAATTTTCTACGAGAGCAACAATGACAACTTTATGAAAAATAACACTACAGCATTGCTTTGCCCCACCAACATCATAACAAATTAGTAGGACCCTCCAACATCATAGCAAATTAGCAGGCCCCTCCAACATCATTGCAAATTAGTATGACACGTGCACCATCATCATAGAAAATTAGCAGGACCACCATCATCATAGCATATTAACAGGACCCACCATCATCATGCCATTAATCTCTACTCTGGTAAATGTCCATAGAGATCATATTCCACCAGTTTAAAATCTGGGAACTTTTTGTTGTTCTGACAGGGAACTAATTGATAACATTGAACAAACAAGGCAGGGAATGTAATGCTCTAATTAATCGACTCCTTAACCCTTTGAGTGCCAGGGGCCGATCTAATCGGCCCTAAACCTACACAATGAGTATGTTAAAGAATATAATAAAATATATTAAAATTGTAAAATATTGTAAAAAAAACAACAACAAAAATTGTTAGGCCAATGCATTCTCTTATATATGCGAGGCGACCTATGGTCGACTCGCATATATAAGAGAATGCATTGGCACAGGGTATATGGGTTGATACAGAAATCGACCTGGCACTCAAAGGGTTAACCACAGCAGAATTATGGGTAACTTTTCAGGATTTAGTCGGAAATATGGCTTGTTGCCATTCATCGGAAAGCTCTCCCCTTTCTGATGAATGGCAACAAGCCATATTTCCGACTAAATCCTGAAAAGTTACCCATAATTCTGCTGTGGTTAAGGAGTCGATTAATTAGAGCATTACTGTAATTGTTCCTCAATAATCGGCTTCAAAGTATTGGGTGGTCCCAGATCAAATTTGCATGCTTTTTAGTGACTTTATTGAGCCGATATCTCAAAAAACACTAAATTAATTACGCTGGAGAAATTCCATGATTGTAAGTAGCGCAGAGCAAAATTACCCACAAAGTCCCTTATATATTGTAATTTCGAGATGGGACCTTCGCCTACTGATGAATAAACTACTAAGCAACATGTCTTAACAAAGAAATATATTCCCCACGTTATTTTTAAACTTTATAAGGTTCCCTGTCAAAACTTCAAAAAGTTCCCAGGTATTGAACTGGTGGAATATGATCTCTATGGGTGGCGTTAGCCTGAGTAGAGATTCATGCGATGATCTATTCCCTAGCATAACCACTTAACCCTTTACCCAACAAACCGGCCAAAACCGGCCAAATAAAGCTTCAACAGCCTAAAATATCTTCGGTCTGTCTCAATAGAACCATACAAATATGGATATCATTGGAACCGGCTCCTTGACCACATTGTGATGGTTACAGTTATGCCCTGTGCCAATGCATTCTCTTATATATGCGAGTCGACCATAGGTCGCCTCGCATATATAAGAGAATGCATTGGCCTAAAAAAAATCTTTTTTTAACACTTTTTACCATTTTTTCTTACATTCTTTAACAATTTTATAATTTTTAATGTGTTAAGCCAATGCATTCTCTTATATATGCGAGGCGACCTATGGTCGACTCGCATATATAAGAGAATGCATTGGCACAGGGCCGTTCTGTTGGGTAAAGGGTTAACCAGGGTTACTTTAGCTCCAGTCAGGATAGAACATTGGTTCATAATTCCAGCCTCAACTTGGGTCAAGGATTCTCGGTATCGCATTTACAGTCTGTAAAACAGGAGTCTTAGTGTATTCCAGCTTTGTATAAATGCTTTGTCAAAATTAAGTCACCTGTCCATCATGTCCAGTCACAGTTGTATCAACTGCACATGTGTGACACCCACAAAGTGGACACCCAAATTTTCACAAGTTGGAATTTTGAGAAAATAACTGATAAAAATCGGAAATCACAAATATGACAATACAATTGTTGCAAGAATAACTTTTTGAACGCTTTGCTTTGCTTTATTTTCTCATCCAAGTAAATACATTACATTTTACATAAAGGATATTGAGATATTTAACTAGAAATGTATATACAATAGACATATAGCAATATATATAATAGATATATGGACATATGGTTCCGGGTCGATGGCATGTT
The DNA here is from genome assembly GCA_032622095.1 of Siphonodentalium dalli. NCBI lineage: Eukaryota > Metazoa > Mollusca > Scaphopoda > Gadilida > Siphonodentaliidae > Siphonodentalium > Siphonodentalium dalli. The sequence goes on from CP136064.1 coordinate 98,776,784, forward strand.
GAAATTCGATGAATATAATCGCAGTTTAATTCGGACACCACTACTAGTTTTTGTCGTCCAAAGTAAACATGTCATACTATCGTGTGAAACCTTGTTGGATGGAGTAAACTAATCGATCGCAATACAGAACTAAAAGTTGTTTTCTTCACACCCGTGTGTTTAGTTTTAGCTACAAATGATAGGTTCATATATCGTCAATTTTAGTATTTATACTGAACAACTATGTATGCCAGACTCAAATTAACATCTCAATTAAGTCGAGACGTTGATTGCCATTTCGTTCACCAGTTATGACTATATTGTATAATTGATTCCGGGAACCATACATATATATTTTAACGAATAGCGGAAACTATGGATGCGATGGTTAAATACCTCTACAGTCAAATCACACTCAGAAAATTTATTATATTAAGCCCTTTCTATACTGAATGGATTCTCCCACCCATTTATAATAGTATACATTGGAATGGTCATTTGGAGGGAAGTTTAGGTAATAAAGGCAGACAATAGACATACGAAAAGCTAATACAATAGTAGAAGGATTCTTATTCTTTGGTGGGGAATGTTCAGATAATAAGTTCAACAAACAACCTATGAACTTATTATCTGAACATTTGTCAATATGTTCAGATATTATTAAGATCAACACACGACATATCTGAACATTTCCTAAGGGAACTATTTGTCAATAAGTATCTATTATAGAATAGGGGATACACTGGAATGCATTAACAGGGACAAGCCTGATTATAGTGTGCCTGTCATTTGCAGAACGAGGTCCCCAGAGGGTGAATTTAGTGACGCTATCCCCCATAGCGGGCTAGAATCACTAAACTCACCCTCTGGGGACCTCATTCTGTTGAACCTCATCTTCTCTGGAAAGTTTCTTTATTATCATATTTCTATAGAAACGTCTTTACATAGATTCTATTTCTTTTTTAGTTTAGTTTCTCTATATCCCGAAATTGGCAGACGACACATCACATAATTGATGTTCCCAATGGGTGTACATCACTAAATTCACCCTCTGGGGGACCTCATTCTGCAAATGACAGGCACACTAAACTCAGGCTTGAACAGGGAGACCTATGATGGACCATCATTGATGGCACTGCAATGAGAAATATATGTTGCAATCAATAAATTGCTATCACGTGATTAAGTCTTCACAGAGTATGTATGTCCTTGTATTAGAATTATTGAATTATGGTCCCTGGAAATTGACAAAAAAAGACTTGATTATGATACTAGGTTAATGTAAGGCTTGAAGGTTTTATGCTGCTTTAAGCTATCAGAACAGATTTTAGTACGCCGGCTACGAAAACCGGACTTGCAGATGAAAGACGATCAATGATGCGAGAGGATACCAGTCTATCCTGCGATACCAGTCTATCCTGCCTGGTACCCAACGCCCACAGAGCTATACCCAGCCATAAGCAAATAAAGAGATAATGATTTCATTCTGCTCGTTGCGAAATTATATTAGGGAGTCGTCTAGACATATCAACACCATGAATGAGGTATTCCCAAGGCCTCATAAGGTTGGTCTTCGGTGCAGGCGGTCCGGTAATAAGCTGCCCAATAATAACCTTATACCATTCCTAATTCTCTGTCGCAAAATATAATCCAATGTCTGCAACATGTACAGTAATGCCCTAAGTAATCGACTCTTTAACTACAGCAGAATTATGGGTAACTTTTCAGGATTTAGTTGGAAATATGGCTTGTTGCCATTCATCGGAAAGCTCTCCACGAGAGCTTTCCGATGAATGGCAACAAGCCATATTTCCGACTAAATCCTGAAAAGTTACCCATAATTCTGCTGTAGTTAAAGAGTCGATTACTTAGGGCATTACTGTAGATTGATGACGCAAGAGCACAATTCTGAGACAGAACAAATTATTCTCCTATTATAATGGGTATCTGCTTCAATACATTTTAGAATTTTGCATCCTTGACAGTCCGGAAATGCTAAAAGATGCCTCTCCTCAATTTGTCTTGGGAGAGTAATTTCACGGTGGGGAATTACGTGATTTTGAGTTGATGAGTATCATGCATTCAAAATGGTCGAGGCAATCTCAAACGCGATCAGAGAGGAGGAAAAGGTAATAAACTAGGATACGACATATCATATAGTATTTTTGGCAGCTACGAACATATGCTACACTATTTTTCAAACAAGGTGATATCACATTTGTGTCCAAACTCAGTTGTATGTTCTAACATTCTGACCAAAGTTGTCAGTCGAAGAATTCTGACTTTTGTCAGAATGTTATAAAAAACTAACGAGTATTTCGAAACGAATAAGGTATCAACGCATTTTTTAAATGAACTAGCATATGCACATAACAGTCAAAATGCTATGTTTTGTGTCAGTTCCTCACATACATGTATTGTTTTTGTGCGTTTGCGCTCGCCTGGGCCATTTTGAATACGTGGTACTCACCAACTTCGAAACCATATGATTCTACACAGTGAATTTCACTCCAGACTCAACTCCCAGTCTCTTTAATAACCAACGATAAACTTATCAGATTTACGTTTGTCAAACTGTGATTCAGATTTGATTTCTGTATTGACTAGGCCCCTTCATTCCATATCATGGCTCAGACTTGGTGCTATTTCATTGGTTGTGCACGTAACAGTTCATTTCAAGGCAAAATCCAGTCTTTTTAAAAAGCCGATAACAATTAAAAACACAGCTTAGTGAATGGTTAAATTAAAGTGCGAGATTGGAGGTCAATGATGTGTTGACATTTTTCCCACGCGAAACACAACAATGCAGAATACAGGCGACATATTCATAATTCACTATATTCATTCTAATCTAGGAGACATTATCTTCGAGTTTGATCAGTTAACAATATTTATGATGATATTAATAATACTAAATACTATGATTCTCACCTGTCTCACACACATTTACTACACCAGACATGCGCTCCAAAAAAAATTATTTCATATAAAATAGCAAAAAAAAGAAAAAGAAGAAGAATCCTGAACATGAAAGAAGAATCAGATTACCTTGGTATTCGATGGAATCTATGCTCAGAATTGCTGGAAGACATATCCACTAGGCGGGGAGAGGATGGGGGTGGGGGTACCTCCATCTATCATAGACCAATGCCTGTTGGGACATTACAAACATTATATCTGCCTATACATATTTCAATTGCCTTTTATAGGAATATTCCATTTCTCAGTGCAGAAAGTTTATAAGATCATGTGGCTTCCAGAATTGTTAATGATCCAGACATCTCGGTCTGCTCAGCATTCATTAGTACACGAAGTTCAGCCGCAGTCTGATCTAATATTACGTATAGCATTGATTTTTCTCCCTGCAAATTATTATCGTATCAAGCTTCAGAAGCATTAAATTGTAACATACACTTTTCTGATCATTTCAAGTTTAGTGAACATCCCAACTTGCAAACAATCTTATGCACAAGATCTGAGCATCAAGATAGCAAGTAAAATACATTTTGGTGGGTGCGAAATAAGAAATATAATAGAGTCGTGTGAGATGAGACAAAATTAACCCTTTACCCAACAAAACGGCCCAAACCGGCCAAATAAAGCTTCAACAGCCTAAAATATCTTCGGTCTGTCTCAATAGAACCATACAAATATGGATATCATTGGAACCGGCTCCTTGACCACATTGTGATAGTTACAGTTATGCCCTTTGCCAATGCATTCTCTTATATATGCGAGTCGACCATAGGTCGCCTCGCATATACAAGAGAATGCATTGGCCTAAAAAATACTTTTTACCATTTTTTCTTACATTCTTTAACAATTTTATAATTTTTAATGTGTTAAGCCAATGCATTCTCTTATATATGCGAGGCGACCTATGGTCGACTCGCATATATAAGAGAATGCATTGGCACAGGGCCTTTCTGTTGGGTAAAGGGTTAACCAATCACCTACAGTAATGACAGGGCAGACAGATGTTAGCAATAACTTATTTCCGCTAGATATCTAATTTTCGGCAAAAGACCTGAACAGACAACACAATTGGGGTATTGTATTACATAGTCGATAAATAATATGCATAAACCGAAACCTATAACTAACAAGCATAGTCAATGCATTTCCTGTCCCACATGGTATTACGTATGACATGTACAGTAATGCCCTAAATAATCCTGAAAAATTACCCATAATTCTGCTGTGGTTAAGGAGTCAATTATTTAGAGCATTATTGTATATAATTAGTCCCAAGTTTCCTTCGACGTAAACCAGTTGGGAATCCCGTGTACATATTTTTCTATATCAGAGTTTAAAGTTGTTGACTTACTCGCCTAAATTCCCAATAACTGTAGTAAAATGTGAAAAAATATAGTTTATATAAGGCCTCCGATTACCTGGAAAAACAAATGTATTCATCAGACAACATGGTACCTCACTCAAAGGTCAACCATTGATTCCATAAAGAGGAATTAGTTATATATTAGCAGACTTCGTGACTGGCACTTGAATCAGGAATTGAGATATGATTGGCACTTTATGTGATGATAGAGACCTGAATGGCACTTAATGTGATGATGGAGATCTGAATGGCATTGTATGTGATGATAGAGACCTGAATGGCACTTTATGTGATAAGAGATCTGAATGGCACTCTATGTGATGATAGAGACATGAATGGCACTTTGTGTGATGATAGAGACCTGAATGGCACTTTATGTGATAGAGACCTGAATGGCACTTTATGTGATCATAGAGCCCTGAATGGCACTTTGTGTGATGATAGAGACATGAATGGCACTTTATGTGATTATAGAGACCTGAATGGCACTGTATGTGATGATAGAGATCTGAATGGCACTTTATGTGATGATAGAGACCTGAATGGCACTGTATGTGATGATAGAGATCTGAATGGCACTTTATGTGACGATAGAGATCTGAATGGCACTTTATGTGATAGAGACCTGAATGGCACTTTATATGATGATAGAGACCTGAATGGCACTTTATGTGATGATAGAAACCTGAATGGCACTTTAACATTATTTGTTTTTACATAAAATAACACTTTAAAACAAGGATTGAGATGTGAATGGCACTTTATGATTATCTCAATTCAAATGGCACTGGAGTGTCTGTCTTTCCTGTTGGCCTGGAAACGGATGTGTTCATCAGACAACACTCTGAGATAATGTCGATTGTATTAAGCCATCATAAACCCAAATGAATCTCAAGGTTAATACCTCTGTTGACAGCACCATAAAGTACCTGTACTGAAGGTCAAGGTTAATATGTCTGGCGACAGCCGGAATGTCAAACATTGATTCTGTAAAGGCAATCAGTTACAAATTATCAGACTTTGTGACTATTAAGAAAAGCCTCAAGGGGTACGAATATAAAATGAATAGATATAATAAATGACCAACCTCACAGTCCCCACTCTGAAAGATTCCTCTTTGACTATGACAATTACAGTAATGCCATAAGTAATCGACGCCTTAACCGCAGCAGAATTATGTGTAACTTTTCAGGATTTAGTCGGAAATATGGCTTGTTGCCATTCATCGGAAAGCTCTGACTGAGAGCTTTCCGATGAATGGCAACAAGCCATATTTCCGACTAAATCCTGAAAAGTTACACATAATTCTGCTGTGGTTAAGGCGTTGATTACTTAGGGCATTACTGTATCAGATACAGAAATTGTGTGAGAATTGACACCAATGTTCGATATTAGATAGAATGACACAAGTGTGTGAACATGATAATGTTATTGCACGAGTTTGTTGTGACGTGATGGTAAAACGAGAGTTTTACCTCAAGGCATGATGAGTGCAATAATGTTAACATGTTCACAAAACTGTGTTGTTCTATGTTTATTGCACACTCTGAAGATTGTAGCTTGTAGAATACTAAAATTTAGGTCTATATTGTTTATTTAATTGAACAAAAGTGTGCTTAGTGTAGACTATACCTAATGGTTTAGTGTAGAAATTGTCTGTTACGGCCGACGTCACCAATGACGTTGACGTAATCTGTTTAAGGTTTAAGACCGACTATTACTTCAGAATTGTGTCTGTCAAAATATGGCTTGTTGCCATTCACTGAGAGCTTTCCGATGAATGGCAACAAGCCATATTTCCGACTAAATCCTGAAAAATTACCCATAATTCTGCTGTGGTTGAGGAGTCGATTATTTAGGGCATTACTGTAGGTCTGGTAATCTACACAATTATGGAATGTTATCAGTCATTCCATATACCATTTCATTTATCAAAAGAGAAAAAGCCTCAGCATCAAAACTTATTGGGTGTCTGGTGGGATCACTCCTGGTTAAGTGACCCTGCTAATTTGCTATGATGCTGGTGGGTTCTGCGGAATTGCTACGATGCTGGTAGGTAAATCCTTATGCCGTTAACCCTTACATGACTGGAGTTTACTGAAATTTTGCGAAAACCCTGTACCAATGCATTCTTTTATATATGTGAGTCTCCCATAGGGAGTCTCGTAAGTATAAGAGAATACATTGGCCTAACAATATTTGCCTTGACCTTGTAAGCCAGTGCATTCTCATATATACAAGGCTAACTATGGGAGACTTGCATATATAAGAGAATGCACTGGCACCGCATGTTTAATGATGCACCAGCGCAGCTCCCGTAATGAAAGGGTTAAGAAAATAGCAATAAATATTTCTCAAGATGTCATTTTGCGGTACAGTTTGTGGTGTTTTGACTATTAATACAAATGATTTGAGAAAAAATAGGGTCTGCCTAAAAGATTCATGTACAAATATATTTTAAAATATTTAAATCATGGCTGCTCAGGTGTTTGCAAAAGTTGTCAGTGTTCCTGTCATTTGCGAAATGAGGTCTCCAGAGGGTGAATTTAGTTACCATTTAGGCTACAATCACCAAATTCACCCTCTGGGGACACCATTCTGCTTAGGCTTCATCTTATGGTAAACATAGATCAAGATTGAAGTTCCCAAATGGTGAATATTGCAATGTGCAACCATTGTAAACCTTGATCATGCTATGTGTCATCTGCTAATTTGGGGATATAGAGAAAATAAACTGAAAAAGAAATAGAATCTAAGTTTCTATAGAAATTTTATAATAAAGAAACTTTCCAGAGAAGATGAGGCCTAAGCAGAATGAGCTCACCAGAGTGTGAATTTAGAGATGCTAGCCCGCTATGCAGGATAGCTTCACTGAAATCACCCTCTGGGGACCTCATTCTGCAAATGACAGGCACCTTATTCTCAGGCATGCACTCTAATATAAATGATAAAAACGCCCTGACTCTAGGCGTGTCATGAACACAGGCCAGCAGAGAAGAGACTGAATTAAAATCAGCTATAAAATATGATCAGCGGATGTATAGTTATCAGGACAAAAGGTGAGTTACGAGGCAACAGGAAACAAGAGAGACGCAAACTAATCAATAGAGGACCAACTCTTAAGACTTACAGTAAAGCCCTAAATAATCAACTCCTTAACCCCAGCAGATTTATGGGTAATTTTTCAGGATTTAGTCGGAAATATGGCTTGTTGCCATACATCGGAAAGCTCTTAGTGAGAGCTTTCCGATGAATGGCAACAAGCCATATTTCCGACTAAATCCTGAAAAGTTACCCCATAATTCTGCTGTGGTTAAGGAGTCGATTATTTTGGGCATTACTTTACAATGAACCTTCCTATGTCACAGACCTCAGACGGTCCCCTGAAAGCAAACTGGCAATTAAATTCAAGTATGGTGTATGACATATTGTATGGTGCACATATAAAGTGACATCATATTCTTTATTATATGCTTCTCAATTAACTAGTGGGAAATTGCTGCAACGTAAATATTGTATTTAGTGTCTAGACCGACGGTAAAGATATCATGTTGTTATTCAGAAATGATATCTTCACTGTTGCTTTATATTTCTGGTAAAATCACAGATTAATTGTAAACGAATATCAATCTTGACCGAAACGAAAATGATAAAAAAAAGGGCCTATTTTAACTGAAATAATCATCTCATTGTTATTTGGGATATTAAATTGGTATCCTTCGATAATTATTTGTCACTATTAGTGATAATTTGTGGGAACTATTTTCTTTAGCGGACGACTAATTTCTCGCCATATTAAAGTGGTTCGTTGGCTATCAGCTGGCGAACAACAATAAATTTTCAACTGAAATTTTGTGTATGCTTTGTGAGAAATTATTTGCCATTAATTAAGGAATATTAATACATAAAAAATAATTATATGGTTGAAGCATATAATAAATAGAACACCTATACTGTTTTGAGTGAATCCCATATTATTACATTCGTGACTAGCAGTTGAAATATCAATTTTCAGACGCTAGGTGAAATAATGAAATAATTATGGTATTCACTCAAAAACAATATATATCCTCTATGTATCTGTCATATAAAATCACTTCTCGGATTCCAGAAAATACAGTAATTCCCTAAATAATCGACTCCTTAACCACAGCAGAATTATGGGTAATTTTTCAGGATTTAGTCGGAAATATGGCTTGTTGCCATTCATTGGAAAGCTCTCAGTGACCTGTGTCCCTGACCATTAAGCTCACATAACAAATATTGTTTAATTTCATTAATAATTACTGAAGATATCATCTGGAAACCATCTGGAATGGATGCACACACAAACGGACATACATACCGACTCCGGTGATTTGTTTAGGGGACAAAAATTGCAGGTAGAAATTGATTTGTCAATTTTGAGCCGGACAATATGTCAGATGCCAGACAGTTATTTACAGTTTGCATGAAAGTGATTTGTGTGCAATAAATGAAGAAAGGAATCAAGATGCAGGAAGAGGGACAATTGCTGAACAATTTTATCAAGGCAATAGTATGTCAGACCAAAGGAGCAGAATAGAGACAAAGGTGCATACATTATTGTATATAGAATAGATATACTCGCGAGCGCCTAAAATTCATACATGTACAGTAATGCTCTAATTAATCGACTGCTTAACCACAGCAGAATTATGGGTAACTTTTCAGGATTTAGTCGGAAATATGGCTTGTTGCTATTCATCGGAAAGCTCTAGGGCATTACTGTATGTGTATTTTTTTCCTGGTGAAATTCGCACCTGTACAATCATTATATGTCCCTGTACTTTAATAAATTTTCCCCATGTCCAATATATGGACCTGGGGTTCACCTGCCTAATTCTTTGATGATTCAATTTTCAGTATGAAGTGCTAAAAAAATAAAAGTATATAATGCAGTTAATGGGTTCATATTTATCTGTATATTCACCAGTGTCCATCTCTAACATTTACAATAAACTATGTACTAGTAAAGCGGATATTTGGTACTAATATATGGATGTACAGGTATACCCTGTACTATTATTCCGATCTGTACTGTTATTAAAATTTTGGAGATTTTCTACCCTGTACAATTATTTCGACCTGTACTACTACGAGGCAATCGAGAGTATTCATTATGCAGTAAGTGGATAAATGCTTTACTTTGGTTGGACTGTTAATCATTTAAGAAATGTCCACAATTAAAACATGTCATATGACAGGCTCATTGCAATTCCGGTTAAATATTTCCATAAATATCCCCTACTGTCATAAAAAAAATCCACAAAAAAATCATCTCGTTCTCGCTTTAAATACCACATGTTGACAGTGATAAATTAAATTACCATAATTATAAAAAGGTTGGCACGACCTGTGCAAATGACCTTGCCTTCTATGAATTTTACAACTTTACTAGCTCTGGCATGTCCGGTACTGATCATCTAAATTGTGTTTTGTCACAATAGCAGGTACAGATAGGTTTCAGCCATAAGATGATTTTTGTTAGGTTCCTGTTAACCAGGCCTGGCCCTTTGAAATTGGAAGGAGGGAAATGATCGCCCTCCTTAATTTATACCAGGAGGGCTATTTTATCTGACCATATGATGCGAAGCATCATCAGAGGCGAGCGGGGGTGAGTTTGAGAGGGGGTGTCCCCTTCTTATGATTAGGGGGGTCCGGGGGTCCTCCCCCGGGAAATTTTTAATATGTAGTGTCCCTGAGAGCGATTCTGGCATATATTTGTGGATTTTGTTTAGTGTTTCTTGAGGGAAAAAATTTAGTTTTGTGTGACCCACATTATGTGAGTAAAGGGGGGATGCCCTATAGCAGAAGAGTCCACAATTAGAGGTACCATGTCTTACCCACCGGAAGCTGACATAAGCTAATGATAGGTAGAGCACTCTGCTGTATAGGCATATATGTATATGCATATGTAAACCATAATATTTATATACTTATTAAAAGATACCAACACTGAAATTTTTTTTGTTTGTTTTAAATTTTTTTTTATTATACTTACGCGAGGAGGGCGATAGGCGCCCTCCTTATTTTAATTTCAGGCGGGCGGAGGCGATCGCCCGCCTTAAAAGGCCAGGCCTGTGTTAACCCTTCCATGACTGGAGCTTCCTGAAATTTTGCGAAAACCATGTGCAGATGCATTCTCTTATATATGTGAGTCTCCCATAGGGCCAAAATTAAAATTAGGTTTGTTTGTCCACTCCTGACCGACTCATTTTTACCGCCCCGACCAAAATATTTTTATTGCACTTCCATAAAATGTTTGTTTTTTTTGGTCAAGATCGGCTAACCCATTTCCTCTCAGCAGCAATCCTTTGCCGTCCGGAAACTAACACATTACTCCATGCTATTTCTACTTCCGGTCGCGGCTCCTCATCGGAACTACTCCGTATGAATAATCGAGTCGTTTACGTTACTGTATCGACCGATATGAGCCAAATGAACGCGGCTGTCAAGGTTGTTTGCAGGCGTCACGACGGCGACCGCAGAAAAAGTTCCAAATACGCATCTGAAATCGGAGACAACACAGCCGCTCTCGAATAAGAGAAAGTTTCTCAGAAACTTGTGATTCTTTGTGTGTTGGTAATAAAAAGAACATTATTTTCTAAGGCCAAACAGCCCGTGCAAAAGTTATGCAGATTAACCCCTCAATATCATGGGACGATTTATTGAACGAAGTGTCCAGCGATGCGGAATGTGAGCCTTCCAGTATGGAAGTGGAATTGAGTAGAAGTTTCAGGGACCTACATGTAGATATCTTTACTCCTGAGTGTAAAGAACCCATTCAGATTGCTTTGGACTTCGAAAAAACACTCAAATTTGTGAAATTTACACTGACTGAGACGAGAGTGTGCCTGAAAGTAAAACAGCACAAAACAGGAAGGATTAGTGCACCAATGCTTTCGATATGCTTTTGGGAACATCAAAAGAAAAGGTTCTGCCCAAGTTTCTTCCAAAGGAAAACATGAATCTTAATGGTAAATATATTATTATTAAAATTAATAAATTAAAAATGATTAATAAAGTTAAATTTGTGCTATTATTACTCCAACCTTTCTTGAGAATAGGTCACAAATATGCCATGGGGTGTCCACTTTATATCCGCCCACCCTGTCCCAACCAATCCAACAGTGACCCCTACCCAGTTCTTGTTCAATTCCGGCTTGTATATAGCTTGAATTGAGAATGTTTTGGAAGGTTTCAGGGCTGCAGCAGGCATGCTCCAACGCTGGTGACTGGAGAAGACTCGGATGACAGCACTCTGGATTTAAGTTGTAAGACCCTGTGTTCATGCAATGAATAAAATCTGAGAGACACTGTCAGGCCACCCACACGCCTAAATATAACTGCCCCTATCTTCTGACTGAAAATCCGGGATACATGCATCGATCCTGCCATGTGTGGCCCCGACCCTTGATATACATGTCGATTGAACAACAATCTTGTGAAGCTCATGTTGAATGCTTTTATTCTTCGCAAGAGAGTCTGGACATCTGCTGCCACTGCTGTGGGACTAACGGCACAAGGGACCCTGACATATTAAAGAAATACAAGGTGGTGCTGCCAGTGTGCAAGAAATGTGCAGAAATTCACAAGGAGATCCCAAAGAGGAGTCCAAGATAAAGTCCTAATGACAATTTTCAGCAACATAACTAGTCAAATAAAGCATGCCAAATCATGATATTCGCGATAGTGATATGTTTTATTATATCGGAAAATTATAACATGGTATAAATATTAGGTCTATAATGAATAAAAATATTTACCTACCTACCTACCCACTTCCAAAATCTAGGGTCGGGAGTGGACAAACACAAATATTTTTAATAGTGGCCTAGGGAGCTTCGCATATGTAAGAGAATACATTGGCCTAACAATATTTACCTTGACCTTGTATCCTCTTCTATATGCGAGGCTTTCTATGGAAGACTCGCATATATAAGAGAATTCACTGGCACATGATCTTTAATGCTGCACCAGCAACATGTTGATATTAGAGTTCGTAACAGTGATCATACCAGTCTTATTAAAACCAGCGCATCGAAAGATGCGTGGCTTGACCAATCAATAGCTTCCTGCAAATTTAATTAATATTCACACAAGCCACACCCGCAGTGTTTGACTGCAGCCTCATGCAGTTATCGAATAAATTACACGTAAATGTCGCATATCTTAACTGATCAAACATCATACATGTATGTACAAAATCAAACTAAAGTGCATTTCTTCATAATTGGGGAATGGTCAGACAGAATTATACGTAATATAATTGTATTTGCAAAGATATTCAAAATTGATTAAAACTAGTCCGTATTTTCTCATAACCTCAGCTAACCTATGGATATTACGCGCATATTCTAAATAAGGAGATGATGCAACATGCCCGCAGTACAGCTCAAATATATTTATTATAGCATGTTTGTCACTATATCTTCATTTCATTGTTCTTTATTTATATAGCATCTGAACGGGTAACTTGCATTCTGCATGTATATAGTGAAGTAAACCTTGAAACGAGTCTGCACGAAAACTGGCTAGAGGAAGAGTGACCACTCTTGCATGTTTACATGACTTCAGCCACATCTGTGTAGATCAACATGTATTGTGACCCCAATTATAAACATTGCCTCTTATTTGGATACATGAATATTAATGAGTTTAAACAAAATGAGGATTCCCCCTTCATCCCTGAAATCAGTTAGAATGCCAGTGTCATCAGACAAAGTTGAAAGTAATGAGACGGAGTCGGGATATTTATTAGACTGTGATTATGTATGTAGAGATCAGATGACTAAAGAATACGAAACCAGAGATTTTAAGTCTTTCTATTCTAAATTGAAATTTGATGCCGTGAGCATTGGAAAATGAATTGAAGTTGACAGAACATCCCGATTCAATGATTCGATCCCATGAGCATTGGAAAATGAATTGAAGTTGACAGAACATTCTGTTGTGATTCAATGATTCGATCCATGAGCATTGGAAAATGAATTGAAGTTGAGTGAACATTCTGTTGTGATTCAGTGCTTTGATGCCGTGAGCATTGGAAAATGAATTGATGCCATGAGCATTGGAAAATGAATTGAAGTTGATGTTGACAGAACATTCTGTTGAGATTCAATGATTTGATGTTGTGAGCATTGGAAAATGAATTGAAGTAGACAGAACATTCTGTTGCGATTCAATGAATTGATGTTGTGAACTTTGGAAAATGAATTGAAGTAGACAGAACATTCTGTTGTGAATTCTGTTGTGATTCAATGATTTGATGTTGTGAGCATTGGATAATTAATTGAAGTTGACAGAACATTCTGTTGTGATTCAATGAGTTGATCTTGTGAACATTGGAAAATGACAGAACATTCTGAACTTTGTGATTTTGATTCGATGCCGTAAACATTGGAAAATGAATTGAAGTTGACAGAACATTCCATTGCGATTTAATGAATTGATGCCATGAGCATTGGGAAATAAATTGAAGTTGACATCACATCCCGTTGTGATTCGATCCCGTGAGCATTGGAAAATGAATTGATGTTGTGAGCATTGGAAAATGAATTGAAGTTGAATGGACATTCTGTTGTGATTCAATGATTGGTGCCGGGAGCATTGGAAAATGAATTGAAGTTGACAGCACATCCCGTTGTGATTCAATGATTCGATCCATGATCATTAGAAAATGAATTGAAGTTGAGTGAACATTCTGTTGTGATTCAATGAGTTGATGCCGTGAGCATTGGAAAATGAATTGATGCAGTGAGCATTGGAAAATGAATTGAAGTTGATGTTGACAGAACATTCTGTTGTGATTCAATGATCTGATCCTGTGAGCATTGGAAAATGAATTGAAGTTGACAGAAGATCCGTTTTGATTCAATGATTTGATGTTGTGAGCATTGGATAATTAATTGAAGTTGACAGAACATTCTGTTGAGATTCAATGATTTGATGTTGTGAGCATTGGAAAATTAATTGAAGTAGACAGAACATTCTGTTGTGATTCAATGAATTGATGCCGTGAGCATTGGAAAAATGAATTGAAGTTGACTGAACATTTTGTTGTGATTCAATGCTTTGATCCTGTGAGCATTGGAAAATGAATTGAATTTGACAGAACTTCCCATTGAGATTCAATGTGATATTTTTGAATTGAATTGAAGTTGACTGAACATCCTATTGTGATTTCGATTCTGTCCTGTGGAAAATGAGTTGAAGTTGAAGATTCAATGATTCAATGCCGTGAGAATTGGAAATTGAACTGAATTTCATTGAACATCCTGCTGTCATGGGAAAATTAATTGAAGTTGACTGAATATCATGTTGTGATTCAAAGAGTGTCGGACAGCTCTAAATCAGGCAGCTTGAGGTGTAATAACAATACTGCCTGTTGTAGGGCCGACATCACTCTCATATCTCGCAGTTTGAGGTGTAATAACAATACTGCCTGTTGTAGGGCAGACATCACTCTCATATCTCGCAGTTTGAGGTGTAATAACAATACTGCCTGTTGTAGGGCCGACATCACTCTCGTATCTCGCAGCTTGAGGTGTAATAACAATACTGCCTGTTGTAGGGCCAACATCAGGGCTGATATCAGAGCCAACATCACTCTCATATTAAACTCAAAATCCGAATCTTCAATTCCATTAATGATACTATATCATATCTGTTGCAGGGCAAACAACATTCTCCATATCTTGAAGATCAGTCAAAACCGTCAAATACATGACATCCAATGTTCTCAAACGAAAGTGTGATTATAAATAAATATTATAATGATAAACAAAAGTAGTGACCTCTATGAAGAATACAGAAATTCAGAACTAGTGGTGGATTTAATTTTAAAATTTGAATAGCATTTTGCTGTACTGGGTAGATTTTGTATAGCATTCCCTACCAATACATGTTTTTTCAATGTAAATTGGTTTGCAGAAATTGGAAATTGCATTGCAAAATGGATAACATCATGCAAAATACCTTCAAAAGTGAATAAGTCTGGAAATAGTGTGTCTGACATTGCAAATTGAGGTCCCCAGAGGATAAATTTAGTGATGCTACCCTGTACGGTGGGCTAGTATCACCAAATTCACCCACTGGGAACCTCATTCTGCTTAGGCCTCAACTGCTGGGGGAGACCTAGGATCAGATCGAAATTCCCCAGTTGAAGTTGGTGTTTTTCACCCATTAGTCACCTCGATTATGCATTTTATCTTCTGAAAATTAGGGGATATAGAAACTGAACAGAAGGACCTCATTCTGTATTGTCAGACACACTATCTCCAAACTTGAAAGTGAGCACGATTTTTGGAGTGTTTTAAAGAGAGATAAACTCTAATTATGCTCGTCATTTTGTTAAAAATCGCTTTATAATGGGAATTTCAAAAGATTCACACCAGAGTAAAAATTTAAAACAATATTCAGTAATGCCCTAAATAATTGACTCCTTAACCACAGCAGAATTATGGGCAATTTTTCAGGATTTAGTCGGAAATATGGCTTGTTGTCATTCATTCATCGGAAAGCTCTCACTGAGAGCCCATAATTCATTTGCCAGGGAAGTGACATGGGATTTCCAGACTTACATACCCGTGATATCTCGGAGCGGCTCAAAATGCGGGTATAGGTGTAAGGTCGCATTTCCCTGCAAAGAGAGAAGAAAAGTATTTCAAGTAACATCATTTTGGTTTAATATGCCAAATATGTACATTGGAGTTCAGGGTTAATATTATTTGCATGCATCTTCTCGACAGAGCAATTCCATTATGAGATAAGCATAGCTAACTTTATTCACTGTTCCAGAATTCTAGTTACAACAGAAAATTTTAAAATCTAATTTTACATTACCATTGGCTTTGAACAACTAAAAATGAGTTATGATTCGCAAAATTGATATGACTTTAATATGATAATATAATATCATAATAATGTGGAATTTTTGTTAAAAAAACAAACTACATGTAGTTGTTTGTGTCCCTCTAAATCATTGAAAATACATAAAATAAATGGATACAAAATTCTATAGCAAAATGTTCTCGTTCCGATGTAGATCATGCCATGAATCTCTACTTTGGCTATCACCCGTAGAGATCATATTCCACCAGTACAAAACCTTGGAACTTTTTAAAGTTTTGACAGGGAACTTTACAAAGTAAAAAAAAATAACACCGGGAATATATTTCTTTGTTATTATCTGTTCCTTAATGATGTACTTCACTGTAGGTGAAGGTCCCAACTCAAAATTGCATGCTTTTCTGTGACTTTTGTGAGCCAATATCTGAATTACCCAGGAAAAATTCCACAATTGTAAGCGACACAAAGCAAAATCACTAACAAAGTCAATTAAATTATGCAATTTCGAGTTGGGATCTTCATTATTAAGGAACAGGTAATAACTAAGAACTATATTCCCCGTGTTATTTTTTTCAATTCAACTTAATAAGGTTCACTGTCAAAACTTCAAAAAGTTCCAAGGTTTTGTACTGGTGGAATATGATCTCTACGGGCGTTAGCCAGAGTAAACATTCATGGCATGATCTAGTTCCGATGGCACAACTATTAAATTAAAGATCAAACACGTTATCTTATATACTTGAATCAGAGTCAAAAGCAAAATATATTGGTATTATTACCCCATTTATAAAAAAATTGTAGCCACCCAACTCATTGTTAGCTTCACCCACCCGACTTATTGTTAGCTTCATCCACCCGACTTATTGTTAGCTTCATCCACCCGACTTATTGTTAACTTCATCCACCCGACTTATTGTTAACTTCATCCACCCGACTTATTGTTAACTTCATCCACCCGACTTATTGTTAGCTTCATCCACCCGACTTATTGTTAGCTTCATCCACCCGACTTATTGTTAACTTCATCCACCCGACTTATTGTTAGCTTCATCCACCCGACTTATTGTTAGCTTCATCCACCCGACTTATTGTTATCTTAATCCACCCGACTTATTGTTATCTTAATCCACCCGACTTATTGTTAGCTTCATCCACCCGACTTATTGTTAACTTCAGCCACCCGACTTATTGTTAGCTGCAGCCACCCGACTTATTGTTAGCTTCAGCCACCCAACTTATTGTTAGCTGCAGCCACCCGACTTATTGTTAGCTTCAGCCACCCAACTTATTGTTATCTTCAGCCACCCGACTTATTGTTAACTTCATCCACCCGACTTATTGTTAACTTCATCCACCCGACTTATTGTTAACTTCATCCACCCGACTTATTGTTAGCTTCAGCCACCCGACTTATTGTTAGCTGCAGCCACCCGACTTATTGTTAGCTTCATCCACCCGACTTATTGTTAGCTTCAGCCACCCGACTTATTGTTAGCTTCAGCCACCCAACTTATTGTTATCTTCAGCCACCCAACTTATTGTTATCTTCATCCACCCGACTTATTGTTATCTTCAGCCACCCATCTTATTGTTAGCTTCATCCACCCGACTTATTGTTATCTTAATCCACCCGACTTATTGTTAGATTCAGCCACCCGACTTATTGTTAGCTTCAGCCACCCGACTTATTGTTATCTTAATCCACCCGACTTATTGTTAGATTCAGCCACCCGACTTATTGTTAGCTTCATCCACCCGACTTATTGTTAGCTTCAGCCACCCAACTTATTGTTAGCTTCAGCCACCCAACTTATTGTTATCTTAATCCACCCGACTTATTGTTAGATTCAGCCACCCGACTTATTGTTAGCTTCAGCCACCCGACTTATTGTTATCTTAATCCACCCGACTTATTGTTAGATTCAGCCACCCGACTTATTGTTAGCTTCAGCCACCCGACTTATTGTTATCTTAATCCACCCGACTTATTGTTAGATTCAGCCACCCGACTTATTGTTAGCTTAATCCACCCGACTTATTGTTAGCTTCAGCCACCCGACTTATTGTTATCTTAATCCACCCGACTTATTGTTAGATTCAGCCACCCGACTTATTGTTAGCTTCAGCCACCCGACTTATTGTTATCTTAATCCACCCGACTTATTATTAGCTTCATCCACCCGACTTATTGTTATCTTAATCCACCCGACTTATTGTTAGATTCAGCCACCCGACTTATTGTTAGCTTCAGCCACCCGACTTATTGTTATCTTAATCCACCCGACTTATTGTTAGATTCAGCCACCCGACTTATTGTTAGCTTAATCCACCCGACTTATTGTTAGATTCAGCCACCCGACTTATTGTTAGCTTCAGCCACCCGACTTATTGTTATCTTAATCCACCTGACTTATTGTTAGCTTCAGCCACCCGACTTATTGTTAGCTTCAGCCACCTGACTTATTGTTAGCTTCTGTTGCACTTCATACTGTATGTCCAAACTCTTAACGGCCCACTTCATTTTCGAATCCCTAGATCACATTATATACAACATATTCCATAATATACCAATTGAAAGAGGAAGCTCCAAAACATTGTATTATCAACTGATCCGGTCAACTGAGAACATGTTTTTTTTTCTTCAAAGTTAAGACGTGTGTTCTGTGCTTAATTTCGATTGGGTCTGTACTGCAAGTCAAATATTCTCAATGGAATAGGAACTAGAGGTGTGACTGTCCCAATGGGACTACGGATACCCCCCTGTTTTTAAAATACTAAGATGTTTCACATGTCAGTAAACATTTAGTTAAAATAATAAAATAACAGTTCCCATTGCAGGTGTACAACCATAACCTTAATCTTAAACCTATTGACCAAAAAATGTAAGAATAAAAGCTTGGACAAAATTATGTATGTTGCGGAAAAAACTATAAGTCGAAAAAGGGGAATAACTCCACACAAAATATGTCGGACAGACGTCATAATCGCAGGTGCACAGGTTCCCATGGTACTAAATATCAGTGCCAAGATTAAAAAACATTGACCGAAAAATGTAGGAATAAAAGCTCGGACAAAATTATGCATGTTGCAAAAAAAGTTTCTAAGTCGAAAAAGGGGGATAACTCCAGCAAAAAATGTCGGACAGACGTCATAATCGCAGGTGCACAAGTTCCCATGGTACTAAATATCTGTGCCACGTTTTTAAAAAATTGACCGAAAAATGTATGAATAAAAGCTCAGACAAAAGTATACATGTTGCGAAAATTTTCTAAGTCGAAAAAGGGGGGATAACTCCAGCAAAAAAAGTCCGACAGACGTCATAATCGCAGGTGCACAGGTTCCCATGGTGGTTGATGTCTGTGCCAAGTTTCACGGAAATTGATCAAAAAACGACTGAGAAAAACTCCGGACAAATATGTGTCCATGGACTGACGACGGACGGACGGACAAGCCGACTCCAGTATACCCCCCCCTAACTTCGTTGCGGGGGGTATAATAACTCTATAATTTTATTAGTTGTGAATTTTGATGCATTCTGGGTACATACCGGTAACAGGGGAAGTCTAAGTGTGAATCTGAGAACCTCTGTTACTTGGTGGACAATCCTTGGCCACAACTATTCCGTATTCTGGTCGAATATAGATATTTTTGTCCCTCTACCAAATGGTATATAATACTGAATATGTTGTATATAATGTGATCTTGGAATTCAAAACTTAAGTGGGCCTTTAACTACTGTTAGAGCACAATCCTATGGTTACAATCGTTAACCGATTTTTGACAAAGCAAACCAATTTCCAAGGCGTATTCAATGTCGGCCAGCACATAGGTTGTGTGCCATGGTCAGCACATGTTCAATGGCGATTTCCAGTTGTGTGCTGTCAATTGTACTCTAAGTCGGTCAGAGCATGCAAAGAGTTCATTTCCAGAATCAATATGGGTCTCTGACTCAGCTGATTCTGGTAAAGAACTCTTTTGCATGTTCTATCCCTAACTTATATCCACAATCCTACCCTACCTACAAGGCTATAAACCAAGGGTAAAAATAGCCACACTCAACTATTGTCTATGTACAGTAATGCCCTAAATAATCGACTCCTTAACCACAGCAGAATTATGGGTAATTTTTCAGGATTTAGTCGGAAATATGGCTTGTTGCCTAGTAGGACAGTAGATCATGCCATGAATCTCTACTCTACTCTACTCTTCATGGCATGATCTACTGTCCTAGATAATCCAGGCTGACCTGACCTGCATGGACTGAGACAGATCATGCATACCACGACAGCCCCACTGCAAAAAATGACTGTGTGAAATCATAGGGCAAACAAACATTGGCAGATAGCATCATTGTGTGAACCAATCTATGAAGGATGATTCCCATTCTCCAGCTACTGTATTATACAACTTTGGACCAAGGCCACCGGCAAATATTTGCCATTGCCGTCAGTACGTGTCAGCTAACAAGGTGTGTTGAGAGCATGTTGGTGACTAATAACCATTGAGGTGGTGTTTTCCATTCATGTCATAAACTGGCACATCTAGTTGCTGTAAATATGCCATATACTGTCATATCAACACTTGATTCAGGGCAAGCTTCCAAATATAGAATTAATTATGATGATACAAATACCAGTACAAGTTGACATACACCAAGACCCAAGTATCAAATCAAATTAATAAATCTGCTGAGAATCTCGTGTTACCTAGGAACGCTGGGGCAAGGGGGAACCAAATAGGCCAAGCCACCCCACCCCCCCCCCCCCACAATCAGCTGCAACAACATTTGAAAATTGTAAGCAGTATTCACTTAAGAAAATGAGACAACCCCTAAGATTTATGTGTCCACAGATAGTCCTCATACAGTAATGCCCTAAGTATATGACTCTTTAACCACAGCAGAATTATGGGAATTTTTCAGGATTTAGAAGGGAAATATGGCTTGAACATTGCCATTCATCGGAAAGCTCATAACTGCATTTGAAAAAAAAAGAACTTTGTAAAAGGAAATCTCCACTGCATAAACATGACTGTGAAATGATAGGGCAAAAAAACATTGACAGATAACATCTGAATGTGAACCTCATCTATTAACAATGATTCCCACTTTCTAACCCAACCAACCTCCTCAAAGAACCCCGGAAAAATCAGGCCTGTAAATTTGAGGTGAATGAACATTCAGTTCCCTGGAGGTTACCTACCTAAAATGAAAATGCAGCGAACGAAAAACAGCTGGCGCAAAAGTTTTGTGAAGGTCACACAAACACTAATAGTACTTTAGTTCAATTATTGTTCAATCAAGCACTCCAAAAAACATGCTATTCAATGAGCACCATTTGCCATTTCTTCAGTAAATATTACCAGTAGAAGATTGGTGAATTCAACAAGCCATACAGTAATGCCCTAATTAATCGACTCCATAACCACAGCAGAATTATGGGTAACTTTTCAGGATTTAGTCGGAAATATGGCTTGTTGCCATTCATTGGAAAGCTCTCACTAAATCCTGAAAAATTACCCATAATTCTGCTGTGGTTATGGAGTCGATTAATTAGGGCATTGCTGTAATTGGAGGTGGGCATGTGGTATATAAATAGAACACATATTAACCCTTTCATGATAGGAGCTGCGCTGGTGCAGCAATAAAGATCTTGTGCCAGTGCATTCTCTTATATATGCGAGTCTCCCATAGGAAGCCTTGCGTATATAACAGATTGCACTAGCTGGCTTACGAAGTCATGGTAAATATTGTTAGGCCAATGTATTCTCTTATATATGCGAGGCTCGATCCCTATGGGAGACTCACATATATAAGAGAATGCATTGGCACAGGGTTTTTGCAAAATTTCAGGAATCTCCGGTCATAGAAGGGTTAATAGACAATCTTTTATCAAATGAGTTGTGGACTGCTCAAGGATATTTGTCACGAAAACAGAGCTTGACTGAAATGTGACTGTCGTTTGATAAAAAAGATTCTAGATTATGATGCAGATTGTGTTCTATGTTTATTCTACCCCCTTGTAACAAATAAGTTTAAAGGCCCACTTAATTTTCGAACCCCCAGATAAAATTTTTGTAAAATATATGCCATATTATATACCATTTGAAAGAGGAAGCTCCAAAACATTGTATTATCAACTTATTCAATGTAATAAACTGTGAACATGTTGTTTTTGTTGAGTACCGACTTAGTGTTCAGTGCTGAAGTTTTATTATTTTCAATAGAAGGGGAATAACTCTATATCTTATATCTTAAGATATAGAGTTATTCCCCTTCCATTGAAAATACATTTTTAGTTTGAATTCTGTTGCATTCTGGGAACCATAACAGGGGAATCTTTCTATGATTTCAGCTGTTTTCTATTTCTCTATGGGCATCTTCTGAGACACAGTTGTTTCAAATGGTGATCAATTATAGTAATTTAATCATATTTTATGGCATAGATTGTTATTATAACCGTTTATCAAGGCACTATAAAAAAAACAAGTGCACCGCTGGGCGGAGGTAACGCCCCCGACTGTACAATCAGAGAGGATTTTCTTATTTTTGTGCAAATACTTATTAAATGGCACTTTGTAAAGTTATGTTATACGTGTTTTTATTACATGATCCAACCTTTATTCCATTCTATAAACCCATTCTATAAATTGTGATATTAAACATTCGTTTAATAACAGGAAATAGTGCCAGGTGACCTTTGACTTCCGGTTTGTGGTTTCTTTACTTTCCGTACGCTACGTCTCAAAATTATATGGCTTCCAATGTAATTTCAACAAATTATAATGAATGAAGAGTTTGAAAAGTTATGTCATTAAATATACGCCATTATATACGCCAAAGAGTCTTCATTCATCTGGGACTATTTCTTTGCGCGGGCAAACAACGCAGAGTTGTGTGAAATGTCGTCGCATGCCTTATAGAAGTTGATGTTAGTTTCGCGTCCCATTTGTTGATTTAAGTACGTTTTGTCGAGGATTTGGATCATGTAATAAATAGAATCTACAACTCGTCCCTAGTTTATAGCGGAATCTACAAAACTCGTCCATTAAATTAGGTCTGAACCTCGCCAAAGGCTCGGTCCAGACCTAATTTACTGGACTCGTTTTGTAAATTCCGCTATAAACTGGGGACTCGTTGTAGATCCTCTATATATACAATGATGGTTTAAACCAAGGTATTAATGAATATAGATTTGGATGAAAATTGAACAGCTTAGGTCAGAGAATGTACCAAGAATGTAGCCTACCAGGTAACATTTTGACCAAACTTGAGGCCTGGTCAGAACTTTCTTTTCTGAGCACAGAAACTTTCTGGTTAAGCGCTATAAAAATGCCACATGTTGTTCTATATTAGCTTCAAATTTGGTCTGGTGCCACAAAAATAGAAGGAAAACTGAATTTTCTAAAAAAAAAACTGAATTTTTTAAGTCGAAAAAGGGTCATAACTCTCACAAAAATTATCCGATTGAACCAGATTGAACCGAAATTTTACCTTGACCTGTATTGCGATATTGGTAATACACAAAAATACGGGTTTTGCAAATAAACAATCCAAAATCAAGTTATCATCTGGAAACCAAAAAGGGGCGTAACTCTGGAAAAAATGGGCGGTTATGGGGAAATCTTGTCCCCCCGGCTGGTCTATTAGCATACCAAAGATCAACTGAATTGAGTTAGCGAAACCAAAGTTATGAGTTGAAACGTTCGTACGGATGGACGGACGGAGGGCTCCACTATATACCCCCAAATCTCCATCGGAGATCGGGGGCATAATAATCAGTGACTCGAAAATTAAATGTGCCTTTAATCCATGATTGTGGCTACCATTGATACTATAACTACTAGTATCTTTATTGAAATTTAAGATGGTGAATAACTGGTAATTATCTGTGCATCACCTGAAGCAGATCATTGACGTTATGTTATGTAGGTCATCGGTCTTTGGAAAGAACGTCATTTCAATGTAGTTCCGATTATATTCCACTTGTGGCAAACAACAATATGTATTTAATAGCGGGCATTTCATTGAATACATGTGTCTCACATCACTTTCATGGATGTGAAATAATTTATTTAATTATTCGCCCTCGTTGTTCTAAGAAAAGTATTGCCTATATAATTGCAACAAAAAATAGATAGCTTGAAGGCAATATTTTCATCATGTTAGGGGGAAATGCACCTGTGAAAATTTTATACCCTAAATTAGTTTCAGCGATTAGGAATCATTTGAGCACAAATACATTGATGACTCTTGACATTAAACTTGGGGTGCTAAGATATTTTATGGAAATTTATTTCCCCTGAGTCAATTTTAAGCCGCATCCAGGTGTTTTGTGCATAAGGTGCAGGTGCATAAGAACTCTGAGGTGAAGATTGGTACATCATGCAAACAAGTGCATCACATCACATAGCTTCTTCCTAAAATGTGCCATTCCTACCTATTTTTTTCCCAAGGGTAAGAACTTATCTCTCAAATACCAATTTGCTTATATCCCAATTGCATATTTGAAGTGCATTTACTTATTATAATGGTGTACTTTATACTCATTATATAGAGAGTAATCAATTGGTTCCGAGTATTACAGTAAATAAACGAAGAGGCGAGAGACGTCGGTAAGAAACGAATGCCCGTTAGTACATAAGTTTCTTACCTAAACATCTCTTGCCTTGAGTGAATTATTTAACGTAATTCTCGGAACTAATTGATTACTCTATTTATTACACTTCTGCATCAATTTGGTTCGTCAAATATGATTAAAACACTCAGAATTAATGCATGAAAGTCCTGATGTGGAGAAAGATCAACCATTGAAAATTCAGTCCAGATCAGTAAAGCGACATTGACGTTACAAGAAATGAAATAATTCACTAGTGACATAACCATTTTTAATTAACGGCGTTTTCAATGAAAATCGCGAACAGGAGTAAATTAAAATGGTTTTATAAATGGGCTTGTGTATAAGTAAGTTCACTAACTCGCGGTGAATCAGCCATTTGGTCTCTGGAGGTCAAAGTTAAGAAGTAGCATCTATTTTTAGCACATGGCTCCAGTCTGGGAATTCCCAAAATATGAAAATATGATAGTTTGTTACCGACTCGCAGGTGCGACAACTTCATAAAACTAATTAAACAATCACCCTGAATACATACAATACGTAGATTTCGCGCAGTAGATGGATATTTTTTTTATCGCAAATACTCGCTATTAATAATTTATCAGTAAATTATGAGAAGTTCGTTGACAAAACATAGCTTAAACGTCTGAATGTCCACATCGTCACCAGATCCTAACTCTGTAGATGGCATGGCCACAAAACAATTCTTAAACCCGTAGTTGCACTCAGAATAACTGAAATTATGCCATCAAAATGCTGATGAAACAATGCTCGCACTGTCGAATGTTTACAAATGGACGCAAGCTACTTCTTAACTTTTACCTTTTACCGGTGGGTTGGGTAAAATGCTAGGAATAGGACCATATAGAACCATCGGCCATCTTGAAAATCGCGAAACAGTGAATAGGCTTATTGCATAACTACTGGATCATAGAAGGGGGTTATTTTGCGGGTAAACTGAACTTCATCCATTATAACTTCTTCCTGATAACAGTCCACTTCTCCCTGATAACAGTCCACTTCTCCCTAATAATCAAACAGTCTGAGAAGTGAATTCTACCAATTTGAAACATCCAGGCTGGTTCCTGGCCATAACTTCAAAATATCGCCAAGTAGGGCTGCAACGATTCATCGTGAATTCAATGTATCATGATACACTTTCAAACGATATGCGTATCATATCATGTCATGTATATCGCGATACAGGAAATCAAGTAATATCTGAAGTAGGCTGGGGGAAATACTAATTTAGTGTATCGTGATATGTATCATATCGTTGATAATATATCGTGATTCGTATTGTATCGTGACCAAGTGTATCGTTGCAGCCCCATCGCCTGGTGCAGACCCCCATGTGGCATACTACTTAGTGTGGGCATACCTCTATTTTAGCTATGACTGAGATACTCAGGCAGACAGACCAATAAAATCTATATTTTCTGATAAACAAAGATGAATAACTCTAGAATGGAAGATCTGAACAAAATGACTGAACACTCCATTGAATGTCCTCATAGTGGTGAACATCCATACCCAATTTAATTGAGATTCAACAACCTACGGTTGAGATATCTGCACGGACAGACAAAAAAACCCCCAAATATTTTCACATAAACAAAGATGAATAACTCTGGAACAGAAGACCTGAACAAAACTCCATTGAATGATCCTCATAGTGGTGAACATATCAAATTTCAGTGAGATCCGAAAACCGGTTGTGGAGATATCTGCTCGAACGGACAACATTTCCAGACAAACAAGATGAATAACACTAGAATGGAAAACCCAAACAAAAATGATTGAACACTCCATTGAATGTCCTCATCATAGTGAACATCCATTCCAAATCTCATTGAGATCCTACAACCAGTGGTGGAGATATCTGTCCGGACAGAGGATCGAACGCATGTAATCCAGTCAATGGGATTATAACCTGTTGCATGTGTATATTGTTGTCCCCATTCTGACTCATGATCATACCAAAGATAATTCAAACATGAGGTAGTAGTATGATAAAATCAGAGATAAAAACTTGCAAACCATGCACTTTAACTCTAAGGGGCACAACTCTGCAAAAAGTTAATGGAAAAAAACTGTTCCATGTACACATGTAGATATCACTGTTCCATGTAGACATGTAGATATCACTGGTCCATGTACACATGTAGATATCACTGGTCCATGTACACATGTAGATATCATTGATCCATGTACACATGTAGATATCACTATTCCATGTACAGATGTAGATATCACTGTTCCATGTACACATGTATATATCACTGGTCCATGTACACATGTAGATATCACTGTTCCATGTACACATCATTGGTCCATGTACACATGTAGATATCACTGTTCCATGTACACATGTAGATATCACTGTTCCATGTATACATGTAGATATCACTGGTCCATGTACACATGTAGATATCACTGGTCCATGTACACATGTAGATATCATTGGTCCATGTACACATGTAGATATCACTGGTCCATGTACACATGTAGATATCATTGGTCCATGTACACATGTAGATATCACTATTCCATGTACACATGTAGATCACTGTTCCATGTACACATGTAGATATCATTGGTCCATGTACACATGTAGATATCACTATTCCATGTACACATGTAGATATCACTGGTCCATGTACACATGTAGATATCACTGTTCCATGTACACATGTAGATATCACTGGTCCATGTACACATGTAGATATCACTGGTCCATGTACACATGTAGATATCACTTCGCATATGTTGGTTATTGAGCAGTCTTATTAGAACTAGACCTAATTTTCATTACTTTCAACTTTGAGAGTTGACTGTAATGAAACCTTGGTCAAGTTATAATTATACTGGTTATTGAGCATACCGAAAATCATTAAAATCTGACCCGTGATGACTGATAAGAGAGCTCCAAAGTTATTACAGACGGATGGATAGACTGAACTAATTTCTGTATACCTCGCCAAACTTTGTTGCATAGCATTGATATTTAATTATTTTCAAATAAAAATATAGCAGGAGAACCCTTGTGTAATGAAACAGAAAAAACATGAAATTTCACATATAAAGGATGGTGTACATACTAGTAACTCCCACCTGCACAATATCAGATCAGTTGAATTAAGTTACAACAAAGAAGCTTAACCCTTTACCCAACAAAAGGGCCCTGTGCCAATGCATTCTCTTATATATGCGAGTCGACCATAGGTCGCCTCGCATATATAAGAGAATGCATTGGCTTAACACATTAAAAATTATAAAATTGTTAAAGAATGTAAGAAAAAATGGTAAAAAGTGTTAATTTTTTTTTTTTTTTAGGCCAATGCATTCTCTTATATATGCGAGGCGACCTATGGTCGACTCGCATATATAAGAGAATGCATTGGCACAGGGTATAACTGTAACTATCACAATGTGGTCAAGGAGCCGGTTCCAATGATATCCATATTGGTATGGTTCTATTGAGACAGACCGAAGATATTTTAGGCTGTTGAAGCTTTATTTGGCCGGTTTTGGCCGGTTTGTTGGGTAAAGGGTTAACACTAGACTTGAAAATGAGAAAATTTGCATTCAAAGTGCTCCTGATTGTGAAACTCCAATCCAAATTTTTGATAACCTATGACTAAGATAAATGCACAGAATATTTCCAGACAAAGAAAGATATCACTAAAATGGAACAGTACAGAGTCCACCAACAACATCCATCACAATGTTAGAGAGGATCGCTGGTACCGTGATTAAAATACCCAAGACTAAACACTTGTTGCAGTACTCTCCCCTGCCTAATAATAGTGATGGCCAAATAATAGTGATGGTGCACATTTTCGGGTGTTATTAATAATAGTGATGGTGCCAAATAATAGTGATGGCGCACAATGATGGCATTTTACCATATTTCTACTATAAATGAAGCAGAATGTAGGCCTTAATTAATTTGGCATTGTTGGGCAAGTTCCCATGCATGCAAGTTGTTCTCATTGGCTCCTTTAATAATGACAGTAAGTAATTTGGTAACAGTACCAGTCTGAGTAAGGTAAAGTACTGTGGTGATTGTAGCCAGGTTGGGTGGAAGCAGGCACGGCTTTCTCAAAATCACAGCGAGGCTGCCAAGGAGGCCTCGCTAAATAATTTGCGAGGCTGCCTCACCTTTTTTGGGGCTGATTTTTTATAAACTCTAAAGATAGCCTTAAATTGGCTATTTTGACTAAAAACGGAACAATAACGGAACGCGCGGTTTGAAATGCTGTAATGGAGCTTATAAAACGGACCACATTAATTCAACCAGTTCTATAATGCGAAAAACAAATATAGTGGGGAAACTTCTATTATTATTTATGATAAATAAAGTTCGGCATTTTGATCAGTGACAATGAGTAAAAGGTGGAACTTGCGGGAAATTAGTTGGCATATCGGTTGCATCATCCATCAATATTTCGCTCGAGATGTAAATTAGAGTTATCTTTCTTATGTCGCACATCGGCTATTTAAAATCCGACATAAAACTTAAATCCGACATAAAACGTAAGTTGTGGTTAATAATGTGGAACTGTTGCCAAGTCATCGCATTCATAATTAAACTGTGCTTTGAATACACGGACATGTTATTGTATTGCTTTATTGCATAGATTTAAATACATGTTCCTGTGTACACACAGAAGCTACTGCGGTGTCGTAACTTTCCATTTATAGCCAAAACCAGTCACGCATGTGTGCACACGACTCACAGCTTCTGTGTCTTCATGATAGCGCATAATTGGGTCACGATAACAGTATTGTTTGGAGAAGTCGGCCACGTCAAGTTAAATTAGTTCATCAGTTGTCACTCAGATTAGTTTCACTGATTATTTTATAATATAAGCCTGGTGATGTGATTTTAGCATTAAGTCCCGTTTTGATAGTAGAAGTCGGTTCCGTCCCAACGATAATTAGTTGTCACTGTGTGATTATAAGCTTTGATGAGTTGTAATTAACTGCGATAATCCGTCTGTTTATACACGGACATCATGATCTAGAGGCCTAAATCCTGTTAGGAATGAGATTCTCCCACATTCCTGTCAACTTGTCAAGTGCACTTCTATTTTTTTTAGTGAGCTGCACGTTTTTTCTAACTTTTTGACTGAAAATTCCGCGACTTTGCAAGAACTTTAAATAATCGTGATGGCGCCTAATAATCGTGATGCTGTCGTATTTTTCTTTAAATAAATAAACGTGACGTCACGTTTATTTGGCAGGAGAGAGTAATGCCCTAAATAATCGACTCCTTGACCACAGCAGAATTATGGGTAACTTTTCAGGATTTAGTCAGAAATATGGCTTGCTGCCATTCATGGGAAAGCTCTCAGTGAGGAGTCGATTATTTAGGGCATTACTGTAATTCATGGGATAAATGATTCCTTCATTAGTACTCCATTAGCCGGACCAGGAACCAATGTCCTCGGTCAAGTCTTTAAATGGGGACTGTACCCTATAAAATCGGCATGGATGAGTGAAATATACACTGATCATCGCTTTTGAGCTCTATGAATGATGGCAATTATAATTAAAATGAATTTAGGACTCCAGTCATAAATTCATTTTCATTATAATTACCATGTTGTTTGCATCGTTCATAGATCACATGAGTGTATTTTGTACTCATCCATGGCTTAAATTCATTCATTTGTAGCACATATTCTGTTGAGTATAAAAGGAGATGGTCCCATAAATGTCATTTCCCATAAATTGATTTTAAATTAATTTAAAACATATATAAACTTTTTCTCGCAGGATAAACTGGATTAGCTGTAAACGTTAAATTATAATATTTATAACTGAAATTTACAAGGAAAATAGGTATTGATTGCCCCCCAATTTTGAACATCAAACACACCTCAGCCATATAATAGATTGTCGTAAAAGTCACATACTCCCTTTTACTCATAAGTAAAATAACTCATGGAACAATTATCTAGCTCATCCAAAGCATGAGTTCAACTGTCCCAGATAGCAGCTAACCGAAGGTCTGAAGCGACCATTTATAGATTACATTAGTTACATAATGTAGGTCCCTGGCCCTGAACGTCTGAAGCAACGGTTTATGGATTACATTAGTTACGTAGGTTCCTGGCCCTGAACGTCTGAAGCAACGGTTTATGGATTACATTAGTTTACGTAGGTTCCTGGCCCTGAACGTCTGAAGCAACGGTTTATGGATTACATTAGTTACATAATGTAGGTCCCTGGCCCTGAACGTCTGAAGCAACGGTTTATAGATTACATTAGTTACGTAGGTTCCTGGCCCTGAAGCAACAGTTTATAGATTACATAAGTGACGTACATGTAGGTCCCTGGCCTCGATACTGAGGTATGACTATATACACGCCTTGAGAGAATTTTCTGAACTTCCAAAAAAGTTTTCAAGTCTAGGCAGCATATAAATCCTGTACAACAGAAGCTAAACAGATCAAAGGCTACTAATTTGTCAAACTACATGTAGAAGATCAATTCTATCATCATGATGCACATTATCAATAGATTTTCACAAAAACTTAATTGGAAAAATATAAAAACTTATGGAAAATCATGGTTAAACAGTTTCCAATGAAGTTAAGTGATCATTTACACCGAATGCCCCTCAAAATGCACATAAACTCCTCTGCATATCACAGCACACATCAATTCTTACTCACTTCCACCCGAATGAGAAGAGATCTGGACGAGGTCCCAATAGACAAGTCTGACAGACATGAAGAATGCACACTCTCGCACGCAGCACATATACACTCGCACATATACACTCGGGTGAATCATCTATACAGGTGTATGTGTACTGGGCGAGACACACGAAGCCAGTGCATTGCTGTATGGTAGAGGAGATTACATTTGATTACAGATAACAATCCGCCATCCATTCAATGAACAGCTGAGCTTGTGAAATATACATTGACCCTTTGATGTCCGGATACATGGTTAATTCACATTCATTTATACCCAGTTAAATTTATAATTCATTTCTTTCAAGCCATATTCTAGGTCTCATTTTGAATAAACTCAGTTATCAAATTTAAAATGACCATTTTTAGTTTCCATTTATAGAAGAAAACCTTACTATATATATTATCTATATAAAAGAGTAGGATCTGTCTGTCTGTCCGTCCAGATTTTTCTCCCAGACTGCTGGTCCGATTTCAACCAAATTTGGTGTGGTGACTCTGGGTACCCTGGTGGAAGTTTTGATAACAATAAGCTCACTATGGGCCTATTTTAGCACCAGATGTACACTCTTTATAGATTTGTTTTCACTGTGGCCCGAGCCATCAACAGAATAACGGCTATAAGTCCACTATGGGCTTATATCAGAACCAAACAAGGGGTACGCATCAGTCTGGGTGAACGTCGACTCTATATTTGAAATATAGAGTCTGGAGCTTATGTAGCCAAAACCATTTCTATTCAGCGAAGAGCTTCCCCAAAATGACGTCACGGATTAAAAAAAATACATCGATGATTGACAGGTGTCCCCACGTGTTATTTGTTGTGCTTCGCAATAGTAATGGCCTGTGTCGCGACATAAAATTACAGCAGATAATATTTGTCGTGTGTGCGACTATTCTTTTTCGAGAGATGAACTCGCTGCATCACCCGGAAAGCTGCATCCGAGAGCAAAAAATAAGGTCGTCATCAAAAATGATGCTTTAGAACTATTTAAAAGCATAAAATTAAGTCATTTCCTCGGTGTTAACTTTCAGATGACTTTTTTACGACAAATAATTTGATTTGCAAACCATGGTACAACAAAGTAAATCAAATACACGGACGTGAGTGAGTTCTATTTATATTTATGGGAGGCCAAGTTGGTACCATGCGCAGGCCTATCTATCAGGTCTAGCACATCCTTCAAATTAATCCGAATCGTACCGAATATATAATTTCGAAGCCACTGTTTCTGTCTGTTGTATTTGCAAGCATCGCTTTCGATCGGAGAAATTCCGCTCTGTTACTATATTTAGAGGTGACATTATGGGAGTCTCCGCCCACTGACACTTGTTTATTAACCCATACGGTTTCATTGGACGGAAAATAATTTACGCAATCAATCAGATTACGGAATCCCGAGGACTTGGAAATGAGATATCGATGTTATCCGTCAGACCTTATATTCAATGTTGTAATGAATATTTAGGTATGAGTTTACTCAGACTGGGTACGCATCTAAGATGCTTTTGTCCAGTTTTTTGGCAGTCGAACCAAACTTCTGCCAATAAGGTGCACAACTCCGGGAAAAAAAGTCGGACGGTGGTATATTATTGCAATAGACCTATATACCAAATATCAATTGAATCCGTTAATATTTCATTGAGTTATCGCACTAACGGTGATAAAATTGTTATTAAAATAGACAAACTAAGACCCATAACTCCGGAGAAAAAAATTCGGACAAACCAGGTTTTAGAACTCGTCCGAGATATTGTTGCAGGAGACTCATATAGCAAATATTGTTGAAATCGGTTAATATTTCATCGAGTTATCGTGCTAACGGTGATAACATTGCTAAAAATAGACAAACTAAGACCCATAACTCCGGAAAAAAAATTCGGACAAACCTGGTTTTCGAACTCGTCCGAGATATTGTTGCAAGAGTCTCATATACCAAATATTGTTGAAATTGGTTAATATTTGCGTGATTATCGCGGTGAAAAACTAAAAAAAAGTAATCAAAGATGGATTAACTCTTGTCTAAAAGTTTTGGACGTGACCCATTTTCTACAGGCAGTAAATAGTCATTGGGAGCAACTCACATACTAACATTTTTTTGAATCCATTCACAAATGTCAAAGTTATAAGGTATTCTTTAGGTCCGCCCGCCCACGAACCGTCCCTCGTCAAACCCTAAGTCGAGTTTTTGAAAAACTCGACTAATAAGTCAAATATCAATCAATTTAAATATTCAGGTCCAATATCAACCTATTTGCATGAGGACATATTGAAGTATCATTATAATATGATCAATATATATAAATGAGTAGGAAGTGTCTGTCAAGCGCACACAGGGGCCTGCCCTAATGCACAAAGGCCCCTCCGACACTGAATAAAGGCTACCAAAGGGAGCCTGTTTCAGCTATTATATTATATATCCACTTATAGAAGAGAACTGTACAATATATATATTTTGTATCCACTTATAGAAGAAAACCTCACTACAGTATATATATTATATATCTCAGTGAGAGCTTTCGATTATTTAGGGAATTACTGTATATAAAATAGTAGGAAGTGTCTGTCAAGGCGAGTGCACACAGGGACTAACACACAAATGCTGAATAAAGTTTCAACTAGTATATTATATATCCAGTTATAGAAGAAAACCATACTATATATATTATATATCCACAGTAGAAAAACTTACTATATATATATATCATATCCACTTATAGAAGAAGCTACAACTTAGACCACCTAATTTCTGAATGAACTCAGTACCTGGGACTAATATAGACATGTGTTATATTAGTCCCAGTCAGTACTAACTATATTAAATGACTAATGCAGATATCCACTTGTGGAAGGAAATAATACGAATACTTCTCTAGTCAGTATATGTAAATCCACTTCATTCATAACTCGGCAATTTACAATAGTCTAGACTGTGTCAAAGGTTGCCATGTCCGCACTTTAATAGTCCCACTTACAAGTACTCAAAAATGACATCACAATTTAGGAGGGGCATAATTACTTTGGCACAGCTGACAAGTCTTGGTTGTTATATACATGGTTGATATACAACACTTCAAACCAATGAATCTTTGATATGAACCAGAACCAATAAAATCAGAGAATTTGAAAATACAAGAGTGATCACTCTCATATAAACTCCAATTAAATCAGAAAATTTCACCAATGATATGATTAATAACACTTCCATGAATGGAGCTTCCTGAAATTTTGTGAAAACACTGTGCCAATGCATTCTCTTATATATGCGAGTCTCCCATAGGGAGCCTCGCATATATTATGGGAGCCTCGCATATATAAGAGAATACATTGGCTTAACAATATTTACTTTGACCTTGTAAGCCATGCATTCTCTTATTTATTCCAGGTTATGGTAGACTCGCATTTATAAGAGAATGCACTGCACAGGATCTTTAATGTTGCACAAACGCAGCTCCCATATTGAAACGGATAAACTCCGATGGAATCAGAGATTTTTTGCCAATTGAACATAAGGAAAAAAATTATAATGGTCGTCATTATCGGAGGTGGGAAATTTTCACAGTATTCTCAGATCTCCAGCGGTAATTCCAATTGAATTTTGACAAGATCCCTAACTGATCGAATGTTTAATTTCCATATTGAAATAACAATCAGGGGAAGATCTAATAATTTTACAATCGTAATTTGACCCTCAATCAGGAAAATTCCTCTTATACACCCACCTTGGAATTATGCAACTGACACCTCCCAAAGTTTGGAAATCTCCTACTGATGTCCATTTCAGCCCAAATATTTGAGCGAAAGTAGAAAAATATGTGACTGTTGGTCTAAAAACAACAAATTCCCCACTAATTACTGGTTACTAATTACTGGTTACTAATTATTGGTTGGGATTGGGAAATCTTTCAAATCAAACAAAGTGAACAATTTCAACATATTTTTTTGGTGTGAAATTTCCAAACTGATGTCATGTTAGGCATGAAATTTCCAACTGTTAATATTTTAGACATGTCGGCATGTCCCATCCCTCCATGACATGATTTGATGTTATGGCAAAAGAAAGATAGGAAGATATGTCAGGTATGTCAAACACGTCAACAAATATTTAGCATTTAATAACGTGTCTAGATATCACATTGAAAATGTGTTTAGAGCCCCAGGCTAATTTTTGCTAAAACATTTAAAGTGATGTGAAACACTGTACTGAGGTCTGAAAGCCAATAATCATACAAATATTTAGTTATTTCCATAAATTTGAGAGCCAATATATCCAGAAAAGAGGGTCATTGTTACAAACGAATTAAACGCATCATGACGCGTGTTTATCATCTGATAATCGTCCCGAATCAGGCCTGAGAATATAGTGCTGGACATTAGCAGAATGAGGGGGGTGAATTTAGTGACACTATCCCGCCCGGCTGGCTAGCATCACCAAATTCAAATTCCAGGGACCTTATTCTGCATGGCCTCATCTGCTATGGGAGACCTAGACTCAGATTTAAGTTCCCAGATGGTGGATATTGTTTTTGATGTTCACCCATTGGGAACCTCGATTAAGCAATGTGTCGTCTGCCAATTTGGGAATATAGAGAAAATAAACTAAAAAAGGAAAATATCCTTTGTGAAGAAGTTTCTAAAGAAATTAAAAAACTTGTTTTATTTCATAATAAAGAAACTTTCCAGAGTATATGATACCTAAGCAGAATGAGACCCCCAGAGGGTGAAGTTAGTGATGCTAGCCAGCTGTGTAGCATCACTAAATTCACCCTCTGGGGCCTCATTCTGCAAATGTCTAGAACAAGATTCTCAGACCTGTCCCGAATAAAGGATTAATTATTTACATTTGTGCGCAGTTAAATGTTGTTTTTTTCTGAAAAGATAGTCACTGTGGTTGGAATTCTTGAAAATCTTAGTTGATTGAAACATTCTTCCAGTGGAGAAAACATTTTTCAACTGCAACCCTCCCTCACCCCCTCACCCCCTCAACAAGACCAAACTCGCAAGTTTGTGAAATTCCATTTGCACAGTGACACCCATCTTGGAATTTTCCAAATGGCACCCCATAAATACAGGTTAAAAAAAATTAAACAACAAATTTAACCTAATTTTGGTGTGAAATTTCCAAGTGTTGATAATTTTTACCTGTCACCAAATGGCATCCCTGTCCTCAATGACCTTCAATGATTTGAAGTTATGGCAAAGGAAAGATACGAAGATATGTCAATACGTAGCCAAATGTTTAAGAGTTAATAACCTGCATTAAATATAACATTGAAAACGTTTTCAGACCTCCAGGTTATTTTTGCTAATCCTTATAATGCTTTATGTTTTTATTCTAGGGTGTAGGATAACATATACATTTGAGCCGAGAAGTGTCACATGGAAGAGATAAATCTTGTGAGATTTAAAATGTTCTCTGCCATTATTTGAGGAAGTTTCAAGATTTAGATCAACATTAATAATTAAAACTCAAATATAAATTTTCAATGACTATATATATGACTTTGATATATATATATAAGTCGAGGTTATATGTCACATGTGGTTTTAAAGAAATTGCAACATTATTTCAATAGGACAAAGCAAGTAATGATAACTTTTAAAAGAGCTCTTGAATTTCAAATGCTAAAATGTCAAACCTCCAAAGAAGGACTTTGAAGGTGATAAATGATTCTCCTTGTAAGGGTGTGGCACATGGGCAACCAACAGATAACCTTATTTTAGTGTTAAGTATGTAGATTTTTTACTATCAACAAGCCAAATAAAAATTACAGGCATAGTAGCTTGCAAGATACCCACAGAATGACACGATTGTTTTTATCGATTTGTCGTATAGCACTTGTGCCATCGTTCTATCCTTCCGCGCTAGCACTCGTGCTGTTTCGACAAACCCATAAACACATGTGTTGTTCTGTGTTTATTACATGTCACCCGTCCGTGAATCTGTGAATAAAAAACCCAGACTTTCAAGGTTTATTCAGACACATACAGGACTTGTTTTGTCATGTGTGAATGATCCTTTTATTTTATAGTTCAAGTTTCATGGCTGAGGGGATCGTCATTTTAATGGTGTGATGTCAACGCGGTACATATGGAATGCATGTTCTATACGGATTTGTAAAGAATGAACACTGTAATTCTAGGAACAAGCATGTAATAAATAGAGAATATATACAGTTTTTTGTTTGAATACTGAAATATCTCATGAGTGTCTGGAAATAAATATCAAATTTTCACAGGCGGCTACATGCAAGCCGCGAGAGAAAATTTTATATTTCTTTCCAGACATGAATGAGATGCTTCAGGTATTCAAACAAAAAACTGTATATATTCTTTTATTATATGCGTCTTATTAATGCTCAAAGTTGCTAAATTTTGTGGCATTTTCACTTTTATAGTACAAAAATTGAACAATACTTGGAAAGAAAGAACTGGTGGACCCAAATTTCTAAAATGCTACAGTTAAATAACAAAAGCTACAGTGAAATAACAAAATCGTACTTCATTGTGGCTTCTAAGAGATACATAGGACAATCTACGATTCGGTAATTTTCCAATATTTTATAGCCAAGTTACACTGAAGCATATAATAAATTTCAATACCAGTCTGGAACAATCTTTTCACTTTCCACATGGTGTGAAACTCTAAACCAAATTGTATTAAGAGTTTAATAGAAAGTTCTTTTCTGTCTAAATTTAAATTTATCTAGGGTTCACACATGTTCTCAACACAAAGAAACATACATGATATAAGCTCTTTATTTAAATGACATTGTCACCGTTATTTCAGCTGTTTCTCCATGTTTAAAAAAAAATTGTTGCATCAGGGACCAACCTAGAGGGCGACTTGGGAGACATGTTCTCCGAAAAATGTGCCACTTCTCCCTATTTTTGTCCCAGGGAGATGCGACCTCTCTCATAAACCAGTAAGCATATGTCTCAACAGCATATTTGAAGTATATTTACAGATCATAGTGTTCTAACTGTTCATATTCAATATAATGGTTTTTAAATGGGCTCTTGTGTTGCATAATACTTATTGGATCATAAAAGGGTGATGTTGATGTGTAAATTGAAAATCCAGCCATTGCTACGTCTCCCTGATAATAGTCAACTTCTCCCTAATAACCAAACAGGGAGAAGTGACTTCTCCCAATTTTAAAACTGCGCTCTAGGCTGGTACCTACGCATATTTCATTTATTATTATATTTCGTTCCAGAAGCATCTAAATATGAGTACATAGACAAATGCATTCTTAAATAGACATACTAGTAGTACTAAAGTGAAGCAGTCTGGGACTATATTCAGACTAAAAAGTAGAGAGATCATTAGAAGGTTCTTTCCCCTTCACAATATGGGTAACGTGGGTGGATATTGAGAGCAGAACATTACTTGTCTGTGCAATGTGTGTTTATAGGCTACACTTGAGTTGAGGCTGAATATTATGAGTAGAAGACTACACTTTTATGTTCATGATTTTCTAAGTGAAATATATCATTTAGCAAGCCATGTAGACCAGGATGCAAACCCTTGTGCAATAGACTCAATTATATTCATATCAGCAACATCATTATTATTAATGTGTTCAACATAAGTTTAACAGCAAATCACCGCACAAAACTTCAAATAAGATTGAGATAAAAGTCTGGATGGATGGACAATGTCAACCAGTATAACCAAGTTTTTCTTACATACCAAACTTCATTCTTTGAAAAATAAGGGCGTGATGTTACAATTTTACTTTTGCAAAATATGGATGTGCATTTTCCCACATGCTAAGAACACATGATTCTGTAATTTGTTATTATATATGATTAAAAATCTTGCTGCGAGTACATGTCAAAAATTCACATAGCCATCTGTTTTTTTTGGAGATATTCCTGATCTAAGAGACCGTGTAAAACATTTACATGGATAAGACAACATTCAGAGCAATCGAGTGATTTAGACGTTAAATTTGTTTAAAACATATATAAACGTTTGTCTGATGGCATAAACTAGTACATGAATTGTGGAAATTCACAATACACATTCAGAAATCGGTAATCGTTAAATACTAATATTTATAACTGACATTTACAAGGAAAATACAGTAATGCTCTAAGCAATCGACTCCTTAACCACAGCAGAATTATGGGTAACTTTTCAGGATTTAGTCGGAAATATGGCTTGTTGCCATTCATCGGAAAGCTCTCTCCGAGAGATTTTGAACATCAAAAACATCTTAAACATTTAATAGATGTTCGTAAAGTACACGTAATCCCTTTCACTCTTAAGTACAATGACTCCCTAAACAATTATCTAGCTCAACTACTGAATGAGTTCCAGATAGCAGCTATAGATTAGAATGCCTGAAGCAACAGTTTAGAGATTACATTAGTGCCATAGGTTCATGGCCCTGACATTTATTTTGATGAAAAAAGAGCTGAAGATCTCCACCAGATGCCTCTCGTCTACAAAAAAAAGTTTGGTTGAAAACAAAAACATGTCTTAACCCTTTACCCAACAAACCGGCCAAAACCGGCCAAATAAAGCTTCAACAGCCTAAAATATCTTCGGTATGTCTCAATAGAACCACATTGTGATAGTTACGGTTATGCCCTGTGCCAATGCATTCTCTTATATATGCGAGACGACCATAGGTCGCCTCGCATATATAAGAGAATGCATTGGCCTAAAAAAAATCATTTTTTAACACTTTTTACCATTTTTTCTTACATTCTTTAACAATTTTATAATTTTTAATGTGTTAAGCCAATGCATTCTCTTATATATGCGAGGCGACCTATGGTCGACTCGCATATATAAGAGAATGCATTGGCCCTTCTGTTGGGTAAAGGGTTAAAAAAGGTTTCAAGTTTAAAAATACAGCTAAAACTTACTGTTAATGACTCCCTCTTTCTGCCACTTGTCACAAAGGTAAAACCTTGGGTTTCTATAGCAACGCCAGTTCTTTGAACATGTTCCTCAACATACCTGGAAAGATAAAGATATATCTCCTTTAACCCTATCATGATCATAACGGCCATAGACGACCATGTTGTTGGGACCAAAATGGCTGTCAGGGCATGGATGAAATAAATGTCTCTTCTGTGTCTTTCACCAAGTGAATGTCATGGATTATTGTGACAAATTGGTAACGTGGGAGGTCTAATTTTGGGGCTTCCAAATGTAAAGGACTGTTTGCTTGATCCCTATCCAGCTTGATAGAAAGACTATTCACTGACAGTGTCCACCCTTTCCTAATAACTGTGCTTTAAACGTCACTGGCAGCCAATCATGAGCAAATTGCCAGAAAAAACTCAATTCAGGAGGGGCGTTTATGGAAAAAAAAACTTGGTATGGATTGGGTTAAACGGTGAATTCAATGTTCTCACACAGATGTGATATTCGGACTTTTTCCTTTAGTAACTTTTTCCCTTCTGATCAGTTTCTATATCCCCTAGTTTGCAGAATATAAAATGCATAATCGAAGTGACTGATGGGTGAACATCACCAACTTAAACTGGGGAACATAAATCTGATCATTGATCTCCCATAGCAGTTGAGTCCTAAGCAGAATGAGGTTTCCAGAGGGTGAATTTGGTGACTAGCCTCACTATTAAAATTCACGATCTGGGGATCTCATTCCGCAAATGTCAGACACACAATATGATCCAGACTTAGACTCCAATGGATCATAGTATAACACCAAAATACACTCAACAAATTATAACGATACTATCTCTAGTTGTTGTATGGGTAATTCTCGATGGAATATAAATGTAAAATACACGATTTGATTTTTAATATTTGCTGTGACTTTTAATGCTGAAATCTGGCATCACTTTGCCATCTGCCATCTTAAATACAGTAATGCTCTGAGTAATCGACTTCTTAACCACAGCAGAATTATGGGTAACTTTTCAGGATTTAGTCGGAAATATGGCTTGTTGCCATTCATTGGAAAGCTCTCGGGGAGAGCTTTCCGATGAATGACAACAAGCCATATTTCCGACTAAATCCTGAAAAGTTACCCATATAATTCTGCTGTGGTTAAAAGTCGATTACTTAGAGCGTTACTGTATGTATTTTTGTTTTATGGTGGCCACATCAGAATGAGTATTAATATGGGTCCTGGGT
The DNA here is from genome assembly GCA_032622095.1 of Siphonodentalium dalli. Taxonomy (NCBI): domain Eukaryota; kingdom Metazoa; phylum Mollusca; class Scaphopoda; order Gadilida; family Siphonodentaliidae; genus Siphonodentalium; species Siphonodentalium dalli. The sequence continues at coordinate 98,818,422 of CP136064.1, forward strand.
CCGCAAACAAGATACCCTGCCTTTCTCACCGGAAACTTATATTCTGCTAATGATGAACAGACATTCTGCCTTCAGAGCAGTTTTAGCCAGTCCAAAATTAAAATCGTATAAATACAATTGTAGAGAACCTTGAATATGTACTGGCAAATGGCTTACAGTACACATGCATACCAGTAAAAGTACATCAATCATAATCCAGATCATAACTACATATATGTTAGCATGTCATAGAACAACTACTGATAAGGCTGCAGTGCAAATCTTCAATTAAAGGTAGAGGTTTAGTAGAACATGTACCTCTGTAACTATTAGTAATATGATGTTAAACCCTTCACAGAGTACATAAGTGCCTGATAAGAAAAGATGATGATGAATCATATTTGGTATACACCATGCATGCTCAAGCCTGCAAATAGTGTGTATGTCATTTGCAGAATGAGGTACCCAGAAGGTGAATTTAGTTGGCTACATCACCAATTCATCCTCTATGGGGACGTCATTCTGTTAGGCCTCATATTCTGGGAAGTCTCAAATTAACATTGTTTTAGTTACTTTTTCCCTTCTGGGAAGTTTCTATATCCCCTAATTTGCAGAATATAAAATGCATAATCGAGGTGACTATTGGTGAACATCAACTTCAACTGGGGAACTTCAATCTGGACCTAGATCTCCCATAGCAGTTGAGGCCATAGCAGAATGAGGTGTCCAGAGGGTAAATTTGATGATGCTAGCCCACAGTGCGGGATAGTGTCACTAAATTCAACCTCTTGGGACCACATTCTGAAAATGACAAGACACACTATTTGCATCTTGATCTTTGGTATACACCATGAATGCTACCACTTATCAAGAATGTATTTAGTTTCTATGAATGTGAAGTGTATGGTGGGATATTATATGGCAATGATTTTATAGTCATGATAGTTAAAGGTACTCAATCCTATCAGACGGTCCCCATATCATCAAGTTACAACAACAACAACAACATTTCTTCAAAATATGCTTTAGTTATCAGAATCGATTAATTACAACAAAATAATGCTAACTGCTGTTAACTATGGTATAAAATTTCCCAAAACGTGTTATTTATCAACATGTTGTTCAATGAAATATGGCCGTATTATCACTTGATTATAAAAAAAATTGGCCATATTACCACTTGATTTTAGAGTTATCCATCTTCATCTGCAATTTTGTCAGTTTGACGAATATTTGCCAGGCGGAAAACATTTAGTGTACAGTACCCCTTTAAAAATCTACAATTTTCAATGTGCTACATGTATATGGGTGTGGCATTAATCATCGGGCTTCTCAGCTCACTGAACACTCTTCTGTAGGCTATTTTTTTGACATTCTTGTATTTTGCAACGTTAGTGTGATACCTTTACATGGGGGTGTTTATATGAGACCAGGCTAGGCCGGCAAACCGAGCCAGCCCGGTTATGGGTGCGTGAGGTGTTGATATGACAAAAGCTAGCCCGGGAGAGAACGCTTGCTGAGAAGCAGAATAATATAGTTTGCGACACAGTCATTAGCAATCAACTGATATTGCAACGCCTTAATTTAGAGGGGTTTGGCAAAGTCATGACTGTCATAACATGTCACATGGCATTGAGAAACAGATACTACCGGATGTCGGTTACTGGTTCAATCCCATGAAAACATAACATGAATTCTCATAATGAATATTGTGCTAAATTAAACTTATATGTCACTCATGGATAACCGTGTAAATTAACATGTTACCAATATCAGTAGGACTGGTGTTATTTTGTCCTGGTGGTCTGTTTTTTACTCAACTCACAGGGAACCTCGCATATATAACCCTTTCATGACTGGAGCTTCCTGAAATTTATTTAAAACCCTGTGCCAATGCATTCTCTTTTATATGCGAGTCGCCCATCTATATGAGAATGCATTGGCCTAACAATATTTAACTTGACCTTGTGAGCCAGTGCATTCTCTTATAAATGCGAGGCTCCCAATGATTCGCATATATGAGAGAATGCTCTAGCACAGGGTCATTAATACTGCACCAGAGCAGCTTCTGTCATCAAAGGGTTAAGATAATAGATTGGCCTATTTATCTTGACCATGTAAGCCAGTGCATTCTCTTTTTATAAATGGGAGGCTCACATATATAACAGAATGCCCTGGTAAAGGATCTTTAATGCTGCAGCAGCTCCTGGCATGAAAGGGTTAATGTGCGCCAGTATAGGAGATCGTGCCAGCTCGCCCATATTAACCATATCATGACTGGAGCTTCCTGAAATTTTGCGAAAAACCGTGTGCCAATGCATTATCTTATATATATGTGATTCTCCCATAGGGTGCCTTGCATAAATAATTAAGAAAATGCATTGGCCTAACAATATTTATCTTGACCTTGTAAGCCAGAGCATTCTCTTATATATGGGAGACTCACATATATATAAGAGAATGCACTGGCACAAGATCTTTAATGCTGCACCACAGCAGGTCCCGCCATGAAAGGGGTTAACAACCCCTTACAGTTTGGTTTGTGGGTTTTATTCAGTCACACAGTTTGTTATGGCACAAATTGACTACATCATCTCCCACGCCTACCTCTTATTTGATTATTATTTCTGACAATCAGCTTATTGAACACTCTTCTGTATTTGCACTATAGGCATTCCATTATTCAATGTCAAACAAAAGCTATTTTAGCATTAAATCATGCTTGGCGGTCAATGTACTTATACGGGTAAGTGTATTTAAACAAGAGATACGCTGTCGCGTGGCATTTGGCCCCGACCGTAGCTATTTGGATTAAGCATGGACGGTATCACCATACAAAATATCAGCTAAATCTCCCCAGCGGTTGCTGAACAATAATGCAAAATGTTTGTAAGGAAGGACAAAATTGAATTTTCTAAGTAAAAAAAGGGCCATAACTCTGGTGAAAATGGGTGGACGAAACCCGCGCTATGCATGTAGCTGTTCCCCCATGCTGCTCTATCACCATACCAAATATCAGCTAAATCTGCCCAGCGGTTGCTGAACAATAATGCAAAATGTTTGTACGGACGGACAAAATTCAAATTTTCTAAGTTGAAAAAAGGACCATTACTCTGCCAAAAATCATCAGATCATACCCAAATTCGCACTTGACATGTATTTTCATATAACTGATTCACAAAAATACGGGATTTGCAATCGTACCACCAAAGCTCACGCTATCATCTGGAAACCCCAAAAAGAAGAGAAAAATTGAATTTTCTAAGTAAAAAAAGGGCCATAACTCTGGTGAAAATGGATGGACGAAACCCGCGCTATGCATGTAGCTGTTCCCCCAGGCTGCTCTATCACCATACCAAATATCAGCTAAATCTGCCAGCGATTGCTGAACAATAATGCAAAATGTTTGTACGGACAGACGGACGTAGACGTCGACTATATACCGCCGACTTCAAGTCGGGGGCATAATAAGAGTGAATATGATCATCTAACAATGAACCACAGGTATTACTCATCTAACAATGAAACAAAGGTATTGCTTGAGTATTTACTTCCACTAGTCTGGCATCATAAGCCGATACATCGTACTCATCTAATCCGGTATATTTTAGTCCATACGACACTCCAAGTGTCCATTGTTCTTTCAACCAGGCCTCAAAATATGGTGCCAGACAATTGCAGAACGAGGTCCCCAGAGGGTGAATTTAGTGACGCTACCTAGTACAGCAGGCTAGCATCACCAAATTCATCCTCTGGGGACCTCATTCTGCTTAGGACTCATCTGCTATGGGAGACCTAGATTCAGATATAAGTTCCCAGATGGTAAAGATGGTGATGTCCACCCATTGGGCACCCATTGTATCATCGACCAATTTGGGGATATTGAGAAACTAGACTAAATGAAAGTGTCAATGACATTGTAACTCAACGAATATATGAGCCACATGGCGGTTTTTGCTCCAAAATACACCTAATTATATTCCCAGTATCGAAATAGGTTGATAGAAAACTGAACGACCTTTCAACAAGCATTATATGTCCCAGAAAGACACATTAAAGTCATACAAAAATAAAATTTCGAACACAATGTTGGGACCCGAATAAAAATTGCTATTTGAATTCATTGGAATTCTGGAATCAAAAACGGAATGTCCGGAAAAGGAATTTTGCGTTATCTTAACATGAAACTGTATATATCGACAAATTTGTTCAGAAATATTTTGCCTAGGTACAGTATTGCCCGAAGTATATAACCCTTAAACCACAGCAGAATTATGGGAAATTTTTCAGGATTTAGTCGGGAATATGGCCTGTTTCCGACTAAATCCTGAAAAATTTCCCATAATTCTGCTGTGGTTTAGGGGTTGATTATTTAGGACATTACTGTGTGTTTTGAGATAAATCTTATCCAGACATAATTTTGGGGTTTGAAAACAGTTGGCTGGCTGAGAAGAACCCTAACTAGTAACTACTGGTAATGCTAGACTCTGGTAACATTTAACCCGATGGGCTGAAATACTGTACCGGCCAAACGTTATATGGCTATATGCTGTTACGAAATACATGATACTTTTTATATATATTTTCATTGACATTCTTCCAATATTGCACCTCCTTATGAGCTTGATTCTGCTCGAACAATTTTTATGGATATTTCAGTCAATTTGGCAGCCATCTTGGATTTTCAGACAGCCATCTTGGTTTTCCATACCATGTGACCAATATAACATGAATACAAGCTTTTACTGTCCTACATAATAAATACTTTCGATTTAGCACCTCTTTGTGAAATTTAGAGCACAATTTTTTATATCTTCGTCAATTTCTCAACCATCTTCAATTCATAGGTGGCCATCTTGTATGATTAAAATACTATAATTCATCACCATTTGAAACATCTGTGTCTCAGAAGATGCCCATAGAGAAATAGAAAACAGCTGAAATCATAGAAAGATTCCCTCGTTATGGCTCCCAGAATCCCACGCGCTTATACATCCGAACGGATCCTGCGCGCATCAAATACAGATACAGATACAGAATTCAAACTAAAAATGTACTTTCAATGGAAGAGGAATAACTCTATAGCTTAAGATATAGAATTATTTCCCTTCCATTGAAAATAATGAAACTTGAGCTCAGAACACAAGTTAATATTTCAACAAAAACAACATTTTCACAGTTTATAATGCCGAATAAGTTGATAATAAAATGTTTTGGAGCTTCCTCTTTCAAATGGTATATAATATGGCATATATTTTGTATCAAATTATCAGGGAATTCGAAAAATAAAAATAAGTGGGCCCTTAACATTTTTGGAATTTACAAATATGTGGCCTCAATATTCAGCCAATTTTGCCTCTCTTTATGTACATTGATATAAAATATTAGTGCCAAATTGGCATATTATTGAGTGATATTACCCAGATGTAGGGCATATATGTACCCTGATATGATGTCCATCCACATAATATATTGTTAACTAAATATAGTTTTCTACTTTATGAATGTCCTGTTAACAATTTGAGACCAAATATGAATGAACATACCACCAAATTCATCTGTAGTCCAATCTCTGAAGTAGGCTTAATAGCCCTTGATAGCACATGGTGGGGTGCATTTTATATATATATCTCATGGTTCAAAGGATTTAGGACAGAGTACATGCATTTAAATTTGAGATAACATTGTGTGACACTGAATAAAATAGAGGTATAACTGAATAGCATGCTTGATTAACATCCATATGCACATACTACATATTACATAGTACATATTACATATTACTGTATGCTCGCTGAGCTCATAATGGCAACATCTGCCAGAAAGTTTTTTCAATTCACCATTTTGTACAGTCTGAGTAAACTCATACCTAAATATTCATTACAACATTGAATATAAGGTCTGACGGATAACATCGAAATCTCATTTCCAAGTCCTCGGGATTCCGTAATCTGATTAATTGCGTAAATTATTTTCCGTCCAATGAAACCGTATGGGTTAATAAACAAGTGTCAGTGGGCGGAGTAACAGAGCGGAATTTCTCCGATCGAAAGCGATGCTTGCAAATACAACAGACAGAAACAATGGCTTCGAAATTATATATTCGGTACGATTCGGATTAATTTGAAGGATGTGCTAGACCTGATAGATAGGCCTGCGCATGGTACCAACTTGGCCTCCCATAAATATAAATAGAACTCACTCACGTCCGTGTATTTGATTTACTTTATTGTACCATGGTTTGCAAATCAAATTATTTGTCGTAAAAAAATCATCTGAAAGTTAACACCGAGGAAATGACTTAATTTTATGCTTTTAAATAGTTCTAAAGCATCATTTTTGATGACGACCTTATTTTTTGCTCTCGGATGCAGCTTTCCGGGTGATGCAGCGAGTTCATCTCCCGAAAAAGAATAGTCGCACACACGACAAATATTATCTGCTGTAATTTTATGTCGTGCCGACACATGCCATTACTATTGCGAAGCACAACAAATAACATGTGGGGACACCTGTCAATCATCGATGTATTTTTTTTAATCCGTGACGTCATTTTGGGGAAGCTCTTCGCTGAATAGAAATGGTTTTGGCTACATAAGCTCCAGACTCTATATTTCAAATATAGAGTCGACGTTCACCCAGACTGCATTTTGTATAAACAGGTCTATTGAAGCAAAAATTATAGCAATGCTTCTGGCATTGATATTGGTGAATTTTGCCTAAGGAATGTCAACTGATAAATATAAATTTTAATGCTTCTGGCATTGATATTGGTGAATTTTGCCAAGGAATGTCAACTGATAAATATAAATTTTAATGCTTCTGGCATTGATATTGGTGACTTTTGCCTAAGGAATAAATATAAATTTTAATGCTTCTGGCATTGATATTGGTGAATTTTCCCTATTAAAGGAATGTCAACTAATAAATATAAATTTTAATGCTTCTGGCATTGATACTGGCATTGATATTGGTGAATTTTGCCTGAGGAATGTCAACTGATAAATATAAATTTTAATGCTTCTGGCATTGATATTGGTGAATTTTGCCTAAGGAATGTCAACTGATAAATATAAATTTTAATGCTTCTGGCATTGATATTGGTGAATTTTGCCTAAGGAATGTCAACTGATAAATATAAATTTTTATACCTAGCTATTTTAACCCTTTCTATACAAAATACTCTTTGATGAGTTAATTATTCCCTTAGCTAATGTTCATATAGTAAGTTCAACAAACTTCCTTTATTTCCCTCCAATAAATATGGGAGTCCTAAGCTTCCAGTTGTATTGTCTGTCGTCGGCTTGTTTTTCCTCCAGATGAATAAATAGACCATTCCACTATATACTCTTGGGCTCCAAATAAATGCGCATGCACGTTTATTAATTCAGGTGGAAAATTCCTCCCGTACATTGCTTATTTGGGTCTGCACATTTATTTAGTTCTCAGTAATATATTCTGTACCAAAAGTGAATCGGCAAATTCATAAACAAACTGAAAAGTTTTACAACTGCAAAACATCGCTTCACTTCAAAATATTGGGAAACCCTTCGACAATTATATATGTCACTCGCTTGAGGGGAATTTCCATAATTATAATAGCAGGCAAGCAAGATTTATTAAAACTGTAACAGGGAGAGGAGATACTTATATAGAATATGTAGCTAGTGTTGTCGCTTAAACTGTTTATGTCCGTTTGGGGGATTTGAGCATCTATTGGGCGAGGCTCTGCCAAGTCCAATAGATGCCAAATCCCCCAAACGGACATAAACAGTTTAAGCGACGACACTAGAGACATATTTTATTTATCCATCGCACAAAACTTGCCTTTTGTGAAGTAAATCCGTCATTTTCCTGAGTTTTACATTTGTTACTTCGATGACGCCCTTTAATATGTTTATTAGGTCAAGCAAATTCATGACGTGCAAAAACGGAGTGCCACTTAGAGCGAAATAGTTCATTGTGGTTTTTTTTATAGTTATTCTAAGCTGACTTTGTACTGGTGGTTTATAGATGTTTTAGAGTGAAAACACATATCCATTTACGAATTTTGTATCAATTGCGGTGAATTATGGACGATAAAAATGTCCCAAAATCACAATGACGTCATTTAGGTACGTTGACACCCCTAGTTACCTGCGCAATTTGCATATGCAATTACGTCATGAAAGTAGTACTAACCTAATAAAGCTACGTTGACCTAATAAAGCTACATTGACGTAATAAACGTAACGTTTATTTGGCAGGCTTTATGTAGGCAATAGAGGTAGTGAGCGGTGGATAAATTGTGTTATTGGAATGTGACCAAACCCATCAACTAAATAACCAAGACTCTCAAGGTTTATGGAAACTTTATTTAGATAAATCTCAGAACGACAAGATCTTTCACTACTAGGTGTACCGGTAGACAATAAAAAGCTACTGGTTTTTCATTTCACTGTTAATTTTGTAATCTTTTGCTGGAAATTTTCCCTGCACTTTTATTTGGGTCTGCACATTTATTAATTTTCATTGAAATCCCTCCCCTGCACTATTATTTGGGTTTGCACTTTCATTTGGAGCCCGAGAGTACCTTTATAATTGAGAGGAAGAATCCACTTAGTATAGATAGGGTTAATATACAGTAATGCCCTAAATAATCGACTCCTTAACCACAGCAGAATTATGGGTAACTTTTCAGGATTTAGTCAGAAATATGGCTTGTTGCCATTCATCGGAAAGCTCTCACTGAGAGGAGCTTTCCGATGAATGGCAACTAGCCATATTTCCGACTAAATCCTGAAAATTTACCCATAGTTCTGCTGTGGTTAAGGAGTCGATTATTTAGGGCATTACTGTATTAGCCACCAGCATGAATTTCTTAATTCCATCCTCAGCCTCTGTTAATTTCTCCCACTCTTCCTCCTCTCCCAATTGTTTCATGTTCAAGTCTTGAAATATTGTGTCTGACATTTGCAGAATGAGGTCCCCAGAGGATGAATATAGTGACGCTATCCCGCACAGTGGGTTGGTATCACCAAATTCACCCCCTGGGAACCTCATTCTGTTTAGTTCGCATTTGTTATGGGAGACCTAGGATCGGATTGAAATTCCAGAGTTAAAATTGATGATGTTCACCTGTTAGTCACCTCGATTATGCTTTTTATCTTCTGCGAATTAGGGGATATAGAAACGTAACTAAAACCATGTGACCAATTTCGAGGACTGTTCATTGATTGGAAATGTTTAGATAATAAGTTAAATGACATATGGTCCTCTGTTGAACTTTATAATTGATGCACTCTTACAGTTGATATGGGATGTTTTCGGCCTTATTGCTCGGGAACTTCATGCAGGTATAACTGTGTTACCGACTGACTCACATATTAAATGACACATATAGGGTAATACGTTGTTTGATAGTGCATTGGTAGCACACATTGTGTGGAGTTGCTTTAACCCTTTCTATACTAAATGAATTCTCCCACTCAGTTATAAACATATACATTGGAACAGTCTATTATTCATTTCAAGGTTGTTCAGGTAATAGACAGAAAAAAACAGATAATTCAAGAGCATAATGGTTCATATTCATTGGTGGGAAATGTTCAGATAATATTCAACAAACAACCTATGGTTGTTTGTTGAACTTATCATCCGAACATGTCCTAAGTGAACTACTCGTCAATGAGTATTTGGTAAAGAAAGGGTTAAGAAAAAAGAGAGCGAGATAGAAAGAGAAGGACAAACAGACAGACAGACAGACAGACAGACAGACAGAGAGAGAGAGAGAGAGAGAGAGAGAGAGTTACCATAGTTAGTGAATTGGGGTTTAATGTTGCATTCAACAGCTATGGCCACATTGTGACAGAAGCACAGGTTGCAATTGATAAATCCAGTGTGAGTGCATACAAAATTGAGGATATGTTGATGAAAAACTTGTAAAAAATGTTGATTCACATTCCACTATATGATTTAATTTTGTTCGTGTCATGTGTATAAATCATAGAAATATCATTTGCATCTAAATATTAACTCCGATGATAGATATCATCCCCATAAACATGAGAGATTTGCGATAGAAAACTCGGAAAGTTTCTGCTGATTGTTAGCGAGAATGGCGCGTTGTATTTCTAATTACGTGCTCGCGTAATTGCAATTTACAATAGATATAAAACACAAAATGAAGCCCATGGAACAACATTGAATGAACATGTTGTATGGTGGCATATAGAATGGTAAGATATATTACATATAAAATATGTTTACTTTGTACATAGTATGCACAATAAATTCTAGAAAATGCATTTATTTTCAATCATTTGTTTACAATGAGAACAGAGTTCACATCATGTGCAGCTTTATTCTTGTTCACCTTATTTTTTTTAAATGGGAATTTAACATGAAATGAATGATTAACACAACTGACAATTAAGCTACATACTATGATATATCCGGAGCTGGATTGTATCGATTGCAGCATGTGATAAGAGGAGACATAATTCAGGCTATGTCATTCATTTATTACTCCTCCCACTTTTAGAAGACTTCTACTTCAGGCAAAGTTCTGATTAAAATCACACTGAAACGCGATGTCGTAAATTGATTTAATTTCCAGCATATGATATTGATTTCGAAGTGAAACAAGAAAATATTATTTTGTATTGATTCATAAATGCATAAAACGTGATTGATTGCAGTTAAACATACTTGTACATCACAAGGCGCTGAAGATATTCTGAGATAATGCATAGCATCAAATTTTGGGAAAACGAAAGTCATTCGCGGAAACGAAACCGAAAGTACATTATTTCACTCAAACCTATTTTTAAAGAAAATGTGGGCGGTGACATCATACAGCAGGGGTTCCATATGGAAGTTATTTATAGTAATGGTAATGCGACAATTAGCCAATTTCATCAGATTCAGTACACAAAGTGTTTGAGTTTGATTATAATCAGAACTGCTTCAGGCAGTCACTACCAGGTTCCAATGATTTATTCCATACTGAATCATGTCCCAATTCGTAAAGACTATAAATAAACATGTGCAATCATGCTCACCATACAAAGAACATAGTATAGTGCACATCAACTGCCAGAAAATACCCCTTCTCCGAGGATATAGGAGATGGGGAAAGATTCAATCTTGAGTATTCATACTTGTCGCATCCCCATCCCAAAAGAATCTCACAAGATTAAAAAATAATTGGAAGAATAAAATGTGCAAATATATTTAGTCTGGAGACGAAACCAAGGGAGAGAAGGTCTCTTAGACTAATGAGTAAATTATGAGCCAAGCCACCAAACGTGATGAAGTTAAGTCTGGAACAGTCTACAAGGCTCAAATACCATTATTATCATATCTGTGCTCGCGACGTAGCGAGACTGTTTGCACAGACAGGCGGAGATTGAAATAGCTGGATAGGATCAGACATAGCCTGATGAAGGTGCCGCTGGTCCCGACTGATTGTTTCCAAGGAATATTGATCAGTGAATTCAATAGAACCTCACAGACATGGGACAGACTATTTAGCTGCATTATAAGTCAAATTGACATTTGAGAATACATCTACGCAGGATGTTTCTTACTCCTACGGGTTTCTGCCGATCCCTCAGCAGACTATGACGAAGGCGTGCTAAATATAGACTGTTTTTCAGTTTCAGTCTGGGATGTTAGGAATTTTGGCAACACATGCCGCGAACTAAGAAAGATTTATTCAGGGACAAGGCTAATTATAACAAAACCTATTTGATTTTGATTCTATTACAATTTATTTATACTGACATGATCACTAAAATATCACACATTTGACCAGAAGAGCACCGAGAGACAATTATTTTATAATGACCAATGTCATTTTTATAATGTTATATTTAACAAGTATACAGTCAATAGTGAAATCAACAAACACAGCGTGCAAGCATCACCAAATTCAATCCCTTCTGTTCAGTTTTTATATCCCCTAATTTGCAGAAGATAATATGCATAATCGAGGCGACTAATGGGTGAAATTCACCAACTTGATCTGGGGAACTTCAATCTGATCCCAGGTCTCCCATAGCAGTTGAGGCCTAAGCAGAATGAGGTTCCCAGAGGGTGAATTTGGGGTTTCTAGCCAACTGTGCGGAATAACGTCACTAACTTCACCCTCTGGGGACCTAATTCTGCAATTGTCAGACACACTATTTCAAGCTAGGAGGTATTATATTTATTTGCAAGATTTAAGTCCTGAACGAAATTTCAAAAACCATCTGGGTGGATCAAAAGAATCTTTTCAACATAATGAAATGGCTATTTGATCCAGACAGAGTGTGAAATGAAATTAGCATATGAATTCACGCTGTAATATCTCAAATGACAAGAGTCCTTCAAAGCTGTTTGCATATAATTTCCAAAATACTTGTCTCCAACAGACCTCTATTATGTTGTCATATATATACTTTATATATTATGACAAACACCATATGGTTATTTTCTAATAAATCATAAAATCATATACAGAACTTGAATGGCTTAACTTTAAGATGTTAATCAATTACTTTTTTTTAAATTAAAGAAGGGTTTTACTTGACTATTAATTTAACAAAGAAAATATAAATTCCCTGGATAGATTCAAGTGTATAAATATATTAATACTCTGAACCAAAAATAGTCATTTGAAAATGCAAATTTTGTTAAAGGCCCACTTAATTTTCGAACCCCAAGATAATTTTATATAAAATATATGCCATATTATACATGTATACCATTTGAAAGAAGAAGCTCCAAAACATTGTATTATCAACTTATTCTGTAATAAACTGTGAACATGTTGTTTTTGTTCAGCTACCGACTTGGTGTTCAGTGCTCAAGCTTAATTATTTTCAACGGAAGGGGAATAATTCTATATCTTAAGATATAGAGTTATTCCCCTTCCATTGAAAATACATTTTTCATTTGAATTCTGTTGCATTCTGGGAACCATGACGAGGGAAATCTTTCTATAATTTCAGCTCTTTTCTATTTCTCTATGGGCATCTTCTGAGACACAGACGTTTTACATGTTGATTAATTATACTATTTTAATCATATTTTATGGCATAGATTGTTATTAAAACAAGGCACTATAAAAAAAATAATTGGCGACACGAAAATTAAATGGGCCTTTAAACAAATATTTTTACATCTATTACATGCACACAAGCCTTGAAATAGTGAGCCTGTCATTTGCAGAATGAGGTCCCTAGAGGGTGAATTTAGTGATGCTACCCCACATAGCGGGCTAGCATCACTAAATTCACCCTCTGGGAACATCATTCTGCTGAGGTGTAAGCAGAATGAGGTCCCCAGAGGGTGAATTTGGTGATGCTAGCCCACTATGCGGGGTAGCATCACTAAATTCACCCTCTGGGACCTCATTCTGCAAATGACAGACACCCTATTTCAAGGCTTGTACATAAGATGATCATGTTGCAATTGAGAGGAAAAAAGAGCTAAAGTAATGGAGCAACAAGGAAGATGTACCAATTTTATTAACCCTTTGATGACTGGAGCTTCCTGAATTTTGGCGAAAACCCTGTACCAAAGAATTCTCTTATATATGCGAGTCGCCCATCTGGCTCCTCGCTTATATAAGAGAACGCATTGGCCTACCAATATTTACCTTGAACTTGTAAGCCAGTGCATTCTCTTATATATGCGAGGCTCCCTATGGGAGACTCACATATGTAAGAGAATGCACTACCACAAGGTCTTTAATGCTGCACCAACACAGCTCCTGTCATGAATTGGTTAACAAAGTTCTTGTTGTAAGTGAGTGCATGGTATCCGGAAAGAATCTAAATATAAAGGTTTCTGTGACAAATTCTGTCACAGGATTATTGAAGTGCATGGTGTAAGTATATAGTAAGTACAGCTTGTTTGATTCATGTAACTTGCTAACATCATATGTTCAAGTCTGATAATGTTGAGGACATTCTCATAAACAAATTTGAAGTGGCCTACTCAATTGAGTTGGTACATGTATATGACAATATGACCAAAGTGCTTTCCTCTGATCTGAGTGCACTAATAATATAAGATGGAAGGGATTAAACAAGTTTGATATCAATATTTTAGTTTTTAACCATTTCATGATGGGAGCTGCGCTAGTGCAGCATTAAAGATCATGTGCCAGTGCTTTCTCTTATATATACGAGTCTCACATAGGGAGCCTCGCATATTTAAGAGACCGCACTGGCTTACAAAGTCGACTTAATATTGTTAGGACAATGTTTTTCTCTTATATATGCGAAGCTCCCTATGGCAGACTCGCATATATAAGAAAATGCATAGGCATATGGTTTTCACAAAAATTTTCAGGAACGGGTTAAACAGCAACTTCACCAATATATTCTACATCAAAGATATTTCTCTTTAACCCTTTCATAAAGATCCTATGCCAGTGAATTCTCGTATATATGAGAGCCTACATTCTATTCGATGCGAACATAACAGCGATAAGTGATCGTCAGTATACAGTACTGCCCTAAATAAACGACTCCTTAACCACAGCAGAATTATGGGTAACTTTTCAGGATTTAGTCGGAAATATGGCTTGTTGCCATTCATTGGAAAGCTCTCAGTGTGGTTAAGGAGTTGATTATTTATTATTATAAACGACTCCTTAACCACAGCAGAATAGTGAGAGCTTTCCGAAGAATGGAAACAAGCAATATTTCCGACTAAATCCTGAAAAGTTACCCATAATTCTGCTGTGGTTAAGCAGTTGATTATTCAGGGCATTACTGTACATCATGTATCTAACCAATTAAACGTGCATTTTTTGCGGCAAATCTCTGCTATACAATAATATTGTATTAGTTGCGATGAAAGTGCAATGTCTGTAACGGTTATATCCGATGTATCATGCCAGCATCGAAGATCCGACAGACTTTGTAGAATCTCTGATAAACATTGAATTAAATCCGTGTTGGTTACAAATGGCCAAACTTTCATCGCATCAAATATAATGCACACAAGGTTGTTACATTCGGCTTTCCGTAAATTGGGTTTGGAAATCCTTGTTATCAAGGGGAAATACGTGGATGATGTAATAATTCTAATTGTATTGTCTTTGATTTTATGAAGGCAGCACAACATCTTCACGGGGTATATAGGGGTAAAATAGAGTATACGATACGAGAGTCCAATTTTTTATTTTTTTTAGTAAGTCATCGCATGTGATGATCATCAAGCCAATACAACTTCTCAATTGTATTCGATGTGACGCGACTGTCTGTAACAAAACTTGGTTTATCGCACTTTCATCAGATCAAATTGAATTGTATTTGATGCGATATAGAAGTGTGATTTTGTAACGTGCCTCAGTCAAGTGATATCTGTATCTTCACTTTCGATAAGCCTGATGCAATGATTCCAATTGAAATTCAATGTGATTCAAAATCATTTGGATGATTCGATTCGTGATTGGATTCAAAATGAAAATGCTGGATTCGCAGGGTCCTAGATGTTGGCAGAACAAGGTCAGTTCTATCTGGAGATTACAAGGCCTGTCTACAGACAGACATTGCCTCCCACCTACTAACTGAATAAATTCCTTTCGACACAATCAGGTCAGACAGTATATGTCAAGATGACTTCTAAGTAGTATATCATTCTGCACCAACTTACCCAGAATCCAAAAGAAGAAACGGAACATATGCCATATATTCCTAATACAAATATTCGAAAAAACTCTAGTTCAGAAAACAAGATAAATGATTGCAGTGTCCCAGAGGGAGAATTATAGTGGGCTAGCATCACTAAATTCACCCTCTGGGGACCTCATTCTGCTTAGATCTCATCTTCTCTCAGAAGTTTCTTTATTATCAAATTTCTATGGAAGCTTGTTCACATCAGTTCTATTTCTGTTTTAGTTTAGTTTCTCTATATCCCAAAATTGGCAAATGACACATTGCATAATCGAGGTTCCCAATGTGTGTATATCACAATATTCACCATTAGGGAACTTCAGTCTGAGTCTATGTCTCCCATAGCAGATGAGGCCATGTAGAATGAGATCCCAAGATGGTGAATTTGGTGATGCTAGCCCAAAACTCATCTCAGCCCAAAGGTTGTATCAATTCTTGCAAAATGGATGTTCACAATTTTCCAGCACACACCTAAGATAATGTTGATATTCTTGAAGTGATAATGAACTCAATTAAACTGACATTCAAGCCTTTACTAGTTCAGATCATGTACTTTTTATGGCAGTTATTCATTTCTACTCAATTTGTATACTTGCTGAGAAAGCTCTTCGCAAAATATCCCTACTAAAACTATGATCAAAGTAATCTTTTTGACATTTTTATTATTATATAATATGCTTGAGGGCCGGGTCTTTATTCATATAGCAAAAGATTCCTTCATGTGGTGTACTAGCTTAACAAT
This sequence comes from Siphonodentalium dalli, assembly GCA_032622095.1. NCBI lineage: Eukaryota > Metazoa > Mollusca > Scaphopoda > Gadilida > Siphonodentaliidae > Siphonodentalium > Siphonodentalium dalli. The sequence continues at coordinate 98,834,796 of CP136064.1, forward strand.
TAAGTAGTTTTCTGTGTAGGTCCATCTAAAATTTCCACCTTCTGACATAGCTCAGGTGTGGAAACCCCTTAACAGAGTTAATCAAGAGATAACAGCATTTTTGCCAGGTGTCTAATAATGGAGTGGATAGGCTAGGAGGTTGGTGGGCCACCCACCATACAATACCTCTGACATGACTTTGTAGGAATGTTCAGCTAATAACCGTCGGTTGTTTATTGAACTAATTATTTGAGCAACCTATAAATGAATGAATGATAAATAAATTAACAGGAATTTTCCAGTTAATAATCATAAGATGTGTGTTGACTTATTATTATCTGAACATCCATACAAATTAGGCCCTGCAAATAGTGCGTTTTTCCCCGAATCAAATTTCGAATCAAATAGCAATCGATTTTTTTAAAACCAAATCGGAAATCAAATCAAATATTTCATAATCGTGGTCACCGAAATGATGAGATAAATATATCTTTCCCGTTTTCGTCTGTATGTCAGAATGATCTATTAAAATAGAACATGTTTGTCATCTTTTTTGTGAATGGTGGATCGACAATTGAAGACATAATTTCTTCAAAATATAACAAACAATTTGGAAAATACATTTCGGCAATTTCCGTGCGCGGTAAATAAAACCTTCCAGAATTGAATGACGTCACTAATGGGTATTCCACACTTTATTGATTCAAAACGTGTAATAGGAGATGGACCATTGCAGAATTAAGCTATCATGACTTTCTCAAAAATAAAACAGGCATTTGACTGAAGGGGTTTGATATACACTGTGCCGAACGACATTACAACTGTCAATGCAGTCGACGTAAACATCTCCGTAATAATTATAATGATTGAATTTATATGATATACTGAGTCGAAATTTATGTCGACTGCTGTCAATGCAACAACATTACAACTGTCACTGCAAGTCAAAACTGAGAAAACACAAACACAATCAAATAATGAAAAGAGAATACATCTAATAGCGTGCATGTGTATGCACATTCATGTGACATACTGTTCAACAGAACTGTGAAGTATCTTTCCATATCCAATTGAATGTCCTCGGATAAATTATAAACTGTTATATTCGCGATTGCGAAACAAGAGGGTTAGAACAGGTAAAGTTATCTTAAAGTGGCAGATTTTGAAGTATTACTTACAAGTGCATCTACATTTTATACTTTGCAGTATGCAGGGGCCTACTACAAATGAATGAATGGGAATCAATTAAAAGTAGCTAACCTTTTACCTCTAAGTAAGAATCATGAAATTTAAAGGTTATGGTACTGAGCAGTGGCGGATCCAGAAAATTTGAAAAGGGGGGGGGGGGGGCGCTATGTATTGTTGTATATATGATGCGTAGCATCATCCGAGCCGCTAAGCGGCGAGTGGGGGAGAACACGAGAGGGGGGGGTTTAACCCCCCTCTTGTAGGTGGGGGTCTGGGGTATACCACATTCAAAACGACGCGTTTTCCTGTGTTCTGGGCCCACTTTATATTGCTTTATATTAGGCGTATATGGAATGAGTGACAATAACATTCAGTAAAATTACGCTATACATCTACTATGGAGGGTTAGTGTTGGAAGATCAAAGCTTCTTTGAACAGTGAACTTATTTTCTGAAAGTCTGTGCAAATGATAGTGAATTATCTGGGCGACAAGATGATTTTGGCGCGCCGGACATGCCCATGGAATAAGCCCCCGGAATCACCGAGTCGCCTATGGTTTGGGCTGGTGCATGGGAGAATATTTTGTAATTCAGAATGAATAATCGCAAAATCATGGCTTCTAGACAGTACTAGTATAGAGGTGTTTCGGGTGGCAAACAAATGAATCTAACCAACCACTTAATTCCTCCATTGACCATGCTGATTTTTTCAGTTTTACTTCTAATATCCATCAGCTTCATGATACAACAGCAAAATAAGTCATCAATACAAGCCAAACGGGTGGTCCGATCACACTCCAATCATGTACTCGTTTTATTAGTATAAACAGAGTTTTTCACCAAAAAATATCTGACACCAAACTGATTAACAAGTATTCCAATCCCCTATTCATCTACATTCTGGTTGCTACATTCTGGTTGCATCCATAATGTTAATTAAAATAATGTTTGTAGATTAATATCTGTTGTGTAAATGTTTGGGTTATGAATAGATATATGTTCAGTCAACCAACTGACTAATGACGATAACGACACATGGAAACCAATGTTTTGAAGGACTCGTGACTTTTTTTATTAAGCAATGGCAGATGCGTATTTGTAGTGACCTAAAGATGTCTTGTTATCACACATTTGTTCCAATTAGGGTGGCACAACATGTGATGGAAGATATAACCTATTTTAAATGCCATGCATATATACCATTGGAAACGAACCAACAATATATTTCTATAATAATTCGAAAATATGCTATGTATACGCTACATGTATACCATAGTTGTATGGCGTGTGTGCCTTTAGATAATCTCTTTACAATGATACTGCCGCCAGTGCGTTTTATAATCCGAGCGTTGATCGGACTACATTGTATAACCTAGAGTGCACTGTGGACGCCTCATGTTTATCATTCATGTTCTTTACATATAGATGGAATTGTCTAAATGTTGACTCCATTTTTAGAATTGCTATATTTATTTTTGATAGAAATATTCAGTGTTGAAACTTCGGGTGCCCAAAACTTGGCGCCGGGCGAGATATTTTCCAACACTCCGATACAAAATGTCGCAGAAATTGATTGCTCTGCATGGCGAAAAATAGCCTGGGGGCCCTCATTCGGGATGTTTGATTCGCCCCTTGCAAGGCTATACATATCGCGTGGAATACCAAATTTACCCACAGTTAAAATAACTATACGTTTTAGTAATGTAAAACATGTAAACTGTTGTATATGCATGCATGTTAGCAATATTCAGTGCGGAATCTTCGGGCGCCGGAGACAAATGGCGCCAGGACACCTCGCAAAAATTCCTTGCTCTGGCAAAAATAGGGGGGGGGGGGGTGCGCACGCCGGGGCGCCCCCCCCCCCCCCTTGCTGAGATGACTCATGTATTCATTCATTTAGAATAAAACCAATAAATTATACATACATGTACAGTAATGCTCTAAGTAATCGACTTTTTAACCACAGCATAATTATGGGTAACTTTTCAGGATTTAGTCGGAAATATGGCTTGTTGCGATTCATCGGAAAGCTCTCAGCAACAAGCCATATTTCCGACTAAATCCTGAAAAGTTACCCATAATTATGCTGTGGTTAAGAAGTCGATTACTTTATAGGGCATTACTGTAACTGGTACAGCCACATACACTACATCCGTGATCATTGTCTAAATATGCCATTCATCAGAAAGCTCTCCCCAAGCTGTGGTTAAGAAGTCAATTACTTAGAGCATTACTGTACATGTACATCATGTATACGATCGCACCCACTGAAGTCATGGTTCATATAACAGGATATAATCTTGCATAGAAACAAATGTGTTCAACCCTCCACACACGTGGGCCTAAAACAGTTATACCTGTGTACCGAGTTGAACCATTCATTACCTAGGTTAAACCATATTATTCACATACATACAGATACATACATAACATAAACCACCATTCAGTAATTCCCTACCAGGTATCACCATTGACCTGCAAGGTATTTGACTATGTTGGTTGTCTGGGGTGTGTTAGCATTTTATCAATAGCTTGCATGCCAAAGCAATTATGTAGACTGCAACTAGCTGCTGTATAAATTTGCTATAAAATCAAGCCAAATTTGATAAACATAATAGCGTAGATAAGGCGAAACAGAGGTTCCTCATACCACAAAGGGTTTACAGTGCATTTAGAAGTGAGATCATGTAATCATTAACCCTATTAACACAAGTCTAGACAGATTACCACCCAGATTATTTCTTGGTGCAGGCATATCTAGTATTATGGTCTGATATCTACTGACACTTTCTTAACCCTTCCATGACGGGAGCTGCGCTGGCTGCCGAACCCCCAGATTACATTATATAAAATATATGCCATATTATATACCATTTGAAAGAGAAAGCTCAAAAACATTGTATTTTCAACTTATTCGATGTAATAAACTGTGAACATGTTGTTTCTATTGAGAAACCAACGTCAAGTTTGTGCACAAAGTAAATTATTTTCAATGTAGGGGAATAACTCTACATATTTAGATATAGAGTTATTCCCCTTCCATTGAAAATAATCTATAGTTTGAATTCTGTTGCATTCTGGGAGCCATAATGGAGGAAATTATTTTATGATTTCAGCTATTTTCTATTACTCTATGGGCACCTCATGATACACAGACGTTCCAAATGGTGATGAATTATAGTATGTTAATCATATTTTATGGCATAGATTGTTATTAAAACCGTATATCAAGGCACTATAAAAAAAATAATTGGTGACTCAAAAATTAAGTGGGCCTTTAACGTTTGCTCGCTTATCCAGAAACTAGATCTGTATAAAGTTTGAGTTGTAATAAGTTGAAAAGATCATAAATATGTCTCGGGTACCAGTAGTCTGTTGTTTTTTATTACAGTGACCAGCGGCAGCCTAGAGGTTGACTTGGGAGACATCTTCTCCCTAAAATATGCCACTTCTCCCTATTTTTGTACTAGGGAGAAATGACTTCTCTCTCATACACCAGTAAGCATATATACAAGCAGCATAATTATATAAAGTAGAGGGCAACTTGGGAGACATCTTTTTGTTTCCAAATGATAACTTTAGGGAGACATCTTTTTGTTTCCAAATGATAACTTTAATAAGTCTGAAATGAATGGAAAAAAATTTGGTATACGAGTTTACTAGCCCAAAATACAGGTCAAGTTCGAATTTGGGTTCCCCATGCCAATTTTCACCAGAGTTCTGGCCCTTTGTTGGAATTACCACAGGCATATTTTGCCATGCCCTAGCGATGCTCTTGCAACTAATGCAATAATCATTTAGTTAACCCTTCCTTGACTGGAGCTTCCTGAAATTGTTAAAGAATGTGAGAAAAAAATGATAAAAATTGATAAAGAATGTAAGAAAAAATAATAAAAATAAAAAAATTGTTAAAGAATGTAAGAAAAATTATAAATAATGATAAAATTGTTAAAGAATATAAGAAACAATTATAAAAAATGATAAAATTTGTTAAAGAATTTAAGAAAAAAAGATAAAAAAAATTGTTAGGCCAATGCTTTCTCTTTTATATGCGAGGCGACCAAGAGCTTGCAGATGAATGGCAACAAGCCATATTTCCGACTAAATTCTGAAAAGTTACCCATAATTCTGCTGTGGTTAAGGAGTCGATTATTTAGAGCATTAATGTATATACAAATGGGGAATCACGTGGTTTCAAGGTTGGTGAATACCGGTACCACACATGCAAATGGGCCGAAGCGAGCGAAAACGCACAAAAACATAATATATGAGGAAGCATTTTGACTGTTACGAGCATATGCTAGTTTATTTTTAAAACAAGTTGATACGGTATTTGTTCCGAAATGATCAGTAGTTTTCTATAACATTCTGACCAAAGTTGCCAATCTACAAATCAATGAGAATCCTTCGACTGATAACTTTGGTCAGAATGTTAGAGCAAACGACTGAGTTTTGACACAAATGAGGTAACAGCTTGTTTGAAAAATAGTATAGCATATGCTCGTAGCTGCCAAAATACTATGCAATATGTCATATCCAAGTTTATTACGTTTTTCTTCCTTTCTGGTCATGTTTGCGATCATCTCGGCCATTTTGGATGCGTGATACTCATCAACTCGAAACCATGCGATTCCCCACCATGATATAGTATACATTGTGTGTGCCTCTGCATAGAATACATGTATACTATAAAGCCTGTGCTTTAATAAGATGACATAAAACGTCCATCTAAATTATCTGTGGCAAAGCAATGACGTAGAAAAAGCCATAGAAACCAAAATAGAATTTCATGCATTTCTAAAGCAATGCCGTAGACTAGCCTTGAAATAGGGTGTCTGTCATTTGCTGAATGAGGTCCCCAGAGGGTGAATTTAGTGGGCTAGCATCACCAAATTCACCCTCTGGGAACCTAATTCTGCCGAGGTGTAAGCAGAATGAGGTCCCCAGAGGGTGAATTTGGTGATGCTAGCCCACTATGCAGGGTAGCATCACTAAATTCACCCTCTGGGAACCTCATTCTGCAAATGACAGACATGCCAATTTCAAGGGCTGAATAAAATATCAAGACAAACCACTGAGACGATAATGAATTATTTCTCCACCATAAAATGATCAGAAGAGTGAGTACATAGCTGCATAACCGATCGGTGGGAGACCTCGCTGCATTACTGCCAGATAGTATGAGTGCAGGGGTGAGACATAAGACGGGGCAATAATTTATCTCTGTCTCGCATGCGTTTGCACTCGAATTTTGTCTTTTGTAGGTGCAAAACATTACCTGTTCATCCAATGGCCAGGTTCATTAAACCCCTAAAAGTTGAATAAACTTTCAGTGTGGTAAGCTTTTACCTAAAGGTATGATCGCTCAAGCATATGAACTTGTATTAAAATTATTAAGTTCTATTGTGATTCGGAAGAGTATGTTCATGTCTGCAAATAGTGTCTGTCATTTACAGAATGAGGTCCCCAGAGGTAGAATTTAGTGACACTATCATACACAGTGGGCTCGCATTACCAACTTCACCCTCTGGGGAACTCATTCTGCTCAGGCCTCATCTTCTGGTTGTTATCTATAGTCTCAAATTAACATTGTTTTTAGTTACTTTTTCCCTTCTGGGAAGTTTCTATATCCCCTAATTTGCAGAAGATAAAATGCATAACGAGGTGATTAATGGGTGAATATTGCCAACTTCAACTGGGGAACCCTAATCTGATCCTAAGTCTCCTATAGCAATTGAGGCCTAAACAGAATGGGGTTAGCAGAGGGTGAGTTTGGTGATGCTAGCCCACTATGCGGGATATAGTCACTAAATTCACACTCTGGGGACCTCATTCCGAAAATAACAGACATACTAATTGTAAGCTTGAAGTGGTAAGCTTTTAAGTAAAGGTATGACTCAAGCCAATGAACTTGTATGAAGATTATTATCAAAGTTCTATTCTGATTTGGAAGATAGCGCATGTTCAGATGTTAACCTTCAATGTTATTAGATTTCCAAAAAACATTTAGGTACAATATTGCCCTAAGTAATCGACTCCTTAAACACAGCAGAATTATGGGTAACTTTTCAGGATTTAGTCGGAAATATGACTTGTTGCCATTCATCGGAAAGCTCTCGGGGAGAGCTTTCCGATGAATGGCAACAAGCCATATTTCCGAAAAGTTACCCATAATTCTGCTGTGTTTAAGGAGTCAATTACTTAGGGAATTACTGTATCTTGAGCAATAAATCTCACTTCAGTTGAGTTAAATCATTGAATTATTATTTTTTTCTTGAGGAAACAAGAAAGACAAGTGCACTGCACAGAGTATTCCGCTAGGTGGCTATCAGCTGAGGTTTATTAATTTTCTGAGGTAGCTTAAATCGAAAGAAGTTTTAATAAGCTCAGGCCCCTGGAGAAAAATACCAGATATACATGTATCAATATATACTATACCAGTGACAAGGTTCACATGTCCCGATTTTGGAGAAAAAAAAACCACCATCTACAATATTCCTCATAGATTCTCAAATTCGTTCATCTCAGTGACAATATATTTCAATGTGTCTTATTCAGGCCATGAAATTTCCTTTCTTTTTATGTATAATTCGACAGTATCAAACGAAGGGAAGTTGATAAATCGCATCGAAAACTAGCAAAATCTTGGTGGCGATCTAAGAACTAAGTAAATAATTTTCAAAGTGGAAAAAAGAGCTACCGATATATTTCAAATATATTGGGACATATGGACTTGATACAAACTCAGCCTATATATATTAGTAATAATTACATCCTAAAAAATTTCATTTCATTCATCGAAAACTAAAATTATCACATAGAAGTGAAGTCGACAGACGAATTTTTTTTATCATACGACATTTGTTTATATGGGCCTTGCATTTTCAAATATTTGATTATCATTGAGTCACTTAATGAAAACCCACAATGTAAAAACAATATTTCCCCATTATACTTTATTATAACTTTTCTCCAACTTAATGAAAATAACAAAACATAAATTTTATTCTTCTACCTGCTAGGTATTTCAACAGTCAGGAACCTTTATCATATAGTTAGCAAGAGCACCGACATGTTGGCATAATCAGCCTTCATAATTGGCTATGGCAATCAGCATTGCCGAAGCAAACTGGGGCACGGCATACTGTTGCCGTAGCGGATTGCCGAAGCCAAACAATCTGAATTAAGAGGGCTGCATAATACACCCATTGGTATATTTCAAATTGCATTTCAGAAAAGTTCAATAGCCGAAAAGCAATAGAATTTAAAAATCTTAGTCAAAATGGACCCAAAGTCTGGTGAGAATCATTGCACAGCTTGTATTTTGAGCCAAAAATCAGCCATATACTAAGTTTGGTGGTGATCGACAAACAATATCGAATTCGCGAAAATTGCAACGAGTTAGATGACGAAATCCACCTCATTATAAATTGCTCACTACTATCAATCAAACGTCATTCATTCTTTAAACAATTACCGAAAGACATCCAAGAGTTAGATGGAATAGCCCAATTTAAACAAATAATGACATGTTCACAACCGAACATACTAAAAGCAATTGCCCATCTTGTCTACCATGGACTTTCCAAAAAGGGAAAGTGGTAACCTAGCGACCAACTACTAGACAGAATATGCGACCAGACGAATGCAAATTCCCAATAAGACGAATAAAACCAAACTCCATACCAGTATATATCACTACAATATTATGTGGGACATATTGTGTCAAGACCACAAATGAACGTCATGTCCTTTCACTACATTGTTATAAATTATGTTTCTATATTATGTATGTACATGTATACACTTGACAAAAAGGTCTGTAAATGTAGAACTATAAAATTATCATCTGGAAACAAAATATGGACAGACGGACAGATGGATAGACGACAGACTAAAAACATAATACATCCCGTTTTATAAAATTTCTAACAATTCTCACACGAAAAAAGAAAGAAATTTCATAGACAAACAGCCAACTGCACATCTCTAAGTCTAAATCCTTCTTAATTCTAAATGCATCAGAACTGACAAGACCTAAAGCAAACATAAGACACAGTCAATAGAATAGGAATTCAGATTATGCCAGCAACTGCATAACTGCTGCCCCATGATACAGCAAAAATAGACAGTTCTTTATTTATTCAAAGGAGCCAACCACAGACTATAAAACTGCAAGGAATGTTTCACAGCTGTCAGGGGCATGACTCACTTGACCTCCGACTGTATAATATATCTCAACCTCTGACAATGTACTAAAAAGCCAGACATAAAATTAATTTTTTATTTTATATAAGAAAATACCTTTTACAGGCTATAGCCCTATATAAAGACATACAATATGTGACCCGCCATATCAAATCCAGTCGGAAGTCGGGATTTTTTTACCCTGTGCCAATGCATTCTCTTATATATCCTAGCAATTTTGTATCATGTTTTTTAAATAAATGTTTCTTACAATTTTTAGGACATAAAATAAAAAACATCCATTACCCTGCAGGGAGCCCCACACATATATAGAAGCATATAGAAGAGTGTTGTCTGCTCATGTTTGTCTGGGGCTCTGTATGGGTGAAATTATAAAATTGTTAAAGAATACAAGAAAAAATTATTAAAATTGTAAAAAATTGTTAGGCCAATGCATTCTCTTATATATGCGAGGCGACCTATGGTCGACTCGCATATATAAGAGAATGCATTGGCACAGGGTAAAAAAAATCCCGACTTCCGACTGGATTTGATATGGCGGGTCACATATGCTCTACAGTTAATCAATAACCTATCGAACATCGGATATTATTGGGTATTATCGGGGTTCAGTTAACTGGCTGTGAAGGTGACCTCAATTTGAGACATGGGTAATTTACAACTTGAAGTGACCTCGACTGATTGATAGTTATCCAACGGACTGATAGCTGGGATGAGACGGTGCACATCTGCTGTAATATAGAGCCCAATTCAATATTCCTTATGGTGTGTGTTGCGCCACGAATTATTGCTGACAAAGCAATTTTCCTTCTCTGCCAGACTGCGATAGTCGTTGATCAATCAATACTGTGAGATAGACATGGGTTCAGAACACAGACACTACTAACTAGTGTGTCACTGTGCCAACAGAACCCTGCCAAGGCCAGATTATTCAAGGACTCAATTTGATATGCAGTGCATGTGCTCCTACTTCAGTGCAGCAATTTTGATTTGAGACATTTTTAGCCCTTACTTGTAAATTACAAGATGATTGCATTTTATATCTTGAAGATTTAGCCATAGGCTAATGTAAGCTACACATAATATCATATTTCAATGAAATGCAAATTTTTTTCTTGTTGTATTAAATCTTGACCTATAAATACCCTTCACCCCCCCCCCCCCCCCACACAGAGCCAAGTCTGAGTTTAGTGCATCTGTCATTTGCAGAATGAGTGATAGCATAGCAGGCTAGCATCACCAAATTCACCCTCTGGGACCTAATTCTGCATGATCTCACTGCAATGTGAGAATAAATTCAGAATGAAGTTCTGAAATGGTGAATACTGTGATGTACACCGATTGGGAACCTCGATTATGCAACGTGCCGTTTGCCAATTTGGTGATATGGAGAAACGAAACAAAAAAGAAATAGAATCTATGTGAAGAAAATTCTATAGAAATTTGATAATAAAGAAATTTTCCAGAGAAGATGAGGCCTAAGCAGAATGAGGTCCCCAGAGGATGAATTTAGTGATGCTAGCCCACTATGTGGGATAGCATTACTATTATATAAAATTCACCCTCTGGGGACCTCATTCTGTAAATGACAGGCACACTAAACTCAGGCTTGCACATAGCTCTTGCAAGGATTGAGATTGTCAAAAGAAATATTTGACTATTACAGTAATGCTCTAATTAATCGACTGCTTAACCACAGCAGAATTATGGGTAATTTTTCAGACTAGCATCACCAAACTCACCCACTGGGGACCTCATCTGCTTAGGCCACATCTTCTGTGAAGTATATATTAAAATTAAAATTGTTTTTAGTTACTTTTTCCCTTCAGAGAAGTTTCTATATCCCGTAAATTGCACAAGTTAAATGCATAATCGAGGTGACAAATGGGGTGAACATCACCAACTTCAACTGGGAAATTTCAATTTGATTCTAGGTCTCCCATAGCAGTTGAGGCCTAAGCAGAATGAGATTCCCAGAGGGTGAATTTGGTGACACTATCCTGCTGTGCAGGATAGTGTCACTAATTCACCCTCAGGCGACCTCATTCTGCAAATGACAGACACACTATTTGCAAGCTTGAATACATATACCACAGTAAGACTTATTTTAAAAGTAGCATGACCCAGTTTTAGGACAGCTGCAGTACACCTGTCTGGAATTAAACAAATCATGGCATGCCAGATTTCACCATGAGATTCGAATGACTGATCAATGAAAATCAAGTTCATTTGTGAGTGATGTGTGGGCATTCATCATGACATGTGCACTATGCATTAGAAACCTATCTACTTTGATATAATTATATTGATACAATGCATTAATTAATGCAATTGTTCATAGTGACATGCATACATACATGTACTTACCAATGGAGGTCTCCGCTATACATACGATAATTCCTCCAAGGTTGGGTGGAGATGTGGAAATTGTGGGGGGAGGGGTGTCGGGTCATTGGTTTGGTGGTTAAACAGTTCAGGTTGTTCGGTGGCAAAATCTTGAATGTTTTGGTTGTTGTAATTTCAGGTTTGGAACCCCTATGTTTGTCTTCAACTAACAGAAGAAGATATATCCAGAACAATGGTTGATCAGTAAGACATGACTTATTTTAAAAGTAGCATGACCCAGTTTTAGGACAGCTGCAGTACACCTGTCTGGAATTAAACAAATCATGGCATGCCAGATTTCACCATGAGATTCGAATGACTGATCAATGAAAATCAAGTTCATCTGTGAGTGATGTGTGGGCATTCATCATGACATGTGCACTATGCATTAGAAACCTATCTACTTTGATATAATTATATTGATACAATGCATTAATTAATGCAATTGTTCATAGTGACATGCATACATACATGTACTTACCAATGGATGTCTCCTCTATACATATCATAATTCCTCCAATTGGTTTGGTGGTTAAACAGTTCAGGTGGATCGGTGGCAAAATCTTGAATGATTGTTTGTTGTAATTTCGGGTTTGGAACCCCTATTTACATCTTCAACTAACAGAAGAACATACAGTAATGCTCTAAATAATCAACTCCTTAACCACAGCAGAATTATGGGTAACTTTTCAGGATTTAGTCGGAAATATGGCTTGTTGCCATTCATAGGACAGCTCTCACTGAGAGCTTTCCGATGAATGGCAACAAGCCATATTTCCGACTAAATCCTGAAAAGTTACCCATAATTATGCTGTGGTTAAGGATTCAATTATTTAGGGTATTTAATACTGTAATTAGAAAGACATGCTTTTTCCTAAAGCTGTTTATCAAACATATTATTTGAATATGCCTACAAATAACTAAATTTAAATCAAGTCAGAAATTGCTCATCAATAAGTATAGCCCTGTTAATAAACGTCGGCTATCGGCTGAGCCAAATAAATAATGAAATTTTGTCAACTATTTTTTAGCCGAGGCAAATATAAGAACCTGCCAATGTTTTTTTGTAAAATTGGAACAATTGCAGCAGACATTGACTTAATGTCGCGCTGTGGATGTCTGTAGACAGCAAACACTCATTGTTGAATGCCAATGAACTTACGGTAATGCCCTAACTAATCGACTCCTTAACCACAGCAGAATTATGGGTAACTTTTCAGGATTTAGTCGGATATATGGCTTGTTGCCATTCATCGGAAAGCTCTCACTGGGAGCTTTCCGATGAATGGCAACAAGCCATATTTCCGACTAAATCCTGAAAAGTTACCCATAATTCTGCTGTGGTTAAGGAGTCAATTATTTAGGGCTTTACTGTACATAACAAGGACTATCTTTATATTAAATCAGCAATTTTAAGACAGGCCCAACCCATGTCAGTCATGATAATTGTAAATTGCAGACATACATGTAAGCGTAGCGCATGCAACTATGAATATCCTACATGTAGGCTCTTTAGGCGAGGAAATATTTATGGCCTAGCACAGTGGGCTAGCATCACCAAATTCACCCTCTGGGATCTCATTCTGCTTAGGCCTCAACTGCTATGGGAGATATAGGATCAGATTGAAGTTCCCCAGTTGAAGTTGGTGATGTTCACCCGTTAGTGACCTCAATTGTGCATTCTATCTTCTGAAAATCAGGAGATGTAGAAACTGAACAGAAGGGAAAAAGTAACTTAAAACAATGTTAATTTGAGACTATAGATACTTCCCAGAAGATGAGTCCTAGGCAGAATGAGGTCCCCAAAGGGTGAATTTGGTGATGCTAGCCGCTGACAGACACACTATTTCAAGATCTGTCAGTGTGACATTACTACATCATGGTGAAAAATGTCAGTTCGTGCATATTTAGACAATGATCACGGATGTAGTGTATGTGGCTGTACCAGTTATCTACGTCACACCTTTGGTGTATGAGCCTCAATTAAAGGAAGTTTTGTGATAATGGAGATATCACCAACAGCTCTGTTTAGCTTAGTTTGATCTGGGTTGGTATGAGATTAATATATCAAGTATCCCAATTAACCCTTTACCCAACAAACCGGCCAAATAAAGCTGCAACAGCCTAAATTATCTTGGGTCTGTCTCAATAAAACCATACAAATATGGATATCATTGGAACCGGCTCCTTGACCACATTGTGATAGTTACAGTTATGCCCTGTGCCAATGCATTCTCTTATATATGCGAGTCGACCATAGGTCGCCTCACATATATAAGAGAATGCATTGGCCTAAAAAAAATCTTTTTTTAATACTTTTTACCATTTTTTCTTACAATCTTTAACAATTTTATAATTTTTAATGTGTTAAGCCAATGCATTCTCTTATATATGCGAGGCGACCTATGGTCGACTCGCATATATAAGAGAATGCATTGGCACAGGGCCGTTCTGTTGGGTAAAGGGTTAACAAGACAGATTTAACTTTAACCCTTTGAAAACGGGATACTCACTATGTATAGTTGCTTGAGATTACTATTTACTTATTTTACATTCATACTGAATATGTATGGAAGCATGTAGTACTGAGTTCACTGTGAATTACTGAACAAGGGACCAGTCTGGAGGTTTCAAATTGGTAAAAGTAACTTCTCCCTATTTGATAGATCATGCCATGAATCTCTACTCTGGCTAACGCCCATAGAGATCATATTCCACCAGTACAAAACTTGGGAACTTTTTGAAGTTTTTTTTTACTTTATAAGGTTCCCTGTCAAAACTTCAAAAAGTTCCCAGGTTTTGTACTGGTGGAATATGATCTATATGGGCGTTTAATATCCAGATTAGTGATTCATGACATGCTCTACCTATTTGATTATTAAGGGGAAGTGGACTCAAGTTCACTATTCTATGATCCAATATGTATAATGAAATATGTACAAAAGTCCATTTATAAAATATTATAATGAGTAAGGACACCATTATAATTAGAAAACACAGTTTAATATATATGCTGTAGGGACATATGCATACAGGTACAGTAAATGCCCTAAATAATCAACTCCTTAACCACAGCAGAATTATGGGTAATTTTTCAGGATTTAGTTGGAAATATGGCTTGTTGCGATTCATCGGAAAGCTCTCAGTGAGGGCTTTCCGATGAATGGCAACAAGCCATATTTCCGACTAAATCCTGAAAATTACCCATAATTCTGCTGTGGTTAAGGAGTCGATTATTTAGGGCATTACTGTATATGGGAGAGAAATCAATTCTCCCTAGGACAAAAATTGGGAGAAATGGCTGTATTTTGGGAGAATATATATCTCAAGTCACTCTTTAGGTGGGTCCCTGATCCGAACATCTCTATAAATGAATGAATGGGAACCATATGGTGTTTCTCTGCCTGTTTTATGCTTGTTTTATCATATTATAATGTCATTATAAATGAATAATAGTACATTATAATGTATCCATTTAGAAATAAATGGGATAATCTAGAGTTGTCTGAATTATAATTTTTTGAGTAGAATGCTGGATTATTATAGAAAAATGTTTTACACTCTTATCATATATAAACAAATTTGGAACAGGCGTTATACATGCCTTTAATAGGCAAATCCAGACAACAGATTCTTTATACATATTTTAAGAATATCATGAGATCAGTTGGCTCTAGACCTTATTAAAAGAGGAGAAATCATAAAAGAGGCTGAAGTTGTTTAATAATTTAAATTTACAAGAATTCAGCAAGAACCAGAAATGTTAGGTTCCTCAGCATATATTATGTGTGAATGAATTTAACGAAATATCTTTTAACCAATAAAGTCTGTTTTAATTTCTTGTGAAAAGAATATGAAACTTGAAATTCTCATTTTGAAATTGAAGTGAAGGGCCGTTAATTTCAACAGTTAATCATCAATGTCAATATTATATAATATTAATTCAGGAATCTTATGTAATTACTCACATCAGTTCAGTCAGAAGTCATTGAATTAATATCGTTCTTTGGATAAAATAGCAGATAATAAAAGTAGTAATTTCTGATATTCTAAAAGGATGTCTTTTTATAAAGCATACAATTTTAAACATCTTGATTGTGTTAGCTAACAGATTATGACATAAAAATCAACTATCCCGATAGCTCACATTGTGGCATTTTTCAACCATGATAATGTAAAAATATATTGTTTAAACGCCAAGTGCGGTTTTGGCGCTACATTAAACTATATGAATTATTAAAACATTTTAACAAGTTATATTTGTATAACCTTATGTAACTGCAATGAAATATTCACACTGTAAATGGTAAGTGAAAACTCATTTCATTAAGTATTACCTCAACATGTCGAAATAAACTTAAGCAATAATCAAACTCAACTACTTACCGAGGGTTTCCATTCTAGAATAAGCAGCAACTGCACTAAGTTAGCCATGTTGCAAATGAAACATTCTTGGAAGATAACAGCCATAATATATCCAGACCTATTGTGCAAGCACTATAGTCTAAGATAATGATATCCTGTGTTCACGTTCACCCACACTTGCTATCAATGGAATATTTATGGACCAGACCGTGCAGTCTGCGAAGTCCAAATGGCGCCTAATGATGATATTCAGTGAAATTCACTAAAACTGAGACATGGTACTCGATTTTACTGACAGCAATGATTAATGCATTGATATACCATTCTAACCTGAGTGACATGCAGCCCAACCATTTCTATTCTACAAAGTTAATGACAATCAGCATTCATTAGCAATGGCTGCGAATTTATTAGACAGAAAGGCCATGTGAAAAAAAAATCTGTTAGAATTTATTTGCCACTATAAAAAATTACATGACGTGTCAGCCAAAGAAAAGCAGACACGCGTAGAAGAGATGAACATTATGATAAATCTACGTAAAGATGTTATAATTATTTTAAATTGTTCTCTTATAATTTTTTACTATTAAATTCTAAAATATCCCTTATAAATTATTGAAAGTAACTTGATACAAATGACTATATCAGACAAAAAGAAAAAAATTAATTTAATAAAAGAAAAGATGAATTATATTATAAATTAGTGACAATTATCATTACAGCATATTAGATTCAATATTAAATGTGAGATTTTAAAATCAGTGTCTGAACTACTCTCCTTCTAGAAAACCTAAGAAGGTTATGCAATCTATTGCGTAATGAATGAGTTATGTAACCCACCATGTCTGCCGCACATGCCGGG
This sequence comes from Siphonodentalium dalli, assembly GCA_032622095.1. Classification (NCBI taxonomy): domain Eukaryota; kingdom Metazoa; phylum Mollusca; class Scaphopoda; order Gadilida; family Siphonodentaliidae; genus Siphonodentalium; species Siphonodentalium dalli. Next base: position 98,851,782 of record CP136064.1, read on the forward strand.
TACGACAATAAATGATATCACACAGCCGGATGAGTGACACTACCTGACTGACATGCTGGTCGGTTATACAGGCCTTTACGAATAAAATACTTACTGTTAGCTGGGCCTGGGCCCTTGCGGGGTATCGTCCGTCATATTCCCTCTGAAGTCTAAGCCAGACTAATGCCCATTATCGAGGTGTGTTACAAGAATTTCGTCTAGACAACAATAGCCTCACTCTATGGTCTGTTTCTGAAAAATCTATGCATAAAGGCTGGTTTGCAGTGCATACGACCTATGCTGACTGCCTCTGCATGCAGTGAAGTTAAAGACAGGAGTTAGAGTGCACTAGCTTCAACCTAAGCTACATTTTTCTAGAGTCTGAACACCTTGAACTTGTAATAATCAATTAGGATTTATATAGAGCTTTGCATATCTTAAAGGGAAGTACTCCCCCTCCTCCCACACAATATTCTTTGCTGCAGAGTTTCTCCCCATGTGCTCATTTAATATCAGGCCATTTTTTCTCTGTTAGGTCTCTCCCATCAATTGTTTACTACCGTTGACAGCTGTGGACCAATAAAAATATTAGCTTGGGTGATGATTTGAAGTGATTTGAAGTGACTCTTACAAATAAGTGGGGCTTGTTATATTGACTTAATTTCTAATAAAATTGATTTATGTAAATTTTAAAGTGAGACTTTAAGCTCATCATCAGATGAAATGAGATTGTAAGGATATGCTATAGTGACAATGCTGGAAAGATACAGTAATGCCTAAATAATCGACTCCTTAATCACAGCAGAATTATGGGTAACTTTTCAGGATTTAGTCGAAAAATGGCTTGTTGCCATTCATCAGAAAGCTCTCAGTGAGAGCTTTCTGATGAATGACAACAAGCCATATTTCAGTGAGAACTTTCCGATGAATGGCAACAAGCCCATATTTCGACTAAATCCTGAAAAGTCTCCATTCCAGCTTGGCCCGTTGAGATCATATGTTCCACAAGTACAAAACCTAGGGTTTTACATTGAAAAAAAAAACAGTGCAGGTAATATATTTCTTAGTTATTACCTGTTCCTTAACAATGTACTTAACACAGTAGGTGAAGGACCCAACCCAGCCCGATTTAAGTGACTTTGTGAGCAAGTTTGCTTTGCGTCGCTTAAAATTATATAATTTCTCCCAGGTAATTAATTCAATGTTTATCGGCTGTGTTTATAGCGATATATTGGCTCACAAAATTCACTAAAAATCTTAAAATCTTGCAATCTCGAGCTGGGACCACACCTACTGTGAAGTAGATTATTATAAGGAACAAGCATTAAAAGAAATATATTCATGCCTTGTTTGTTCAATGTTATAAAGTTCCCTGTCAGAACTTAAATTGAAGAACTTTCAAAAGTTCCCAGGTTTTGAACTGCATGGTGGAATATGATTTCTACAGGCATATCGTACCGTACTATAGAGTAGAGATTCATGGCATGATCTAGATGATTTGCATGATATTAAGGCCATAAAAAATAAACACCTAGATTATCACACTCTACCCCAATATTTCTGCCCCCCCCCCCATTTAATTATTTTTTATTGCATACTCAACATCTCCCATACAGAGAGATTGGGAACATACTGTTAAATATAACACTATTGTAGTTTGGTACGAATCTGCTTCACCTGTGCAACTTGTGTATAACTTGTTTCATATGGAACTTTACATGGATGGACATGTAGACAACAGTAAGACATTACTTTATATAATTGATTTAATTTGATTAATGTTTATATATGGCCATTACACTTTCCTAACACTTTCTATTATTAGTACAATATATGAACCAATATATAGAGAGGGGCATTTCTTGGTCACTGAATGGTGCACAGAAAATGTAACAGAACAAATAATCCTTCCCTAACCCAATTTTTCAAAGAAATATGATGATAATCTGGGGGGGGGGGGGGGGGGGGGGGTCCAAATTACAGTAATGCCCTAAATAATGAACTCCTGAACCACAGCATAATTATAAGTAATTTTTCAGGATTTAGTTGGAAATATGGCTTGTTGCCATTCATTATTTTGGAAAAAAATCAAACTGGACCTGATATAGTACATGCTTAGTCACTGTCTGTATTAGCCACGAGACAACTTTAAATGTGTGCATGACAGCTCACCTAATTTTTTACATGGGTTCATCATGAATATAGGTAACTATGACCAGGAAATCCTCATAATGACATATAGATATCTTTAAGTAGGTGGATGTGGATAATATATCTGACCAGGAAAGGGGGCATTCTGAATACTGGTGAATAATTAATAATTATATGCACCCATAGCAAGCCTGTGTCCTAATCGGTGATGTACAAGTCACCCAGTATAAATATACAGTTTTTTATGGCAGTGATATCAAGGGGTTGTTCCCTTTTGTATGCGATGTGAAGTGTAATAGAAAAATATTCAGCAATCCATTGCTTCCAAGCCTTAGGGTGCAGTAGAAACATTCAACATTACTGATAGTCAAAGTTTCCTTTGATGTAAACCAGCTAGTGAAAAGTACTGTTTCGTTTCTATTCTATAGCAGACTTTACGACCAGATCCAGTGGTGGAATTTTTCGTATATTTTAATTAGGGCTGAAACGGTTACGGGATTTTCATGACCGTTTAACCATTTGAATTAACCGAGGTTAACCGCGGCTAAGCAGGGCTACATTGAGATATGAATGTCTATATCCAGTCGTAAATAAATTTTGAAGTACAATTGCTAGACGCGCTCGTACGTCGAACGAAAGAACCCCTCATTTCCGTTTGCACATACCGGGGAAGCCCTGGGAAATCCTGCCACCTGATTGGCTGGCGTCTTTAAAAAACGCCAGCTTTTGTATACAAATAAACACGTGGAACATCTAATTTTAGCTTATGGGCGTGGATAATCGATAACATAATTACTTCGCGCATGAGCAGTCCAAACGGGAATCTCTTCCGCTTTAATTGTTTTCACCAGAAACAAAGCAGAAAATATTTGAGAATAATTGATTAAAGTGTGTTCTATTGCAACTACTACGAACAATGAAGGATGTATTTCTATAAATCGCATTATACTATATATGTACACTAATTCTTATGGACACAGATATCGCCATAGACGCCATGATTCTGCGGAAGTATTCACGACTTTTGAAACCTACTTTCGTTTATTGGCACCAAAATGATTGACATGCATAAATTAGTCTATTTTGTGAGTCGCTTGCCAGGATAATTACGTCTCGCTCTGTTGTTTTTCGAGCTCGAGCAAATGACCTTGACTGCCATTTCGATTAGACGTACCATGCGCGACTCTGGGAGCAAATGTACGCTAAGTTTACTAAGACTGGTCTGCATGCTCAGTTATAAATGGAAAGCAAATGCCAAAATTGTAGCAAATTTGTGAACGTTCGCGCGATGTCATGGAAATCGGCTAACCTTGGCGATTTCCATACTACAGATGACCAAACCCACGGGTGGTTCCTATTTTCTTCCTTGCAGCATAATATACCATCCATGCATATAAGGAGACATCGATAAATGGCCCTCTTATTTATAGCAGGCTATAGATAGCACATGGTGCTCAATAGTTAATATCAAGTTATCACGCAATCTTTTTATGGTTACTATGTAGACCCATATATATAATATACCGGTAAGTATATATGTTTAATAAAGTAATTTATAGTAGGATATACACATATATGTACCGACATATGTGTGCCAACTTGACAAGAAGATATGCTATAGGCAATCGGGTTGTATCAAATAACCTGCACTGCATATGATATACATGTGTCAACTCGCTATTGCACCACCGTCTAATTAGGTGTGCATGGGGACCCTCCATAACACGTGCTTCGATTCCACATGCTTCAAGTCCAACTTGGACACAGATTAGGCTTGTGGCCTGTAATGAGCTACCCATGCATTTTCCAGTTTGCACGGACACTGAAATTGACACACAACACTTCTGCTATAGGCAAACGTAATGATATTATATAGGAGATATAGCACAGTAGCAATGTTATATTGTATGCCTCCGAAACATGCCGAGCATTGCTCTTTGAACATGCTTGGGACTATACAACACACCAGGCACCTATTTTTAGAAGCAAATTTGATGTTTTGAGACAGTGCAAATTTGTTGGGATTGGGTGGGATTCGAACCCCGCCCCATGACGGCAAGCGCGCCTTGCGACATAAAATATAACATTACCACTGTGCTATATCTCCTATATATATACTATAAAGACCTCAAAATGTGCATATAGTGTCCTAAGTGCGACGTCAGAATACAGCGGCCATTTGAGCTTCCTTTTTTTAGTGGTTGCTTCGGTGGCCGTGTGGTATTGACGCCTGACTTTGAGTCGCAAGGCGCACTCGCCATCATGGGGCGGGGTTCGAATCACACCCAATCCCAAAAAATTTGTAATGATGTTAGTTACACTGTCATTAATATGTCATGAAGATCAAAGATGCCGCTGGCAAGCTCAGTGCTCTTGATGTAACAACATTGCATTAGTCTAATTGTACCGACTTGATACACCATGTTATGATTGTTATCATAATTATTCCCAAATTCTCATTGTCATAACCAGGGGCGCCAGAAGCATCCAAGGGCAGGGGGCAGAGCCTACAAAAAGGGCACTTTTCCGCAAAAAAAGAGGCATTTTCTCCGCAAACTCGGGAAAATAACCATAAATTCATTGTGGCAAAAATCCCTATTTTAATGGTATTTGTTGGTTTTTATGGCCGTTTTGTGATAAAATTAACAAAAAATTAATATTCCTTGTGAAATTGGTGGTATTTGGACCAAAAAAGTCACATTTTGCTATAAAAACACGAGATTAAACACACAAAAAGCATTTTCTGTCTCCAGAAAAAAGGGCAAGTCCTGCCCCCGCTCGCCCCCTTGGTCAAGGGCAGGGGGGTCAGCTGCCCCCTCTGCCCCCCCTCTTCCGGCGCCCCTGGTCATAACATGTACGAAATGGTTCCCTTTGACTGAGGTGTGTTAAACCTTGGGATCCCAGCTTTTTGCTACATGTATGTGACTATATGTTGGAGTTTTAAAGTACTGCATTATCGGCTTATGGTAATCTGGTCATGAATGCTATTTTCATGACCGATCACGGCCACGGTATTAAAAATGGTTGACCAGTTAATCGTTTCGGCCCTAATTTTAACCAACTTTATCATATAAATCAATACAAAATTCTATATTTATGGGAAAGACTGAGGGTTATAATGATGTATTATAATCTAACATCTATGCTAAATAGCAGTAGTTTCTGTTTACAGTATTGAAAAGTGGGGTATAATTATGAACTACATCCCACCACTCACCCCTCCGCATCGCACTCCATCAGCCAACATGGACACCAACCAAACACAACGACTGATGGAACTCAGAAATCTGACACTCGCCAGACTAAACAACAGCCCACTCATCCAAGAGCTCCCAATACAAAACCAGCTACTCACCACGAAAAAGACAAAGTCCATCCTTCAACTTGAGGAAACAGACAGACCCATATATAACTCAATAGCACCTAACACCTCCACTAGCCTTGCCTCAGGAACCAGCCAGTAGAGGGCGACTTGGGAGACATCTTCTCCCTAAAATGTTCCACTTCTCCCAGTTTTTGACCCAGGGAGAAGTGACTTCTCTTTCATTTTCCACTATGCACATGTCCGCACATAATATTTAAAGTATATCTTGTGATATGATGGTGTTGTTACTCACTAAAATGGTTTTATAATGGGATCTTGTGTTGCACGATACTTATTGGATCATAAAAGTGTGATGTTGGGAGAATAAATTGAACTTCAGCCTTTATGATTTCTTCCTGACAACAATCCACTTCTCCCTAGTAAACAAATAGGGAGAAGTGACTTCTCCCAATTTGTAACTTCTAGGCTGGTCCCTGCCTTGCCTCCGGCCAACTCCAGTGCCCACACCATGCAGCCACATGGACACGCACCCCCATGATTGTGCACCTAACGACAAAAAGGATTGCCTTTTGGTCCTAGCCGAAGTCAAATGGTGGGTGTTGTAATCACATCAAGGAAGATGGTGAAGGGACCTTCAAAATGCAGTCGGACCATCCTATCCGGCCTTCAGGTGGAAAGACTCAACCGCACCACTCACCCAAGTAAGCAGCTGATAAAAACACGAGGTTGCACCATGGGTGGTGGGATACCCCCCATCGTGAGAATTGAAATATGAACTAATTATCCTAGTTTATTACCATAGGTCGCCTCGCATATATAAGAGAATGCATTGGCCTAACAATTTTTTATCATATTTTTTAAATAAATGTTTCTGACAATTTTTAGGACATAAAATAAAAAACATCCATTACCCTGCAGGGAGCCCCACACATATATAGAAGCATATAGAAGAGTGTTGTCTGCTCATGTTTGTCTGGGGCTCTGTATGGGTGAAATTATAAAATTGTTAAAGAATACAAGAAAAAATTATTAAAATTGTAAAAAATTGTTAGGCCAATGCATTCTCTTATATATGCGAGGCGACCTATGGTCAGTGTTCGCGCTGGACCGAAAAAAACTTTAGCCAAAACTTTAGCCAAATGAAAATTTTATTAGCCAAATGAAAAAAAATTTAGCCAAATGTTTTTTAGCCAAATTAAAAAAAACTATGGCCAAATTAAATCATCGTTTTCTGGTCGGTTCACAATTAATGACTAAAACGTCAAATCTAACAGGCACAGGTAAAATACACAATAATTTAACTAATTTTGATGAACTAGAAATATTTGTTTATCTATCATTTATTAAAACTTTATCAATCTTTATGTGAAAGAGTGAGGGGGGGGGGGGGGGGGGTAACCCGGGATTGTCCTTCTTATAATGTCATTACTTTTTTGTTTTATATCAATATCTTTTTTTAAATCATTAAATGTTAATTATCCTTGCGAAAATATTTAAGTGTCATCTGGAAACTAATAACTTAATATTGTTACGCCATTATCAAATTGCAATCTGTCATAAAAGCATGCATATTATTTCGAATGTATCGGTATTGACGACAAATAGCCACAAAATATCTGTCGTGATTCACATTTGGCTGATTAAGCTATTGTCTTACACTTGGTGCTCATAAACCTTGGCCGTCATAAATACAATGTCATCATAAACATGCATTGTGCAGGAGTCCCGTGAGTGACCAGACAGACAATGGGGGATTAGCGGATTAAATGTAAAATAATGATTTTTTGCTGTTTCGTGCAGAGTGACGGGTTTCCCTTTGTACTGTCCGCGATCGGGTTTCCCTTTGTACAGTCGGCGATATATTCCCACTTACGATGTTTTCGGACTAGATCGTTCACATCACAAAATTGAAAACCCACTTGCCAAAAATTCATGCTTTCAGTCTCCATTTGGGGTCAAAAAAGGTTTAGCCAAAAGTTTAGCCAAATGAAATTTTTATTAGCCAAATTCAAAAAAGATTAGCCATTGGCTAATTTGGCTACCGACAGCGCGAACACTGCCTATGGTCGATCGCATATATAAGAGAATGCATTGGCACAGGGTAAAAAAATCCCGACTTCCGACTGGATTTGATAATTATATATTACATGGTATTTTGGCAGGTACGAGCATATGCTATACTATTTTTCAAACAAGCTGATACCAAATATGTGTCCAAACTCACATATATTATGTTTTTGTGCGTTCGCACATTTTGAGTGCGTGGTACTCACCAACCTCGAAACCACGTGATTCCCCACCATGAATATGGGGAGGTCGGAAACCAAATTGTGAAAAAATGAAAGTGTCAATGACACTGTAGCTCAAATTAGGTAGGGGAGTAATTTAATGGTTGACAGTAAATGGAGGAATAGGAAAGGTGCTAATTGAAATGTCTAACCTGCGCCAAAGGATTTAGTGATGCAAAGAGTAAAATACAAGATGGCTGCTGGCGGCCATGTATTTTGGCCAATTGACCCCAAAAGGACTCGTTCCCATCTACGTGTCATTATTAACATCCATGACAAATTTTATGAAGATCTGACCAAAGCTACGACCTACAAATTTCATGATTATCAGACGAACAGTACGACCTGTAAACCGCGCCAATGGATTGAATTTTGAAATCCAAGATGGCCACTCGCAGCCATGTTTTTTTGCCGAATGACCCCAAAATTACTCGTTCCCATCTACATGTCAATGTCAACATCCATGACAAATTTCATGACCATCTGACCAAAGCTACGACCTGTAGCCCGCAATAAAGGATTTAGTCATGCAAAGAGTAAAATCCAAGATAGCTGCTGGCGGCCATGTTTTTTAGCCGAACGACCCCAAAATCACTCGTTCCCATCTACATGTCATTATTAACATCCAAGACAAATTTCATGATGATCAGAAGAACAATACGACCTGTAGCCCGCGCCAATGGATTGAATCTTGAAATCCAAGATGGCTGCCAGCGGCCTTTTTTTTTTGGCGAATGACCCAAAATTACTCATTCCCATCTACATGTCAATGTCAACATTCATTACAAATTTCATAAAGATTAGACCAAGGTACGACCTGTAGCCCGCGCCAAAGGATTTAGTCATGCAAAGAGTAAAATCCAAGATGGCTGCTGGCGGCCATGTTTTTTGGCCGAACGACCCAAAATGACTTGTTCCCATCTACATGTCATTGTTAACATCCATGACAAATTTCATGATGATCAGACGAACAGTACGACCTGTAGCCCGCGCCAATGGATTGAATTTTGAAATCTAAGATGGCCGCCAGCGGCCATGTTTTTTGGCCGAATGACCCCAGATTGATTCGTTCCCATCTACATGTCAATGTCAACATTCATGACAAATTTCATAAAGATTAGACCAAAGGTACAACCTGTAGCCCGCGCCAAAGGATTTAGTCATGTAAAGAGTAAAATCCAAGATGGCTGCTGGTGGCCATGTTTTTTTTGCCCGAACGACTCCAAAATCACTCGTTCCCATCTACATGTCAGTGTTAACATCCATGACAAATTTCATAAACTTCTGACCAACGCAACGACCTGTAGCCCGCGCTGGCACAGGATCTTTAATGCTGCACCAGCATATGTTTGTTCATATAATTATTATTAGGATTTACAAAAGCTGAAATTTTGATAAAGGGGGGGGGGGGGGGGTAAAACAGGCTTCAAGTTGGCCAGAATTATTGTGGTCAATTCTTTGGCCATCGTCATAACATGTACGAAACGGTTCCCTTTGACTGAGGTGTGTTAAACCTTGGGATCCCAGCTTTTTGCTACATGTATGTGACTATATGTTGGAGTTTTAGTACTGCATTGTTGGCTTACAATTAACCGGTCATGCAATTTTCATTACCGGTCATGGTCACAGTAACCAGTTGATCGTTTCAGCCCTAATTTTAATCAACTTTATCATATAAATCAATACAAAATTCTATATTTATGGGAAAGACTGAGGGTTATAATGATGTATTATAATCTAACATTTATGTTAACAAGACAGTCAATGACTGTGGGGTCGCTCACCAGACTGCAAAGACTGATAAGACTGGGACTCTGGAGACCAAAAACAGTCAGCAGCGACTCAGCAATTTTCAAAATCACTTTAAAAGAAGTAGATTTAAACAGGATATGTGGCTAGAGAGACTTCAAGTATGTAGCTTGGTAAAAATCCACCTTGAAATTGCCAACTGTACACTACTGATCACCCCCCTCCTCCAGCTCAACAAGTCCCCTCCCGACCGGGATCCAGACTCCCAAGTCTTAGGTTGGAATTTCACAACCGACACCTCAAACTTTCTCAATTGTTGGAAATTTCCAATCTCACAAGCGCCTTTTTCTAAAACCATTTAAACATGTTTGAAGCCCAATTATCCATGGACCCAAAACACAATACATCTATGTCAGACCAATCAGTCAGGTGGTTCCAAGGTAGATGTTTTAATGAATTTGGTATTTCGATGATTTTATTAGACACAAAAGTGTTAACTCCCCATAGCCTGCCATTTCTTGACAGGTTGACCTCATTTTAACAAATCTGAATCTCAGTCACTAAAGGATCCTCCTGATTCCTCCATACTATATGTAAGCTAAATAGTCCAAACTCTCTTGAGAAGACATTTTAAGAATTACTATAGAGACATATAGTTATGTCCCTGGTCCCACCCTATTTAACCTGGTGACCCCATCTGAATAAATTTGAATCCCAGACACCAAAGAACCCTTCATACATATCATAAATATCAGTCAAATAGACCTGATGGTCCTTGTGAAGGAAGCATATTAAGAGGGAAACTGTCCTTCGCTTGGCCCCTATTTGACCAGCTGACCCCATTAAAAAAATCTGAATTGCAGTCAAGGAAGAACATTCCATTCTATATAAGCCAACTAGTTCTTGCAAACATATTTTAAGAATTACTATGTAGTGAAATAGTTAAGTCTCTTGCTCTGCCCTTATTTGACTTTGTGATCCCATTTCACAAATCTGATAAGGATAAAAATTAAGTTCCCCAGTTGAAGTTGGTGATATTCACCCATTGGGCACCTCATTTATGAATTTTATCTTCTGCAAATTAGGGGATATAAGCAGAATGAGGTCGCCAGAGGGTGAATTTGGTGATGCTAGCCTGCTGTGCGGGATAGCATCACAAAAAGCGTGTCTGTTCCTACATTGTGCATGCCTGGCCTCAAGCAACACAATGTATTATACAACAAGCCTTGAAATAGTGTGATAGTGTGTCGGTCATTTGCAGAATGAGGTCCCCAGAGGGTGAATTTAGTGACGCTAAATTCACCCTCTGGGGACCTCATTCTGATAAGGCCCTCAACTGCTATGGAACACCTAGAATAAAATTGAATTTCCCCAGTTGAAGTTGGTGATGTTCACCCATTGGGCACCTCAATCATGAATTTTATCTTCTGCAAATTAAGGGATACAGAAACTTCCTAGAAGGGAAATTTAACTAACAACAATGTAAATTTGATACGATAGATACTTCCCAGAAGATGAGGCCTAAGCAGAATGAGATCTTGAGACTCTAGATACTTCCCAGAAGATGAGGCCTAAGCAGAATAAGGTTCTCAGAGGGTGTATTTGGTTATGCTAGCCTGCTGTGTGGAGCAACATGAATTCACCCTCTGGGAACCTCATTCTACAAATGCCAGACACTCTTGGAGAAAATGAAATTAATCTGATTTTAATGACCACTGAGTGATAATGTAAACAACAAGGGTTCTTCATTGATAACACCATTAATCTCATTTAAATTAAGAATGACATGAATACACTCCCTGGGGACTCTGCCTATAGCTACAGCCTATAGCTTTATTTACCTGTGAGTTAGGAGGTGAGATAGGGTGGAATGCTGTTGGTTGGGGGCAGTGTGGGTTTCTGGGTCATGTGGGGGGGGGGGGGTGATAATTTGTTTTTGTATGTTAAATTGATCAAGGAGTTCCTGAATTTGTTATTATTTTTTGGGGAATTATGACCCTGGCTCCACCCCTATTTGACCCAGTGACCCCATTTGAACAAATCTGAACCCCAGTCATTCAATGACCCCACATACCAAATATAAACTAAATCGGCATAATGGTTCTTGACAAGAAGTCGTTATAAGAATTACCAAGGGGGAATATAGTTATGGCCCTGGTTTCGCAACTGTTTGACACAGTGACCTCATTTGAACAAATCTGAATGACAGTCACATAGGGAACATCCACACCAAATATGATCAAAATGCAAAAATGTAATTTTTTGGTTTTTAGAGTTATGTCCCTGGCTCTGCCCCTAATTGACCCAGTGACCCAATTTGAACAAATCTGATTCCCAGTCACCCAAGGTCTCTCTGTACCAAATATAAGCTAAATCGGCCAAATATTTTTTTTAGAAGAAGTCATTGTAAGAATTACTATGAGTTATGGCCCTGGTTTCTCAACTAATTGACCGGGTGACCTCATTTGAACAAATCTGAACACCAGTCACCCAAGGACCCTCCATACCAAATATTAGCTAAATCGGCCCAATGATTCTGAACAAGAAGTAGTTGTAAGAATTACTATGGAGGAATAGAGTTATGGCCCAATGACCCAATGACCTCATTTGAACAAATCTGAATGAGAGTCACATAGGGAACATTCACACCAAATATGAACCAATTCGGTATGATGGTTTCAGAGGAGAAGATGTTTCTAAAAAAGTTGACGGACGGATGGACGGACGGATGGACGGACAGACGGGCGCACGGACAGACGACGGACGAGGAGTGATGACTATAGCTCCACCGGAGACTTCGTCTCAGGTGAGCTAAAAAGCGGCAGTCTCTGTTAAAAGTTTTGAAAAGTGGGGGTATAATTATCAACCACCACTCAACCCCAAGTACAGAACAAAGCCCTCCGCATCACACTCCACCAGCCAGCATGGACACCGACCAAACACAACAACTGATGGAACTCAGAAACCTGACACTCGCCAGACTAGACAACAGCCCACTCATCCAAGAGCTCCCAATACAAAACCAGCTACTCACCACAAAAAAGACAAAGTCCATCCTTCAACTTGAGGAAACAGCCTGACAGACCCATATATAAATCAATAGCACCTAACACGTCCACTACGCCTTGCCTCATGCAGGGACCAGCCTAGAGGGCCATTTCTCAATTTGTTTGGCCATTTTCCAAAAAGTTAGGCCAAATTAAAAAACCAAAATATGGCATCATTGAGAAACCAAAAATATCAAACATTCACGAACAAAAATAACTGAAAATTTCAGTGGACAAAAATGGCAATGGAAATGTGCACGGATTGGAATTGTAAAAATTAAATAGGTCCAGCCGGTAACGTACAGTAATTCCCTAAATAATCGACTCCTTAACCATAGCAGAATTATGGGTAACTTTTCAGGATTTAGTTGGAAATATGGCTTGATGCCATTCATCGGATAGCTCTCAATATTTCCATCTAAATCCTGAAAAGTTACCCATAATTCTGCTTTGGTTAAGGAGTCAATTATTTAGGGCATTACTGTAAATCAATATATAAAATGATAACTGATTTGCCTATATTGTCTTATTTTGAAAACACGAAGCTTGATTAATAAGAAAGGATACAATTCTGGCCAAGCTTAGCTCCAAATAAAGTGGTCTGACACGGACAATTGTCAGAAACTAAATTCAAATTTTTATAGGTTGTCAGGCTCTGCTCTGAAACTGGCTGACATAATGTCAGGTTGAAATATTGACTTATTTTTAAGGAATATATCACTTGTAATGTGATATTTTGCAAAATAAATTGATATAGTGTGCTGTTAAATGAAATTTATTCAATTGGAGAGAGTAGATTTTAATTATTTGTTTTGCCAAAATCTGGGTTTTTCAGATGTATGATTATTAGAACTAGGATGTCTACAAGATATTGGAATTGGAAAATTTATGGAACAAGTTTTTCCTCCCAGTCGAGTTATAACATACTACTGTCCTGAGTTCCATACACTCATATGTTTTTGATAATTGGCCTACCATTACATGGTACTAGTAACAGCACCAGGATCAGAGCAATTGAAGATTTCTATAACCTTAGAATTGAGCATGAAATTGGCAAGCATGTTTTATGTTGTGGCCAGGGTGGGCAGAATTGCATTATTTATAGTAAAAAAGTGACAATTGAGAAGAGGAACATAATTGGGGGATAATACATCATTGTTAGTTTCACTTGGCATTATTTTAGGTGAAAATAAAAGAATGTCAGGCCTCATTTTGAAATGTCAGACCATGTCTGTTTGGTGTCTGACAAAATGTCAGACACTCAAATAAATACTAATTTAACCCTTTCAGTACCAGGGGCCGATCTCATCGGCCCCCTAATTTACGGTCTGTAAAATCGGCCCTAAAAATATATTAAATTTTTTAGATTTTTTTTTTTTTTGGTTGAATTTTTTTTGGGTATCCTTAAGCATGCTATAGCGAATTTAAAAACAAACTGGATAAAACCTTAGGGGCACGTTATAACTCAAAACTATCACCAAGTATTCATAGTAATAATTTTGATGCCCATGAAAAACGTAAGATTCCCTGGCACTAAACCTACAAAATAAGTCTGTTAAAGAATATAAGAAAAAATTATTAAAATTGTAAAAAATAATAACAAATGATGAAAAATTGTTAGGCCAATGCATTCTCTTATATATGCGAGGAGACCTATGGTCGACTCGCATATATAAGAGAATGCATTGGCACAGGGTATATGGGTTGATACAAAAATCGGACTTGGCACTGAAAGGGTTAAGGCTTGATTCTAGCATCTTATCATCTTATTATCATTGTTTTAATAGTTAAAGCATGTGTAACTTTTGGTGGAATTGTTATCCATACCCAGGTGAGCAACTGCTGATAATTGCCTGTTAACGATTTAAGGGTTTCATGGAGAACTGATGATATTCAGAGAGGAGATTGCTGATAATGGCCTTGAAACATTTTAGCCAAAAAAACAATAATTTCTTTCGTCATTTTCAGGAAAAACAAGAGCACGCCATTGGGGCGTGGCATAATATGCCCATTTCTGGAGTAGAGTGGGGTTAGGTTATATTCATTTGTTTGAAACCTTTGACTTAAGACGAAATAATAACAAAAATAAAACACAATAACTTCAAGTGTGGTATGCCGAATTTTTTTGAAAATATAACTATTTTCGGCTATTTTCAGACAAAAAATCCTATTACTCTGGTAAAAATGGTCGGATCGGACTCAAATTTGAACTTGACCTGCAAAATCATGTAGACAGAACCCATATTTGAACTTGATCTGTATACCAAATTTGGTTCAGTTCACTCAATTCAATATAAAGTTATCATCTGGAAACCGCATATCAGGTAAAATCTAAGTCGAAAAAGGGGCATAATTTAACTCAGTCAAAATCATGCGGACGAAATCAATATTCGAACTTGATCTGTATTTTGGACACCCCATTTACATAATACGACCGTTTTTTCAAATGGGCGTATAAAAAAAGGCCATGGGCCAATTTGGCCACCGATATCGTGAACCCTCAATAAAATTTACTTTCAGCTGGATTGACGGAGAGATCTAAAAGAAACATCGATAATGTGAACCCTAGATAAAATTTACTTTCAGCTGGATGGACTGAGAGATCTAAAAGAAAGAGTAACTTTGTCTGGGTATAAAAAATGTAATGTGACACAGATTTACTCCCATCATCTCATTAATGTGCAGACAGTTTACACAAATTGACACTGAGAACAATAACTCACTTTAATATTGGATGAGAAGGGTTTTCAAACTCAATCAATATATTAATTCTAAGGAAAGTCAATATGCGGCAGATTGCTTACTGTTTGAGCTGTCCTGCTAACAACGCATGAGACGGGGACATTCGATGGTCGACAGACACCCACCTTCTCAAACCAAAAATATCCAATTTTAACATTTATATAGGCTGTTATTGGCATAAATAAACTTTTCCAATATGTCTGAAAATACCGACAGAAAAAATTCCCAGTCTGGGGATTCTATTAAAGCAGTGCTTTGATGCCCATGTTGCATCCTAATAACATGTTGTCTTGGTTTGTTGCGTTGTCTGAATTTTACCGTTTTACATGATGAAATTACATCAGTGCTAACATTACATTGGAAATTAGAATATATGCAAGATTACATATGCTAGACTGCTAGTATACTATAGACAAATTTCACAAGTTTGCCAAAATAAAATGTATTATTGTAAGAAATAGAAGTAAAATCCACATTGAGATGTTATTTCCTCAACATAAAATTAAGCTCCAGAGTAAAAACAAACACTGCATTAATACAGAAACAAATAGTTTTAATAAAGTGCTTCCATAAGCCATATTGGACCAAAAAATCCTCTTTGTATCTGATACCCAGCCTGTCTTGAGATTTTCTTGCCTGCCTCAATTTTTTTTCAATTTTCTCCAGAAAGCTAGTCTATATAGTAACCTGTTAGAGTGTCAATGTGAATATTTATCGTTTTCCCAATCCCAAAGCAAAAATAAGTGGGTTATTAATTAAGCTCAACATTGGTAGAGATCTTACTGCAGAGTAAACGAACAATTAGGGACTTGTTTTTTTTTATCCAAGGATTTTCTTTAAAATTGCCAAAAAATTAAAAATCCCTGCCTGTCTGGAAAATTTTCCCAATGTTATCGGAAACAGAAGTTTTATTATTTTGGCCTATTAAATACATTGGATTTAAAAATAGAATCTCTACAATGGCCTCGTTAATGGACAAAATGCGAAGGATGTAATGAATTCGTGTACACACCTGATTCATACTGCACATAACAGGGCCGTGAACCAGCCTACAGTAATGCCCTAAATAATCGACTCCTTAACCACAGCAGAATTATGGGTAACTTTTCAGGATTTAGTCGGAAATATGGCTTGTTGCCATTAATCGGAAAGCTCTCTGTGAGAGCTTTCCGATGAATGGCAACAAGCCATATTTCCGACTATATGCCATTCATCGGAAAGCTCTCTGTGAGAGCTTTCCGATGAATGGCAACAAGCCATATTTCCGACTAAATCCTGAAAAGTTCAGAAAAGTTACCCATAATTCAGCTGTGGTTAAGGAGTTGATTATTTAGGGCATTACTGTACCATCATTCCCTGCAATTTGGTTGAAAATGGCATTGAGATGTCTCAGATCAAGGTGAGTATTCATCGTTTTCTTCATATATAATATGATTGAATGATTGGGGTTTAATGTCGCTTTCAGCAACTAAGGCCATAACACGACATTGCCAGTTTTTGTGGTGGAGGAAATCCGCACACTTACGGCTAATCTAACAGTGATTTCAATGGCTGATAAACTTGTGGACCATGTGTGGCAAACCACAGGCCATCAGAGAGTAACTGACATCTCTACCAGATAACGATTACGAGTTACAAAGTCCACAATGGAAACATAAGGAATTGAACCCTTATCGCCAGTTCTGGGGGGCGAAATGGCTTGGAGTTGTACCCAAAACCGATTGAGCCACAGAGGCCCCCCCCCCTAGATATTATGAATAGTGTGTGACACGCTGTGCTCGACATAACGCTAAGAATAATTTATGTAACATCATGCAGTGTCCCCAGTGAAGACCACATGACAAGACTTGTCATGGATTGTGTAATCTTATCTGGATTCTGAATTTCTGAACTGCAAAGCCAAAATGACGTAAATGATGTCATGAACAGTGCTATGAAAGTCTTCACTTGTTTTCATTAAGCTAACCAATGAAATTGGTCTGCATGAAACTAATAGGCCTAAATAGCATGGGAAATTCTTTGGAAGATGTGAAGTAGCCAATTTTATTTTCATCTCGTTGGTCCATTGCCGATTCTGCACTTTAGCAATCTCCTCACAGTTGATAACCGGAAGTCCGTAAGAATTTCACCAAATCCATACAGGCGATCTTTGAAAACTCAGATGGATATAGAAAATTAAAGTGTTAATGACATTGTAGCTCAACTTGGGAAGGAGTTAATTTTTTGCTGAGCAATGAATAGAATGATAAAGAAGAAGGAAAGTCAGAAAGTCATAGTAAAGGGCTTGTATTGAGTAGATGAAATTAATTTCATTTCAGACATTTCACCAATAAATGTGGGTTGCAGGGTGTGCCGATGAATTCAAATATGAAATCCAAGATGGCTGCCGACGGCCATGTTTTTTAATGAATTTCGGAAATAATCAACGTCTCCCATCTAGAGGTCATCCAAAGATCCATATTAAGTTTGATGACAATAGGATGAGGGATGTGGCCTGTAGGGTGGGTCACCCCGAAAATCAATATGATGTTTGGTGATGATCAGATAAGGGATGTGCATGTCTGCATGGCCCTGTTATGTGCAGTATCAATCAGCTGTGCACACAAAGTCATTGCATACTTTGCATTTTGTCCATTAATGAAGCCATTGCAGAGATTTTATTTTTAAATCCAATGTATATTATACTAGAAGGTGACCCGACTTCGTCCGGGCTATTCAAAAACCAAATTTCAAGTCGATTGCTCCACCCGTTTCCTAGATCTGGTCTGCGCATGCGCGAAGCTGGTGTCGCACGTGCTCGGCGACCCGATAAAATTCGTATCCGGGGCAAGATACATTCACATACCAAATTTAAAGTCAATATCTCAACCCGTTTCCGAGATCTCGTCTGCGCATGCGCGAAGCTGGCGTCGCACGTGCTCGGCGACCCGATAAAATTCGTATCCGGGACAAGATACATTCACATACCAAATTTCAAGTCGATAGCTACACCCGTAGCCCAATGTCATTTGCGGATACCTCGGCCGGTGATGAGTTAACGCGACACAGTCAAATGCATCGGCAGGGTGAGAGTTAACGTAATCTAACTTTATGACCTCTGACGACGTCATAGAAATTACGCATTGATTTTATCCTGATAAAAGCATCGTACCACTTGTACCTAATAATTGAGGCAGATAACTAAAACGGATACATACATATTATATATCGTTGGAAAGATGAAGCCACACAGATTCTAACCGTGCAAATTATATGACTGGCAATTTATTATTCGCGCTATATCGAATCGATTTGTGAGCACCGAACTGAAATATATTAGCGCAAAAACGGCGTAAAAATAGATTTGACCTCCGCACGTGAAAAGTTGACGTCGCACGGACAAATAAATATGCCTATGTTCGTCTCCGGCCGAAAATACCCTAAAATACCAAATTTCATCGAAATTGGCTTAGTCGTTTTCGAGTCCATCGATTTCAAACACACACACACACACACACACAAACAAACACATACACACACAGATCTTTCAAAATATATAATAGATGGCTTGGAAGCACTTCATTAAAACTAATCGTTTCCGTATTAATGCAGTTCTTGTTTTTAATCCATCAAAGATGGCGCATGCAGCTTAGTTTTAATCTCAATGTGGATTTTCCTTCTATTTCTGTATAATCCAATTTCCAATGTATGATACACACAAGCCTGAATTTAGTGTCTGACATTTGCAGGATGAGGTCCCAGAGGGTGAATTTAGTGATGCTATCCCGCGCTATGGGCTAGCATTAACAAATTCACCTCTGGGGACCTCATTCTGCTTAGGCCTCATCTTCTGGGTAGTATCTATAGTCTCAAATTAACATTGTTTATAGTTACTTTTTCCCTTTTGTTCAATTTCTATATCAACTAATTTGCAGAAGATAAATTGCATAATCAAGGTGACTAATTGCTGAACATCACCAACTTCAACTGGGGAATTTCAACTAGGTCTCCCATAGCGGTTGAGGCCAAAGCAGAATGAGGTCCCCAGAGGGTGAATTTGGTGATGCTAGCCTGATATGAGGGATAGCGTCAATAAATTAACCCTCTGGGGACCTCATTCTGCAAATGACAGACACTAATTTAAGATTTGGATGCAAATTGTACACAACTGTTTTATCAGAATTTTTTTTAACACTCCTGATGTAGTAATATGAGCCTAACATAATGTCATCTTCCATTCTTCACTTCCAGACTGAAACTGTTCACACTGATTATATATAAATCTGCCTTTTTCAAGGTTATATTAAATGTATGGTCCATCTTAACAAACTATGTAAAAGTTCATTGTTCTAGATCAATAAAACATTACTAGATGCAGTATATGCAGATGCATACTGAAACCCACTTGAGTGTCTGCATGGGTGTTTGTCAGTACATATGCACCGAGCAAACTAGAACGAGAGGCTGATCATGTCGGCATATGTCATCCCTTGGCAATAGTAAATTGCTATGATCGGAATCATAATCTAGAGTTTTGATGTTGAATTATAGAGTATAATGTTATGATCTAAAGCAGTACAAACAAATGTACATAATAACACACATTATTGGATTTTATGGGTCAAACTGGAAGGGTTAATATATAACATCTAAACTATAGTAATGCTCTAAGTAATCGACTTCTTAACCACAGCAGAATTATGGGTAACTTTTCAGGATTTAGTCGGAAATATGGCTTGTTAGCATTCATCGGAAAGCTCTCCCCGAGAGCTTTCTGATGAATGGCAACAAGCCATATTTCCGACTAAATCCTGAAAAGTTACCCATAATTCTGCTGTGGTTAAGAAGTCGATTACTTAGAGCATTACTGTATAGAGCCTGTTACCACTGTCATTTTTTTTTATTGAAGTTAAAAAAAAACTGAGCTTGGTGTTCAATCTAAAAAAAAAAAATATTTAAAAACCCCAAAAAAAAGGGCTAAAATTCTATTAACAAAAATCGGATCAAACCCATATTCGAACTCGATCTGTATTTTGGGCTGAGAAACACATATACAAAATTTGGTTCTGATAAAAAAAATGTACGTAAAGTGTCTATGGACAGACGGATGGACGAATGACGAGTGGTCAATCTGGATGTCGACACTACCGGTATGTGTACCATACTATGGAATGGGTACACATAAAAAGGATCCGTTGGTAAGGACAAAAGAAAATGAAAGCCCCATCATGAAAAGCTAGTGTTGAATTGGAGAATCAATTTAGTAATGGAGAGGGTTATTAACCCTTTCAGTGCCAAGTCCGATTTTTCCTCCCTTTATTCTGTTGACTCTTTAGAGCTCTTTCCATCAATGTATCACATTATTATAATCAATAAATTTGAAAAATGATCAAGGAAATATGGGTTGATACAAAAAACGGACTTGGCACTGAAAGGGTTAAAGGCTGACACTGAGCTAACAATATTTTCGGACCCTCGCAGAAACCAGTTTGACCCAGCTGGAAATTTAAAAGGATAGTTGCCACCAATTTGCAATCTATAAGTGCTGTTGAACTTTAAATTGAGATTATTCATAAATCAGTGACATGTTTTGAGAAAGAAAATTAAAAAAATCAAATCAGATTGTATTTGAATCTTTAAGAAAATCACAGAAACTGAAAGATAATATTGTTAACTAGTACATGTACACTCATTGAAATTAATTAACAACTGAAATTAATTTAGGTAGAAAAAATAGAGGCTGCAATCAATACAATCCATTTCCGCTTTCGTTGTCTGGTTCCGGTTTTGTAACCATAAAAATTGAAGTGACGAAATTCAGTTTTCTGTTGATTACTAGTTAAATGTGTTGGTTTCTATATCATATTATGAAACTTATCAGTCAGTTGTGTTAATCAGTTGTGAAATTCCCATTGTAAAAAAATGAGGCAAAGAACACGAATAAAGCTGCACAAAATGCATGTGCATGCACTCCCTTCTCAATGGAAACAAATAATTAAAACAAATGCATTTTCTAGCCTGTATGGTGCATATATACTATGGACAAAGTAAACCAAGCCACCATACAACATCCTGTTCATTCAGAGTTATTTCATGGGCTTCATTTTGTGTTTTAGATCTGTTAATTGCAAATCATGTGCAAGTCAGCACAAACATTCCAAGTTTTTGATGGCAAATCTTCCATGTTTATGGGGAAGATAACTATTACTGGAGTTAATATTAGATGTAAATGATATTTCTGTAATTTATACAAATGACATGAAACATTAAATCACATAATTGAATGTGAGACAACATTATTTGCAAGTTTTTCATTAACATATGCTGATTTATTTATGCACCCAGTGAAATTGTGAACTTTAATGATATCATTGCTAAATTGTCTGGCAATCCGATCATTGTTGGTGTATTCTTGTGTCGAAAAATCATTCTAACTGATGTGCCAAAAATAAGATTCAATAACTTTTCAATTCTTGAGAAAGAGAACCAAGCTTTGAAATAGGGTGTCTGTCATTTGCAGAATGAGGTCCCCAGAGGGTGAATTTAGTGATGCTACCCCGCATAGCGGGCTAGCATCACCAAATTCACCCTTTGGGTTCCTCATTCTGCTTACACCTCAGCAGAATGAGGTTCCCAGAGGGTGAATTTGGTGATGCTAGCCCACTATGCGGAGTAGCATCACTAAATTCACCCTCTGGGGACCTCATTCTGCAAATGACTGACACCCTATTTCAAGGCTTGAAGAGAACAAGACATCCGAAAAACATCTTATTTTGTGCTATCGAACCGGACGATATAACACCAAACCGGACATCAAAAGAGGAACCAGACCGCATATGTGCAGACTGTGAACAAGGGCACCTTTGGGGTGTGATAAAATATGCCAGTTTGTTTGCCTGTATATATGTTATAAAACAAATGTTAAATTCGTTGCAATGCAGAGCTTCCAATGGACAGACAGATGGACAGACGGACAGACCAAATACATATGTCTCATTTTTAAAACAGCTTATAAAACCACTGAGAGATTATGCAGATGCACACTGAAACCCACCCACTTAAGTGTATGGGTGTTTGTTGGTACATATGCACTGAGCAAACTAGATGCAAGACCCACTTGTTGGGACAATATAAATCGAAAGCCCGATCATGATGTGATAAACTAATGCTTTAAGATGCACAATCCGAATTAACGCTCCAAAATAACTCTTTCTTTGGCTTCAGGGGTAAAAAATTATTTGAATTGAGTCGAGGAACCCACACATCAAAACTCAAGAGTTATCAGATATATATTTTTAAAATCTGTTATTGTTCACCACCTGGAATATTTGGCGGCCTGGCAAATATTCGACGAATACCGACCGACATACTCTCGATACCAAATTGTGTTGAACAAAATGTTGATATATAACACTTTTTGGGCAATTTTATAATATAGTTGACAGTGGTTATAGCATTATTTTTTGTTATTTAATCGATTCTGATAACTGAAGCGACATTTCAAGAATTGTTATAATCTGAAGAGACCATCGAATCGGATTGTGTACCTTTAAAGACACATTATGTACTTATTTCACTGCTTCAAACTGATATGTTATGACTCGGCCACTACACCCATTTGAACAATTAATGTATCATATAACTACAGTAATGCCCTAAATAATCGACTCCTTAACCACAGCAGAATTAAGGTAATTTTTCAGGATTTAGGATGGAAATATGGCTTGTTGCCATTCATCAGAAAGCTCTCATTGAGAGCTTTCTGATGAATGGCAACAAGCCATGTTTCCGACTAAATCCTGAAAAATTACCCATAATTCTGCTGTGGTTAAGGAGTCGATTATTTAGGGCATTACTGTATGTGTTCTGTTGAGTTTCAAATTGAGATTATTCATAAGTCAGAATTGCTTTGAGCAAAGAAAATATTTCAAACAACCGAATTATATTGAATTGAATACTATAGGAGACTCGCATATATAAGAGAATGCATTGGCACAGGGTTTTTTAACAGGAGACTCGCATATATAAGAGAATGCATTGGCACAGGGTTTTTTAACAAACTTTCAGGAAACTCCAGTCACAAAAGGGTTAAATGGACATGTAGCTGGAAGCATATTTGCAGCTAAACTCTCTGATATAGAGCTCTAATGCATGATTTCTTTCCTATTCTACTATATTGACATGCGGTCTTCAAGCAAATGTATCAGGAAATAATTGACTTTTTTATGATCCTCACAGGTAAATATGAACATATATGAATTTACACCCGGAACGAGGCAATATGTGACAAAAGTGAGAATTACCAGGTGTAATTCGAGTCTCCAAACTGCTACCTGACTATAATTGCAGATAAACCTTGAAATAGTGTATCTGTAATTTGCAGAATGAGGTCCCCAGAGGGCGAATTTAGTGACCCTATCCCACACGGTGGGCTAGCATCACTAAATTCATCCTCTGGGACCTCATTCTGCTGAGGCCTCAACTGCTATGAGAGACCTAGAATCAGATTGATCGAAGTTCCCCACTTGGTTCACCCATTTAATAGTCACCTCGAAAATGCATTTTTTCTTCTGCAATTATTGGGATATAGAAATTGAAAAAAAGGGAAAAAGTAAATAAAAACAGTGTTAATTTGAGACTATAGATAGTTCCCATAAAATGAGTCCTAAGCAGAATGAGGTCCCCAGAGGGTGAATTTAGTGATGCCAGCCCGTGGTGCAGAGTAGTGTCACTAAATTTAACCTCTGGGAACCTCATTCTGCAAATGACAGGCACACTATTTCAAGGCTAAAGTACGGATGATATGATGTACTTTAGCAGGAATAATATTTGTATAATGTTGAAAGGCATCAGAATGCGTTTTTTTAATCAATAAACAGCCAGACAACAGTTGCGAAAATGTCAGGTTCTGCTGAAATGAGATACTGACTGGAAAATATCCAATTACATCCATAGCACTGTCCCATCCAAATGTCACATCTCCGATGCATGAATTGTCATCCCAATTCCTGTGGCTTCTGATAAATTTAGAATCATATGGCTTTCCTTAGATTTTATTAACTGTTTGAACATCATCAGCAGTAAATTAAACACCACCTACTTAAGGTCATACTGAGGAGAAATCATTATGCCACCTTGAGCTGCCTTATTTTTTTTATTTTTTTTTTACAATTACTGTTTTCCGTATTATATGTTGGATAAGGCCTAAAAATAAAACAGTTAAGTTTCCAGAGCGAAAAAAAAGTACAATGCGCAGACGGGCGGAAATTAATAATTTTTTGTAATTCATTCTGAACATATTCGTATGTCACCACATACATTACTGTGAGTATTGGAAGGGATAAGGAAGCCTTAGTAGTATTTATAATAAATGAAAGTGTCAATGACACTGTAACTCAACTTGGGGAGGAGTTAATTTTTTGCTGAGCAATGAATAGAATGATAAAGAAGAAGGAAACTCAAAAATTCATAGTAAAGGGCTTGTATTGAGTAGATGAAATTATTTTCATTTCAGACATATTTCACCAATAAATTTGGGTTGCTGGGCAATATGAAATCCAAGATGGCTCCCATCTAGAGGTCACTGCAAACATCCATATTAAGTTTGGTGAGAATAGGATGAGGGATGTGGCCTGTAGGGTGGGCACGGAAGGATTTAGTCATTCAAAGAGTAAAATTCAAGATGGCGGCTGGCAGCCATGTTTTTCGACGAATTTCGGAAAAAATCAATGGCTCCCTCCTAGAAGTCACCCTGAAGATCCATATAAAGTTTTGTGATGATCGAATGAGGGATGTGGTCTGTAGGGTGTGCGAAAGGAGTA
This sequence comes from Siphonodentalium dalli, assembly GCA_032622095.1. NCBI lineage: Eukaryota > Metazoa > Mollusca > Scaphopoda > Gadilida > Siphonodentaliidae > Siphonodentalium > Siphonodentalium dalli. Next base: position 98,876,863 of record CP136064.1, read on the forward strand.
GTCATGCAAAGAGTAAATTATAAGATAGCTGCCATTGGCCATGTTTATGATCGAAAATCATTCAAATTTGATAGCTCACATCTAGAAGTGATCCTAAAGGTGCCTATAAATTTTGAAAACAAATTTCGAAAAAATGTGGGCTGCAGGGTGTGCCGATGGATTCAAATTTGAAATCTAAGATGGCTGCTAGTGGCCATGTTTTTTTAATGAATTTCCGAAAAAAATTGATGGTTCTCTTCTGGAGGTCACTCCAAAGATCCATACACAGTTTGGTGATGATCGGATGAGGGATGTGGCCTGTAGGGTGTGCCAAAGGGAATTATTGATGGATGGACGGACGCATGAATGGACGTACTGACGACGGATGCCAAACCATGGCAATAGCTAAAACTTGATTTAGTCAAGTTGATCTTAAAATAATCGCGACATCAACCGCTGGTTAAACTGGATCATATACACAAGACAGCACTGCCATCTTAAACATTGACTTCCAGTGTAAATAATGCAGATCTGCGACTGAGCAGCAGAGTTTTACTATGATCGGAGATCAATTCGTGACTATTTGTACCCACCATCAAACTTTGCTGTGGACGGACATGGAGATGTGCTATATGGAGACAAAAAAAAGAGTTATTATTTTAACCTCTTCGCGATTAAACAACATGTGTTATATTAAAGTCCATAGTACGAGCAGAAACCAACACTTTATTAACCCTTTACCCAACAGAAGGGCCCTGTGCCAATGCATTCTCTTATATATGCGAGTCGACCATAGGTCGCCTCGCATATATAAGAGAATGCATTGGCTTAACACATTAAAAATTATAAAATGGTTAAAGAATGTAAGAAAAAATGGTAAAAAGTGTTAAAAAAAGATTTTTTTTAGGCCAATGCATTCTCTTATATATGCGAGGCGACCTATGGTCAACTCGCATATATAAGAGAATGCATTGGCACAGGGCATAACTGTAACTATCACAATGTGGTCAAGGAGCCGGTTCCAATGATATCCATATTTGTATGGTTCTATTGAGACAGACCGAAGATATTTTAGGCTGTTGAAGCTTTATTTGGCCGGTTTTGGCCGGTTTGTTGGGTAAAGGGTTAAGTGTGGCCAAAAAGGAAGGCTTCTTGTTTGATATATTATAATCCTTGTCTGGACATTGAAGACCACATTTACTTACTCAACACTGAACATTAAACAAAAGAGAGTCAACATTGTGTCAAAATTTTGTCACTCTTTGACTCGCAGGCGATATATTCCTAATTGATTTGTAACACTATAGCATGTGGCTTATCGCTTGCTACAGCCGTCGACTAATTTTTTGTTTAATCTTTTGAATCGGGAGATTTCATTTCCCGATTGGGAGCACAGGAGAAATAACACAAAATCAGGAGACTCCCGCCGAAATCGGGAAAGTAAACAGGTCTGGTCCGTACTAGGTTCATACATGTACTACTCACTCCACCAGGGCAAACTCAGTCATTATTAATTGTGCACTCTGAATTTATAGACATCGAAATTAGCTACAGAAATAATAGAAAAAAGCTATGACTCCAATATGGAATTTGTGCAATTCTATAGCAATGCAGCACAAGAAAATGCCAATTTCAAGGGCTGAATTTAAATTAGCGAGTTGGAAAGAATGTACAGCGAGAGCATGTATTTGCTCTTGCAATTCAGAAGACGGGTGTAATTGTGCCCATAATATAATCATAAGTTGGATTTGTCTCAAATAAAATGTCATTGTGGGATAGACCTATGCGCAGTTACACTTTCACATGCCCATAATTTAACTGAGATGTGAAAGATTCTAAATATAACTTCAAATAGTTCAATATAGAATCAACAATTACAGTGACCATTCGTGAACATTTTGACAAGAGGGACTAGTGCAAACTTTAGCACCCGTGAATTCGCAAAATCTCAGGAAGCTCCAGTCATGGAAGGGTTAAGTATGGTGTCTATCCCAGTGCAGACTTAAAATGGTGAACATTTAGCAGACGTAATTTCTCTGGAAATGGAAGTGATTGGATCACTCTGAAGCAGTCTGTTACGCGAGCCCAGAGCTACGCCATGAGATAATAGACCATATTACACCAAGCGAAATCAATAGTCTGGGACAAGACGACCTCCAGGGGAGAGAATCCATATAATCAAATCAATTGTGATGATCAATAGTTTTGTCTAAATCATAAAAATAACAAATTCCACCAATACATACTAATATATAGTCAATAACTGCGTCTGCAACACGGAACAATGAATTAAGCATTATATGGTTATTGTTTAGTAGTCACGATTCCATGGGTGGCCTTCCGCAGACAGGCACTAGGGGACATCGCCAAAAATTGTCTGTCTCGACAATTTCCTGTTTTTGAATTCCAGCAAGGCTTAATACAAACAGGACTGTCAATTAGTAATATACTGGTACCCTGACCTTATCTGGTGTCAGCAGAAGATAACATTGACAGGATCTAGAAATGGTGATAAGACATTGGTATTCAGGTTGGTATCATGGCAATAAGGGAACTAACCAGTCTGGATAACCAGCTGCTATCAGGGCATTAATGTGACTAGTCAGGGCTAGTCTGTATAAATCACCTGACTGTAGACTGGCATCATTCATGGTGCAATTAACACTATTACTGAATATGTGCCTCCATCCATCTGATATATATATACGGTAATACCAGTAATTGTATGGTCACAGATACAATTTCGGAGGAAGTGCATTGCGCTGTTCCAATATAATGATAGATCCGTTCTGTGTCAATATTTGAACCTATTTTCAAACTGATAAGCTTTCCAACTCTCTGTGAAATGGCTTCCTTTTAAAGGCTGTCCCCCGTAGCTGAGGTGGTTAGAACGTGGATAATCAGATAATCGCAGTCTGGGCTGGACGAGTTGGGTGCCATTCTGATCGATACATGGCCATTTTGATAAGAAATGAGAATTTGTTCATGTTCACTGAAGCAAGCATACAGTATAATGCCCTAAGTAATCAACTCCTTAAACACAGCAGAATTATGGGTAACTATTCAGGATTTAGTCGGAAATATGGCTTGTTGCCATTCATCGGAAAGCTCTCGGTTACTTACTGTATTTACTGTTACATTACTGTATTTGAAGCAATGAACCAAGCCTGAGTTTAGGCTTATATATGAGGTCCCCAGAGGGTGAGTTTAATAGTGACTCTATCCTGCATAGCAGGTTAGCATCACTAAATTCACCCTTTGGGGACCTCATTCTGCTTAGGCCTCATCTTCTCTGCAAAGTTTCTTCATTATCAAATTTCTATAGAAACTTCTTCACATAGATTCTATTTCGTTTTAAGTTTAGTTACTCTTGATCTCAAAATTGGCAAACAACACATTGCATAATCGAAGTTCCCAATGGGTGAACATCACAATATTCACCATTTGGGAACTTCAATCTGAGTCTATGTCTCCCATAGCAGATGAGGCCATGCAGAATGAGGTCCCCATAGGCTGAATTTAGTGATGCTAGCCGGCTATGTGGGATAGCATCACTAAATTCACCCTTGGGCACCTCATTCTGCAAATGACAGACACACTATTTCAAGGCTTGTTTACAAGGTTTTAGAAAATATATCAGATAATAAATTAATCAAATGTATGGATGCATGAACAGGTTGGAACCTCGATTATGCAATGTGTCGTCTGCTAATTTGGGGATATAGAGAAACTAAACTAAAATAGATATAGAATCTATGTGAAGAATTAAGTTTCTATAGAAATTTGATCCCCCGCGGGGGAAGATACCCAGGGGGGGGAAGATATCGTGTTACACCGGTAAAGATACTTTCCAGTGAAGATGAGGCCTATAAAGCAAAAGAGGTCCGCAGAAGGTGAATTTAGTGATACTAGCCCACTATGTGGGATAGTATCACTAAATTCGCCATCTGGGGGACCTCATTCTGCAAATGATAGGCACACTAAACTCAGGCTTGCCTGCAATTGTACTTTGGTACAGGGACCAGCCTATAGAGGGCGACTTGGGAGACATTTTCTCCTAAACATGTGCAACTTCTCGCTATTTTTGTCTCGGGGAGAGGTGATTTCTGTCTCATAGAACAGCATGCATATGTCCCAACATCATATTTATAGTATATTTACTGATTATAATGGTGATCTTATTCACTATACATATATAGTGATTCTATAAATGGGCTCTTCTGTTGCATAATATTCATTGGATTATATATAGTGTAGGTAGTTAACGTTTTGATCAATACAAGTCTGATAAAATCGCCATTTTTTAATATCTTGTTGGACAGCATTTCTAGTCTAGGAATTTTCTCAAGAACCAACTTTTTGACCGACGTAGAGCCGGAAATTCAAGATGGCGTCCAAGATGGCCGCCAGTTTGACGGTGGTACACCTAATAGTTTTGCTTCTCAATTTTATATATTAAACATAACGAATTCCACACTATTATATAAGAATCGTGGTTATCGAATAACAGATCCCACCTTTAGTTGAAAAATGGCCACAATTATTCAAGATGGATGCCAAAATGGCGGCCAAAACATGAGAAATTTGTTTTTTTCCTTATTTAAAAAAAAAAATACTTTACAATTTTCGAGATAATATAAGAGAAGATATCAACAATCTGTTGATTATTCGATGGAATAACCTCTGTGAAAGAGTCATGCACACTAAAGGCGAAGTAGTAATATAGTTTGTTCTGGTAGAAATGTGAGGTAGAATATGTGCTATGTAAAATGAGCAAAATTATTCTCAGACAGGGTTTCATTCTGTAAATGCTTAGAAACGAACCATGAATGGCTCTGATGTCTTCAATTCTATTTGCGACACTACTATATGGTTGGATCAATTGAATAAAAATTTGAATATCGAGATCTTTACAAATAAAAAATTAATTTAGTAGAGGATTTACCACGACATTAGGAAACGCCAAATGATAAAACCCATAATCGTCAAACTCAATTTGGTTCTCAAAACAGGAACACATGGAAGGTATTCTGCAACACATTCACAACCACATCTGCACAACTTCGTACATGTAAGTTTGCTTCTTGAACATTTTCACCTGGAACAAATCGATTTGCAAACACATTTAATCAACTCTGTGCACACTCTAGCTGCTTCTGTGTTGTCATTCATACAGTAACAAAAGAACAATCAATCAATTTCCATCCAAAGAAGTCAGGTGCTGGAAACTTTGCATCTACTGTGGGCGTACAGTCCAGATACCAGCCTGATATATATATATATAGCACGATTTTCATTTGCAAGAGCATGTACCTCGTTGGTGATAAATGTTCAAGTGCTGAACATTTCATGTCTAGCTTCATGAACTGAGGTCAGGTTCACATATTTGTCATAAACAATCCCAACGAAATGCTAAATACACTCAAATAGTGGTGATGAAACATCAAGAACCACACATGGATTCCTCGTAATTGGCATCAAGCATTCTGTGAGCTAAGCTTTCCAAGCATCCCAAAATTGCGCTTACCCTTACCAAAGAAAAAGTTGAGTCGCATCCTGATATTGGATGGAATATTGGAAGTACAGTTGAATTTTTTTAGCCCATTGAATTGCACATATCAACTATGTTGTAGGTAACATTGGATTTAGACTTCTCGAAAGACAAACAGTTTCAAATATTTGCATTGAAGAAGCATAGCATGCAGATGTCCCAACATGATCACGATAATATATGTGTCAAAAGTGTGAACAATAATCGATGAATTATCGGTTTGTAGCATATGAAATATATGTTCTTCTCACACCAAATCTAACGACTCCCCCATCTATAAAATGAGGGGCGGTAATAAATGTGACGTTCTAAGCTGCATGAATCAGAATCAAACTACATAGACACTGCAGAGCAAAATCCAAAGGTCGAGTGTAAGGTGTTCGACGGGGGTGCTCTGATACACTTACTGACACCTGATGTCGGGCTTGCCTTCTCAATGTATATCGGCACAACGTTTATTCCATATGTTATGATGCAGCTCGCAGATTGTAGAAGAATTGACTTGGTTTTGGACAGGTAAATAGAGGGTAGTATCAAAACAGGAACATGAGAGAAACATGGTAGCGGCATTCGATGTAAGGTTGGGGCTTACCACAAAAGTTCCACCGAATTGGAATGAATTTCTAAGAAACACCACCAACAGGCAAGAATTGTTTGCATTGGTCAATGAATGTCTTTCGGCAAGTCTAAATCCCATGTTATCCGCAACATAGTTGATATGTACAATTCAATTGGGCTCAGAAAATTCAACTGTGCTTCCAATATTCCATCATTTCCATGCGATATCAGGATGCGACTCAACTTTTTCTTTGGTAAGCGCACATTTTGGGATACTTGAAAAGCTTACCCAGAGCTAACAGAATGCTTGATGTCAATTACGAGGAATCCTTTTGTGGTACTTGATGTTCCATCACCACTATTTGAGTGTATTTAGCATTTCGACGTGATTGTTTATGACAAATCTGCGAACCTGACCTCTGTTAATGAAGATAGACATGAAATGTTCAGCAAATGCCGCGCGCATGAACAGTTACCACCAAAGAAATCGTGCTACTAGTATATATCAGGTTGGTATTTTGACTTACATAGTAAGATAGATGCAAAGTTTCCAGCATCTGACTCACTGTGGGAAAACTGTTTCACAAGAATCGATTCTATATATATATCGCCTTTCCGGTTCTGTCTCTATCGAACTAAAGTCCCGACTCTTTCGCGATTTAAAACAAATATTTCAAAGTTTTTACCGCCATTTATACACTAAATGTCAAAACAGAACTATTTTCTAAACACATATCCGTAGATTAGGTCTTTGCTCGTGCTTATTGTTGATAATAATGTGAAATCAGCTATTTTTGTGCACACTTAGAGGCATGATGCGTTTTTGTGCATTTCCTATTTAAATTAAGCAGCAATTTGATAAGGTTATCGGTCTTGACACTTTTAGTTGGGCTGGAACATGTATCACTGTATGATCACTATAATAACCACATTTTCGATCATAAAACCTGACAAGTTCCAGCCCAATTTAAATGTGATAAAATCTGAGCATCAAACTGCTGCTTAATTCTCGTGGGAAATACCCACAAATGCACGTCTCTAAATGTGCACCACACGCAGCCGATTTTGCACACACAAAGACCTAATCTGTCGATTGTTATTGGAGAATACTTTCTGTATTGACATTCAGTGTATAAACAGCCTATCAAAACTTTGAATATTTATTAACAAACCGCGGAAGAGTCGGAACTTAATTTGATGGAGACGGGGCCGGAAGGGTGATAGAATTGATTCTGGTGAAACAGTTTCCCCCAATGTGACTCCTTCTGGTGGATATTTATTAACGATTCTTTTGTTCCTGTATGGATGACAACCACAGAAGTGGCTAGAGTGTGCACCGAATTGATTAAATATGTTTGCAAATCGGTTTGTTCCATGTGCAAATGTTCAAAAAGCAAACTTCCATGTACGTAGTTGTGCAGATGTGGTTGTGAGTGGTGAATTGTTCAATACAATTTATTAAAACAAAGTGTATTTCATATTTACTGATCCCATCATCACACCACATGGCCCCCTGGAATATATCCCAGCAACAATATAACATACACAATTTTACATATGCATATATATGCAATACATTGCACTAACGTATATAGTATTGATTCTGGGCTATTCGCATGATTGTTTCATGTTCTGTTGCTGGAATAATTGAGGACACTATATGATACAAGGAAATAATATTTGTTCTTAATCCGAACTCAAATATACTTTCGAGTATACGGTTCAATCATTTTGTGTATAATTGGACATAAAAACACTGAATTTAAAGTGATGTGAAACACTCTGGTTGGGTGACCACTAGAAATGGAGAATAATCTTGCTCAAAGTAGTTATTGTTATGAATAACAACCTAAATATACAACACACACCGTCAGTCTTATATATTTATTAAATGCAATGAGTATCGATGGCGAAATCAGTTGCGTTATTTTATCGCCGATTGTTGCGTCCCAAATCGAGACGTAAATATTTACAATTGAGCGTAATTCAGACTGTGTTTTCTATGGAGTTGTATGTTCTTTGAGCTTTTGGGCGATGTTAGTAGAATGCGCCTGAGTACTAATTAATCAGTTTCACACACACCGAACAAGTCCATAATATGTCTTTAAGTATTGGTAATTTGAATACGAGGCCTGATGATGAAGATATGTTGCAGAATACCTTCCATATGTTCTTGTTTTTTGAGAACCAAATTGAGTTTGATGAATATGGGGTCTGTCGTTCAGTGTTTCCTATATTCGTGGTAAATCCACTACTAAATTGATTTTTGATTTGTTAACTTCTCGACATACAAAGTTGTTTTCAATTGATCCAACGACATAGTAGTGTCGCAAATAGAAATGATGACATCAGTGTCATTCGCGGTTGGTTATTAAGCATTTACAGAATGCAACCAGTCTGAGAATAATTTCATTCATTTTTTATAGCACATATCTACCTCACATTTATACCAGAACGAACAAGACTATTTTTTTTTTTAAATAAGGAAAAAAACAAATTTCTCATGTTTCGGCCGCCATTTTGGCATACATCTTGAATAATTGTGGCCATTTTTCAACTAAATGTCGCGGTTTTTATTCTATAAACACCATTATTAGATAATGTGGGGAATTCGTTATGTTTACCATGTCAAATCGAGAGGCAAATCTATTAGGTGTGCCTCCGTCAAATCGGCGGCCATCTTGGACGCCATCTTGAATTTTCAGCAATACATTGGCCAAAAAGTGGGTTCTTGAGAAAATTCCTAGACTAGAGATGCTGTCCTACAAGATACTAAAAAATGGCGCTTTTATCCGACTTGTATTGATCCGTTCATTTTTTGTCGCTAACTACCTACACTAATAAGTTTAAAGGTGATGTGGGTGTACATGTAAATATTATAATTCAGCCATTGTTACTTACCGGCATCCCCGATAACAGTCCACTTCTCCCTAATAACCAAACAGGGAGAAGTGACTTCTCTCAAATTTAACAATCTAGGCTGGTCCTTGCATTGGTATGTGTTAAAATTTTGCTACAGTATAGTCCAAGTCTTCTCGTACTAAAGCCGGCTAAGATATTGGGATGGAGGTGCCGGTCTTTAGTCCGAGTTCGTCCCGTATAGTCTCTTATGACACGACTTACGCCCACGATCTGTGTTGTATTTTACTCGATTTACCTAATAAATCAGTACATGATGCTATATACATCGGAAAGAGAGACATCTTATGGTCATAATGGTGTATAATAATCTAACTTTCATGTTACATTACGCATAGAATATTCCGGTTGATTGTCACCAACATCGCTGTTTTTATATTTTGTTTACTTAACTGAAAGCCGAAGTCAGGTTCCGAAGAATTCCGGCATTGTCCGCTGGGTATTCTAGTTTCCGTTTCTATATATAGCGCGGGGTTTTCCGAACAAAATGGCGAAAACCGATCGCCCCAAAGTCCAGTTTCCTATGTGCTTTGAGAACAATTCCCGCACTAAAAACTTAATGACATAATGGAGGATCAGAACGGTAGTTTTGTTGACAATTTTCGCAAGCAACTTGTCAAAATTGGAGCAAATTAGAACTCTTATGTCTGACTTGCCATGCGTGTGATGTGCATTTTGATTTGTGTGTTGATAAAATAATCGGAGAACCGAATCACACAGTTTCGAAATATAGTTCTTCCGTTTCAGTGGGACTTTTCAAACTTAAGGTTCAAAATGTATACAAATTTTGTTTGATTTTTTGTGTGCATAACAAGAGCAATATATTGCCCTGTTCGCTTAGTATATATCTTAATTTCGCGGAAGTCCACCAAATGTGGGTGAAATGTAGCACCATATAAGGCATATTATTTATTCTAATGCTCGTTGTGTTTACACTGTTTTAAACTTTGAGAGGGTTATAATTCCCGTAATTTATTTAATGTATTACATTTATATCTCCAATGTTTAATTAATCTATTTATTTTCTATTTATTGACACACATAATTACGATTACAATGGAGAATTCATTGTAATTTGCGTTGTTAGTCCAAAATCTACGGAATATTTTCAACGGAAAATGCCGAACACAGTTCGCATACTTTAAAAAAATTGTAAACATTGCGATAAATGTCTCTTTTCGCATTAAATTACCGCTTTCAATTCACAACTGATGTGGGTTTCAGATCAAATAGCATGTCTTCTGTTGAAAATATCCATTTATTGTCGCAATTGTGATATTTTATTTCATATAATTGTCGTTTTATTTGAGCGGGTCACTAACACTTAAGTCGTGTCATAGGAATGCATGGGCCTGGAACTCGGACTAAAGACCGGCACCTCCATCCCAATATCTTAGCCGGCTTTTAATAGTACGAGAAGACTTGAACTAGCTACAGTAATGCTCTAAATAATCGACTCCTTAACCACAGCAGAATTATGGGTAACTTTTCAGGATTTAGTCGGAAATATGGCTTGTTGCCATTCATCGGAAAGCTCTCCCCCGAGAGGTTAAGGAGTCGATTATTTAGGGCATTACTGTAACACGAGATGTTTCTCATGTGTTTGTTTGGAAAAAGCAAGAGAGCTTTCCGATGAATGGCAACAAGCCATATTTCCGACTAAATTCTGAAAAATTACCCACAATTCTGCTGTGGTTAAGGAGTTGGTTGATTATTTAGAGCATTACTGTAGTTGTATTTTATAATATATGTATAATATGCAATTCCAGTTGAAATTATAGGGCCAATAGGCAGAACATTTGTGGAAGTTTTCAGTAATTTTTATGTCTGGAACAACAGAGCCCCGTATATTGGACTCCTATCGATTAATATGGAATTAATCATACCGTCTGGGATAGAGATTGTCTTGTGATCATATTTGGGAGCAGCAACTTAATGATGCACAGAATTCGAACATTATGGCAATGTTTGTCACAGACAACCGTTCTCTCCTAATCAAGCCTGGATAGAGTGCATGTGTCTGACATTTGTAGAATGAGGTCCACAGAGGATGAATTTAGTGACGCCATCCCGCATGGTGGGCTAGCTTCACCAAATTCACTCTCTGGGAACCTTATTCTGCTTAGGCTTCAACTGCTATGGGAGACCTTGGATTAGATTGAAGTTCCCCAGTCGCCCATTAATCACCTAGATTATACATTTTATCATCTGCAAATTAGGGGATATAGAAACTGACAGAATGGAAAAAGCAACTAAAAACAATGTTAATTTGAGAATATAAATACTTCCCAGAAGATGAGGCCTTATTCTGCATATGTTAGACATGTTATTTCCAGACTTGCTCGTGATCCAAATAAAAGAAGGGTGCAGTATTTTCAACCCCCCATGGTGAAAATTGAAATATGGGCATGTCGAAACCAAATTGTGACAAAAAAGGTGATGAACGAAGAACAAATTACTTGACAATTCTAACGAACGATGGACGAATATCTAACATTTTCAAATAAAGAAAATGGGATAACTCTTGAATGGAAAATGTGAACATGTCAATGAACCCTCTTTTGAAAGCCCTCCTGCATACCAAATTTATCGATATCCGATAACCCATGGTTGAGAAATATGAGCAGATGGGCATACGGATGGATGCATGTAATAATTTTGGGATGGAGGTAAATTAAGAGTAGGGGGAGGAATAAAAGTAGAGGTGGAAAAATTAAGGATATTCTCAATGCCAAATCCCTGTTAAGACAGATAGAACGTAGGTGCATCCATAAAATTTAAATTATGATGTGAATCCGCTCAAGAAGATAAGTTATATCAATTTTGCTAGGAAATTGCCTTCCAGGTGACTGACTATTACACATAGCAAAATTCAGCCATAATTCCCAAGTAGAGTAAGAAGATACCATGTCATTGTAGTTCACAAACACAAAGCTGTTGTTGTGATATGGTATGTACTTCAGAAGAAATTAAGTCCTAATTAAAAACCCAATCCCTTTGTTCTATCTTGCCTTTCTAATGGGCACTTTGTACCATGCTTTATATCACAAGTCGACATTTGTAACTTAGAATGTTCATGTCTCTCAAATGTATGCACAACGAGCTTCCATGAAGACCTCTAACAGAGAACTAGTTACTACTTCTGATGTGTGGAGGCATTTTACACTCATTGAAAAGGAGAAAGTTGTAGAGTGTACCCCGTTTAAGATATGGTTGAGATATAAGTCATGAGATCACAACTTCAATAAAAGCATCTGATATTGGCAACAACCCCAAGGGAAATGAAGATGTAGAGTGAATTGAATTTTGCAGAAACAATGGAAAGGCAGCTATATGATGAGGCATGTCGGAAAGTTCTAGGCCCTAAAAAAAATTTAAAATCCAAAAATATATATTTATTTTTTTTAGGTTTTGTTTTGTTTTTGGGTTGAATTTTTTTTGGGTATGCTTAAGTTAAGCATGCTATAGCGAATTTAAAATCCAAACTGGATAAAACCTTAGGGGCATGTTATAACTCAAAACTATCACCAAGTATTCATAGTAATAATTTTGATGCCCATGAAAAACGTAAGATTCCCTAGCACTAAACCTACAAAATAAGTCTGGCGCTGAAAGAGTTAAAGAATATAAGAAAAAATTATTAAAATTGTAAAAAATAATAACAAATGATGAAAAATTGTTAGGCCAATGCATTCTCTTATATATGCGAGGCGACCTATGGTCGATTCGCATATATAAGAGAATGCATTGGCACAGGGTATATGGGTTGATACAAAAATCGGACTTGGCACTGAAAGGGTTAACGGAGAGGGTTTTCAAAAGTTAATGTTTGAGTTGGCGCCTGCTTTTAAAGGCTCACTTAAATTTCGAACCCTCAGATCACATTATATAAAATATATGCCGTTTTAATTATACCATATGAAAGAGGAAGCTCCAAAACATAGTATTATCAATGTATCCTGTGTAATAAACTGTGAACATGTTGTTTTTGTTGAGGTGTCGACGTGATTTCTGTGCTTAAGTTTCATCTGAATTGTACTGCAAAGTGTCTATAATTTTCAATGGAAGGGGAATAACTCTATATCTTAGTCTGAATTATGTTGCATTCTGGGAGCGAGACGGGAAATGTTTCTATGATTTCAGCTATTTTCTATTACTCTTTGGACACCTTCTGAGACACATGTTCCAAATGGTGATGAATATAATATAGTTTTTTAATCATATTTTATGTCATAAATTGTTATATCAATTGTTATATATATATTGTTATATCAAGGCACTATATATCAAGGCACTATATATCAAGGTACTATATATCAAGGCATAAATTGTTATATTGTTATATCAATTGTTATATATATATATATTGTTATATCAAGGCACTAACAAAAATAATTGGTGACTCGAAAATTAAATGTCAGAATTATCAGTTAACAACAATCGATTTTCTCCTTGGTGACTTGGCACATATGACTCCAGAGGAAGCAGTATACAAAAGAATGGATAATGACACTAGTACAATGTTATGACATCTTACTGCAATATGAACTGGCAGCTTCATCATGACCAAACATGTATGGAATCCAGTGTCTGCTCAATACAATTAGGGAAGGGCAAGGTGCCTCCTTGTCTTGTCGCTCACATTGCTCTTGAAATGAGATTTGGTCATTAAAAGTTCCATGTCATACTACACTTCGGAGCCACTTCAAATACTTTTATGCTGACATACAATCTGAAGTGATTTCTGAAATTTCCGAAATTGACTAGATAGCGCACTAGCTGCTAGCTGCACTACAAAATGTTAATCCTTCCATGACTGGAGCTTCCTAAAATTTTGCGAAAACCCTGTGCCAGTGCATTCTCTTATATATGCGAGTCTCCCATAGGGAGCCTCGCATATATAAGAGAATACATCGGCCTAACAATATTTATCTTAACCTTGTAAGCCATTGCATTTTCTTATATATGCAAGGCTCCCTATGGGAGACTCGCATATATAAGAGAATGCACTGGCACAGGGTCTTTAATCCTGCACCCACGCAGCTCCCATCATGAGAGAGTTAATAGTCCATCACTTACCATTTCATAGACAACTGGAACTATAAACATGGTGTGTTGTGTACTCAGGCTATATAAGGTCACTACACTGGTGAGCATCCATGTGAAACTGTGATACAAATACACGATGAGTTCAAGATAAATCCCGATATTAAAGTATCTGTCATCACAACAAACAATGCAGCAAATTTGTCTGACCAAATTTGAACATATACGATGCTTAGGACATGTATGCACAATTGTCCGTGAATGCTCGACTATCTCTGAACTTTGTAAACAAAGCTGCCGGAGCGGGTCGAACATTGGTTATACATTTTCGCAAATAAACTCTCAGCTGACAACCTGAAATTGAAACCTTCCCTCTACCAAATATAGGCTTGTTGAAGCCGTCAAAACAAGGTGAAATTGCACATATCACATGTTCGAATGGCTTTCAGAACAACTTCTGGTGATTTTCTCAGTCTTGCATGACAGAAATATTACATCTATTCAGATGAGAGAAAGCTCGAACTACCGGACAATTGGCCTAAGAATATTTACCTTGACCTTGTAAGCCAGTGCATTCTCTTATATATGAGAGACTTCCTATGGGAGATTCAGATATATAAGAGAATGCACTGGCACAGGATCTTTAATGCTGCACCAGCATATTTCTCCCATCATGAACCTCATGAAAGGATAAATTCTCATTAACTGTACTGGTACCTGCTTGTGTCATCTTTTTCTGTCAGATTGCTCTGGGCAGGGATCAGAATGTTCTGAAATTTCTAATTGTCACAGGAATTATTTCTATATCTAAGAATTATTTCTTACCTTTCACATAACATTTTTGCCTAACATGTCTTTGAAGGTTACAAACAACTAATTATTTTCCATAGGTGACAGTGTTAACTGTAAGTCGATCCGGCAATGGGTTAAGCCTATTTAAACTTCAAGTGGTCAATTTTCCCTTAGAACGTTATCCGATACACCATTCGGTGACAACAAACACACCCTTCAACTAAAATCTTGCATTTCCACAACTACCCCATTTAATGCACAAAAATCAACAGCATAAAAATACCCCGACCCTTTTCCATAGTTTCGGGACCCCACCAGACTCTTCCTGGCCATCTAAACAAAAATGATCGACATATTTACGTAGACTATGGTTTTCTGTTTCCATTCAGGGAATTTTCCCTCAAAGATTATAAACCAATCGGCAGCCAGAATAGTTTTTATGCTGACATTGAGTTTCCCTACACAAATTCAAGAAGCGTAACTCTATATAATTAGTTGTTTGTAACCTGAAGAGTGGACAGATAAAATGTATTGTTGCTTGTATGATAGCAACGATTCAGACCTTCATGATGCGATGTGAATCGCGATTTCACATCGCGATTTTACTATCATGATTTTGGCAAATGACAGCTGTTTATGAACCACTTGATAATTTTTAGTACACATGTATATTATCATTGTCCAGTGCACCTCAGCATATTCATTGAAGTATAATAAATTAAATTACAAGACCTAACTTAAATGACCAAAATGCATGACCAGGTATTAGAAGTAGACTATAATAGCTAATACAGTCCCCAGATCTGCCCAGATGGAAGTTTTGAGTGGAAATATTTTTAACTCTGACTAGTGATAACTCTGTTTACATGAATTGTTTTTGCATCGCATCGCACACATCCAATACAATACACTGCATCATGAACTTTAAAACGTGATGCATCAGAATCCCGATGAATCGTGGCAGCCCTAGTTGCTTGTTGAACTTATTTATCTGAACAAATGATTTTATTCTATGAGATTAATTTTATAACATTTGACATTACAACCAGTATGGCCAAAAAAAAAAAAGGTTTTGGTTCTCAGGCCCCGCCGCATTGAATAAAAAGGGCAGCATTAGGCCTTTTTATTGCAATGACTGATGTTATGACAAAAAAACTTACCAAAAAAAATTTAAATATTGTGCATTTAACTTTAACTTGTAATGTGTTAAAAAGTGACTTGCAGGCTTACAACATGAAGTTGATGACTACAATTAAGAAAATGATTAGCTGATCATCATGCTCTTCTTACAATTAGTCATTGTGATCTAACTTACACTAATTGTAACTCCATACAATTGAAAGGCACAGGATTAATTCAGGTTCACATATTAGAATGGAGAGGTATCAGTTTTTAGAAAACAATAACAATAGTGAATGTCAGGGGGATTATATAATGTTAGGTAATCCAAGTCATACACTGGTAGTACAATGTCATTTTTATTTAACATTAAATGAGTTTATATGCATAAACGTCCCCTCTACATTTATGGTTATTACTAGACAGAGGAAGGTATCTTTGTCCATGCTTACTATGTGCAGAAAAAAATAAAAATAAAACTCCCTCCCTCATTGATTTGAAAAAACAATTGCCCGAGAACCAAAACTCTTCTTTTTTTTTTGGCCTATATAAATAGAATTGTGCAAATTTATATATTTCAATTTTAAATTATCCAACACAATTGGGCATTTAATAATCTCACCCAATTAATTATTTCTCAATATGACTTTTGGGATACTGGTGGAAATATCAAACTCAGACTAACAGATGTCTCAATCTGATACAAATATTATTCTATATTCAAACAAGTCTGTTGATTAAGCTCATAAAATCTACTAATCACCCAGAAGCATTTACCTGTCAGGAACAGGTGTGAATTTGAGCCCTGGCTCTGGGGCTGATTAACCCTTCCGTGACTGGAGCTTCCTGAAATTTTTTGAAAACCCTGTGCCAATGCATTCTCTTATATATGTGAGTCTCCCACAGGGAGCCTCACATATATAAGAGAATACAATTCAATATTTAAGAGAATACATTGGCCTAATAATATTTACTTGACCTTGTAAGCCAGTGCATTCTCTTATATTTGTGAGGCTCCCTTTAGGGGAGACTCGCATATATAAGAGAATTCACTGGCACATGATCTTTCATGTTGCACCAGCAGCAGTACAGCCCCCGTCATGAACCTCGTGAAAGGGTTAACTTGCCCTCCAAGTCCATCAAAACCCTTTCTATAATAACTGGATTCTCCCACTCAGTTATACAAGTATATAGTTATCAAGCCAGACAGACAGACAGATGGACAGACAAATGGATGGACGAAGTCAATCCAGAGAGTGGGTGTCCCCCATTCTCTTTGAGAGTGGGGGGTATAATTAAACATTGTACATGTACTCACCAATTGATAAAGGAGCTCTTGCCAGCAGAATGGTTCCCGATCAAAAGTACATTTATCTTCTTACGAGGAGCTAATAGTGACAACTCAAGCTGCTCAGCTATTTTCACCAAACCTGAAAATATTTAAAATAGAATAGATAAGACCTATAAATAGAATCATATTGCATAATTTGAGCGTTTGTTCACTCGAATAGGACTAGTTATTCAATTTTGCATAAAATATAAATTTCATTTGAATTTGTCCATTTTGGCGGCAATTTTGGGAAAGACATTTTACAGATATGGATTACGACAGTCTGGGTGAACGTCGACTCTATATTTGAAATATAGAGTCTGGAGCTTATGTAGCCAAAACCATTTCTATTCAGCGAAGAGCTTCCCCAAAATGACGTCACGGATTTAAAAAAATACATCGATGATTGACAGGTGTCCCCACGTGTTATTTGTTGTGCTTCGCAATAATAGTAATGGCCTGTGTCGCGACATAAAATTACAGCAGATAATATTGTCGTGTGTGCGACTATTATTTTTCGGGAGATGAACTCGCTTCATCACCCGGAAAGCTGCATCCGAGAGCAAAAAATAAGGTCGTCATCAAAAATGATGCTTTAGAACTATTTAAAAGCATAAAATTAAGTCATTTCCTCGGTGTTAACTTTCAGATGACTTTTTTACGACAAATAATTTGATTTGCAAACCATGGTACAATAAAGTAAATCAAATACACGGACGTGAGTGAGTTCTATTTATATTTATGGGAGGCCAAGTTGGTACCATGCGCAGGCCTATCTATCAGGTCTAGCACATCCTTCAAATTAATCTGAATCGTACCGAATATATAATTTCGAAGCCATTGTTTCTGTCTGTTGTATTTGCAAGCATCGCTTTCGATCGGAGAAATTCCGCTCTGTTACTATATTTAGAGGTGACATTATGGGAGTCTAGCTCCGCCCACTGACACTTGTTTATTAACCCATACAGTTTCATTGGACGGAAAATAATTTACGCAATCAATCAGATTACGGAATCCCGAGGACTTGGAAATGAAATATCGATGTTATCCGTCAGACCTTATATTCAATGTTGTAATGAATATTTAGGTATGAGTTTACTCAGACTGGGATTACGACTAAGCACTGTTTGTGTATATTTCAATTTATTACGAATTTGGCATTAACTGGAGCACCTACCACAGAAATTCAGTATTTTCCGATAACAACAGACATTTAATATATTATGGACGCCATCTTGGATCCTGAATTTTTTTATGAGCGGATTTTGGATATGTTATTCCTGGTGTTTATCCAGGTTGAATGACACCAAAATCAGCTTGTATCCAATTACTTCCAGATTCAACTCTCCCACGACCACACTACTAGTGATGCGAACAACTTGTTTAGGAAGCATTACAAGATATTGTTTTGACATGATGAACACTTGAGATTATTCATGTGATGAACGTCTATAATATGTCACTGTGTTTATAGTGATTCCATTATTACAGAAATGCCCTAAATAATCGACTCCTTAACCCCAGCAGAATTATGGGTAATTTTTCAGGAATTAGTCGGAAATATGGCTTGTTGCCATTCATCGAAAGCTCTCACTGAGTGTTTTCCGATGAATGGCAACAAGCCATATTTCCGACTAAATCCTGATAAATTACCCATAATTCTGCTGTGATTAAGGAGTCGATTATTTAATAGCGCATTACTGTGTCTTAATCACATGGTGACCTAATTCTGAGTGATGTTGATGTTTGCTAAGAATATCGTATACAATGTATAGAATACTTTAGCTCAAAGCAATCTTGGTCAATATTATTAGTTATCTTCGGCAACATCGGGGGTACATGGAGATTTAATACCTGGAGGCGGAGCCGAGGGGTTCAAAAAGAGACATCCAGGTACGAAATCTCCATGTACCCCATGATGTTGACGGAGATAATGATTTAGTCCCCACAACAATAGCCATGTCTCCTTAATTTAAGTGTGTTTTTCATAGGATCTCTAATTAATTCACACCAATAAGAATAATTTAGTAGCCGACCTAAGGATCTGGCGTCAGGTGATGTCAAACTCGGTGTGCGAGAGCAACGTCACGATTGGTGGAAACTACCAGTTCAAGGGTCATTCATATACCCGTAACCCCCAATGTTTCACTGGCTCATATACCCCAATGTTTCGCATACTTTCTTTCATACCATGCTGTCAAGGGTGACAGGGGACATGGTGATTTAAACCTGGCATTGTAGCCAATCAGATCACTAGACACCACCAGATGTGGGGACAAGTAGCAATTATAACATGAAAAATAACCTAGAGGTCAGACAATCCGAAGATCCATATGAATTAGTTTGGTGATGATCGGTGAGAGATGTGACATACAGTAATGCTCTAAGTAATCGACCCCTTAACCACAGCAGAATTATGGGTAATTTTTCAGGATTTAGTCTTGTTGCCATTCATCGGAAAGCTCTCACAGAAAAGTTACCCATAATTCTGATGTGGTTAAAGGGTCGATTACGATGACAGCCATGTTTTTTAACAGAATACGGAAATAATGATAAGCTCCCATCAAAAGGTCACCCCAAGGATCCGTATGAAGTTTGGTGATGATCGAATGAGGGATGAGGACTGCAGGGTGTGCCAAAGGAGTTAGGTGATGCAAAGAGTAAAATCCAAGATGGCTACTGGCAGCCATGTTTTCCAACGAAATTCGTAAAAATTTGATTGCTCCCATCTAGGGGTCACCCCGAAGTTCCGTATGAGGTTTGGTGATGATCGGGTGAGGGATATGGCCTGTAGGGTGTGCTAATGGATTAACAAGAGGTGGCATCAGAGATGCTGTGTCTCGTTTTCGGTGGCTTACCGCCAATTGGTGTGCATCAGTATCGGTAGACTAATTAATAGGTAAAATCGAAAAATGACTAATTAAGGGCCATAACTCCATCAAATTTTATCGGGCCAGGCTGGTTTTCGAACTCGTCTGAAATATTCTTGGCAAGTATGTCTATTCCAAATTTTACAACAAATCGGACGTTTGTTGAAGTTATCGCGCCAACGAGCTAAAAATTCACGAAAAATGACTAATTAAGGGCCATAACTCTATCAAATTTTATTGGGCCAGGCTGGTTTTCGAACTCGTCCAGGATATTATTGGAAGACACTTATATATACCAAATTTTAGTTGAATCGGATGACGTTTGTTGAAGTTATCGCGCTAACGAGCTCAAAATTCGTACAAAATGACTACTTAAGGACCATAACTCTATCAAATTTTATCGGACCTGGCCGGTTTTCGAACTCGACCGAGATATTCTTGGGAGACACCTATATACCAAATTTCAATCAAATCGGATAACGTTTGTTGAAGTTATCGCGCTAACGAGATGAAAATTCGTGAAAAATGACTAATTAATGGCCATAACTCTATAAAATCGAATCAGATAACGTTTGTTGAAGTTGTTGCGCTAACGAGCCTAAAATCAGTGAAAAATGGCAAAGGGCCATAACTCTGTAATAAATGTGCGGACGAACCCGATTTTTTGTCTGCAGCTTACGTGCATGGATATGTACTCACACACCAAAATTTTGTAAAAAAAAACTCGACTAAAAACTGAAATCCAAGATGGCTACTGGTGGTCATGTTTTTCAACGAAATTCAGAAATGAAAGTGTCAATGACACTGAAGCTAAACTTGGAAATAGGATCATGTCATATATTACAGTCAATAGAGCGATAGGGAACTTGGAAAGTTTATATGCTTATGTAACTAGATGTTACCCTGAAGATGCATAAACAGTTTGAGATTAATAAGACGAAAAAGTTTGGCTGGCTGTAGAGAGTGCAAAATGATGCAGTAATGCTTCTGGAAAGAGTAAAATCTGAGATGGCTCCCATCTACAGGTCACTCCAAAGATCCATATTAAGTTTGGTGATGATCGGATGAGGGAGGTGGCCTCTTTGGTGCACAGAAGGATTTAGTCATACAAAGAGTAAAATCCAAGATGGCTGCCAAAGGCCATGTTTTTCATTGAAAATTGTTCAAATTTGATATCTAGAGGTGATCCTAAACATGCCTGTAAATTTACAAAACAATTCTCCAATAAATGGCGGCTGCAGGGTGTTGCTGGATTCAAATTTGAAATCCAAGATGGCTAATGACGGCCATGTTTTTAAATGAATTTTGGAAAAAAATTGATGGCTCCGATCTAGAGGTCACCCCGAAGATCCAAATGATGTTTAGGGATGAAAATAGTTCAATGCAAAGAGTAAAATCCAAGATGGCTGCTGGTTTTGGAACATTTTTATGACTCCCATCGAGTGGTTATCCCGAAGATCAATATGAAGTTTAGTGACGATCAGACGAAGGATATTGTCTGTAGGGTGTGCATAAGGAACTAGTCAAACAAAATAAAAATCCAAGATTGCATGCCGCTGGCAGCCATGTTTTTCAATGATAAAAGCTAAAAAGTTTATGGCTCTCATCTAGTGGTCACTCAAAGATCTATATGAAGTTTGGTGATGATCAGATGAGGGATGTGGTCTGTAGGACATGCCAAAGGATTTAGTCATGCAAAGAGTAAATATGGCTTGTTGCCTCATCGGAAAGTTCTGTGAGAGTCATATTTCCAACTAAATCCTGAAAAGTTACCCATAATTCTGCTGTGGTTAAGAAGTCGCTTATTTAGGACATTACTGCACAATGTAGCTGGTTTCTGAAAAAGTTGTTTCGACTTTAATGTGGGAATGAGAACTCCTTACCAAAACTTTTGACATATGAAAATAATTTTAACCAAATGTGAATTAGTTTTGACAATTGGCAAATTTGACAATGGGCAGCGCAAACCCTGGATATTGTTTCATACGACACACGATAGACACCGATTCGATCCGATGATTCAGATATTTTCTATTCAACATGTAAATGTTGGGGCATCCAGGAAGCAGATCGTCGACGTAATGTAGGTCATTGCTCTTGACAACATCAACACAAAACAGATTGTATTCAATGTGGTATATAAGAATACAGGGTATATATTCAATGGCTGTGGCTACATTGAACGCATGTGCCAAAGGTCAACGGTGTGGAATATAATACATGTATTACACATTAATGATGGTGTGTCTCTTCCCTGTACTTTTTGCATAGAATAGGGGTGTAAAATAATTATGAGTCAGGGAAACCAAACCAGTCAACTGGAGCTTCTGTCACCAGGAAGTGAATTTTTCCATGAATTATTAAATTTTTTATGAATCGGGACAGATTATGTAGGTAAAAAGAACGTGAATGAGCCATGTATCAATTTTTACTAGCACACTGTGAATCCTGTCCACATATAAGTACAGTAATGCTCTAAATAATCAACTCCTTAACCACAGCAGAATTATGGGTAATTTTTCCGGATTTAGTCGGAAATATGGCTTATTTCAGACTAAATCCAGAAAAATTACCCAAAATTCTGCTGTGGTTATTGAATCGATTATTTAGGGCATTACTGTATGTATAGACATAAGTGTTCATTGTGACTGAAATTAATTTAGAAGCCAAAATCTCCTTTTGAGCAGGCCTGAGAATAAGGTGCCTGTCATTTGCAGAATGAGGTCCCCAGATGTACAGTAATGCTCTAAATAATCGACTCCTTAACCACAGAAGAATTATGGGTAACTTTTCAGGATTTAGTCGGAAATATGGCTTGTTGCCATTCATCGGAAAGCTCTCCCCGAGAGCTTTCTGATGAATGGCAACAAGCCATATATCCGACTAAATCCTGAAAAGTTACCCATAATTCTGCTGTGGTTAAGTAGTCGATTATTTAGGGCATTACTGTAACACGAGATGTTTCTCATGTGTTTGTTTGGGAAAATCATGGCTAAAGTGCCTTTAAAATGAGTTTCTAAGAAATTTTGTAGTTGTAGAACAGTAGAACATGGTACCAGGAAGAAATGGACCATCTTTAATGGGTTTGTACACGACATTTCAAATTCACGGACAATACCCAGAACCAGAACACAATAGAGAAAAAGGTGGTTCTTGCAGGTTCTCGTGTTTCAAAACTGGGAAATCAATACCCATGGATATAATTATACATAATTAATTAAACTCGGGAACTACTATGTTAACAGTATCTATTTGTTATCAGCATCCAGTGGGCGTGTGGTGGGACAGACAGAAAGATATGCCATTATTATTATTACATAAAGGCAACTAAAGATTATCGATGTACCACTTTGTTTTTTTTCACAGCCCACGATTTCATTACATTTACAGAACTTTGATGCTTTGAAAGGCGAGGCATTGTCACAACTATCATGACAAGTGAGTTATCTGACTATCCCCCATAAAGGTGGATTTCACGCAGAGGCGTATTTATTTCAAGAGCAAATAGTGTCTCTGTCATTTGGAGAATGAGGTCCCCAGAGAGTTAATTTAGTGACACTATCCCCCACGGCAGGCTAGCTTCACCAAATTCACCCTCAGGGGGGTATCATTCTACTTAGGCCTCAACTGCTATGGGAGACCTTATACTGATGCTGATATTTGTAATGAAAGTGTCAATGACACTGTAGCTCAACTTATGTAGGGGAATAATTTAATGGTTGACGGTAAATGGAGGAATTAGGAAAGGTGATAATTGAAATGTCTAAGTATTAAAGACAAGATGTAAATGTGAAGAGAGACCAAAAAATAAATATTGGTGGAAGTAGAAATGGAATGACAATGTATATGATATGAATGAACAATGTTAACGAGATAGTAAGGGCAGGAATTGAAGCAACAACTCCTTTATGATCAAACCATGTTTTTTGGCCGAATGACCCTAAAATAACTCGTTCCCATCTTCATCTCAATGTCAACATCCATGATAATTTTTATGAAGATCAGACAAACAGTATGGCCTGTAGCCCACGTCAACAGATTCAATTTTGAAATCCAAGATGGCCACCAGCGGCCATGTTTTTTGGCCCCCAAAATTACTCGTTCCCATCTACATGTCAATATCAACATTCATGACAAGTTTCATAATGATCTGATCAGGGATGTGGTCTGTAGGGTGTGCCAAAAATATAGTGATGCAAAGAGTAAATTCTAAACGGCCACCGGTGGCCATGTTTTTTTGCCGAATGACCCCAAAATGACTCGTTCCCATCTACATGTCAATGTCAACATTTATGACAAATTTCATGAAGATCAAACAAATAGATCGGTCTATAACCCATAATGGATTTTGTAGAAACATTTAGTCATACAAAGAGTAAAATCCAAAATGGCCATTGGTGGCCATATTTTTTTGCTGAATGACCCCAAAATGACTTGTCACCCCGATGATCCATATGAAGTTTGGTGATGATCAGATCAGGGATGTGGTATGTAGGGTGTGTCAAAGTATTTAGTGATGCAAAGAGTAAAATCCAATATGGCTGCCGGCGGCCATGTTTTTTGGCCGATTGATCCTAAAATGACTCGTTCCCATCCACATGTAAATGTCAACATTCATGACAAATTTCATAAAGATCTGACCAATGATACGACCTGTAGCCTGTGCGAAAGTATTTAGTGATGCAAAGAGTAAAATCCAAGATGGCTGATGACGGCCATGTTTTTTGGCCAAATGACTCCAATATGACTCGATCCCATCTAGAGGTCGCCCCGATGATCCATATGAAGTTTGGTGATGATCGGATCAGAGATGTGGTCTGTAGGATGTGTCAAAGGATTTAGTGATGCAAAGAGTAAAATCCAAGATGGCCACCAGCAGCCATGTTTTTTGGCCGAATGATACTAAAATGACTCGTTCCCATCTACATGTCAATGTCAACATTCATGACAAATTTCATAAAGATCAGACCAAAGATACGACCTGTAGCCCGCGCCAAAGAAAATTGTTGACAGACACACGGACACACACACATGGCCGACGGACGCCAACGGTCAACCCATGGCAATAGCTCAAACTTACAAAGTAAGTTGAGCTAATAATGATGCCAATATTTGTTTTTCTTATGCTGATATTTTAAATCTCCTTTTGAGCAGTAATACACTTTTAATTTTCCAAGCAAGTGTAAATAGTTGATGTTTTTTTTCTCACAATGACACGAATAGGTCTGACATTTTTATTAAAAATTTCAGACCAAAACATCAGAATAAATAACATCCATGTCCCCTGCAACTACATGTACATGTAGATGCAATGAATAAAATCAAAATCTATTCCTCAAATTAATACAAGTATGTACCTACCCACATATGCACCAAGGATGGACAAGGAACTCTGTTAAAATGATGTAATAAATGGATTGGAATAAATGTGTTCATCTGAAAATGGTTTCACTATGGGCGAGCCAGACAGCACAGCTATTACTCTCACAGTAAAGATATCAATATTACTGTTGGCTCATGGACAAGGTGGCAGAATTTTTTTTTAGCAGAATGTAAGGAAGTTCTATCTGAGATTAGCTTGTAAGAATAGACTGTACTGGAGAGAAATTTTTAATAAGTAATTTCCAACATTCTTGTGACTACAAATGTTTCTGATACATTTAATGGGCAATGCCAAATTCCTGGGCTAATTATAAACAGACCTGCAGACATAGAGCAACTCTGGCAAGCTGAGCTGTTACAATCAAACAACGGAATTAGAAGGTTGCCATGTCTGTTCCGCAATGAGTCATGTCAAGTCTACTTAGGGTGCAAGTCTAATTACACTCAGTACACTCCAAGGAACATCCAAAAACTCAAATGAAAGTGTTCATGACAAGCTGAAGCTCAACTTGGAGAGGGGATAATTTTATGTGTTACAGTCAATGGAGTGCTTAGGAATGCGGAGAGTTTAAATAAGTTACCATCTGTAACCTGTGCTAATGGATTGAATTTTGAAATCCGAGATGGCCACTGGCAGCCTTGTTTTTTTTGCTGAATGACTCCAAGATAACTTGTTCCCATCTACATGTTGATCTCAACATCCATGACAAATTTCATAATGATCAGACCAACGGTACAACCTACAGCCTGTGCTAATGAATTTACAATGTTTTATAATACTGAAAACCAAGATGGCAAATGGCACTCATCTTATTTGGCAGATTCACCCCAAAACAATTCGTTTTCATCTACCTGTCAATATCAACCTACATGGCAAAACTTCATGATGATCCGACCTGCGGTACAGCCTGTGTAGCCAATGCTAACGGATTGAATCTCATGGCATTTTTTACTGGGTGTCAAGTGCAAGTTATCTCAAATCAACACATTGCCACGTTTTTCTCATGAGTATTTTGTCAGATATTTATATTGGATACTCTAATCATAAGCATGTGACTGGTTCTGATGACAGGATAACTCGTTGTCAGTGCCGCAGGGGGGGGGGGGGGGGGGGGTATCCCATAAGCCAGGTTTGAGTGGACTACAAGTTATCTTGTACTGACATTTCGACATGTACATGTTTGGCCATATTACTTCAGAATTGGTGTCTGCAATCATAAACATGAACTAACTAAAGAATGGTGTAGTACGAGATAACTTGTAAGTCGGCAGTCAACAAGTTACAAGTGTTAAGGACCAAGGATGTTTACATACTTCAAAAACATAACATGCAATATCTTCTCAGTAAATCGGACTATCGTACAATAACATTTTCATCATTTCAGAATACTCTCAGGTGCCAAATAAAAGTGCTGGCCAAATAAAAGTGCTGGGTGACATTTTTACCAAAAAAAGAATAATAGTACTGGTGCACAATAAATGTGCTGGGTTACGGATTTTACTTTTCATGGTAGTATGCTTAAAACTCGAGCCATGAAGGCTTATGTGTACATTTATATAGTACAGGGAATCATACCTGTGCGGAGGAAGTGACATTTAGGTATTATGCATAATGTATCTTCACTATCTTGTTTACCCCATTCATACATTATGTATGACCATGCGTGTGTAACGGTTCGACTGATAAAGTGACTAGTTTCTAGAGGCCTAGAACCGAACATTAATTTCCTTTTCTCTTCGGATTTATTCAGACTGGACTATTGAACAAATTATATATTATTTATTCATAACGTAACTAAACATTCAACAAACTCAACATAAATATAAATGTTCAACGGAATATAAATATTAACTAAATATAAGAAACCAAGTAAATTAATCCATCCATTACAATCTCTATACACAATATCTATACACTAAATCACTACGGTATGTTCCAGAAGTTTACCTAGGTTGAACTCCTTGCAGTGGAAGAGGCGGGCCCTTAACATTGCAAGGCCTGCCACCACGGTGAACGATTGGAAACTATTTGATGCTTGACAAATAGTTTTGTTACTTTAAAGGAAGTCATGCTACCATAATAAATATTCAGATTCAATAAAGAGCCATTTAAAGTGTAGAAACAACCATGCTACTTTAATAAATATTCAGATTCAATAAAGAGCCATTTAAAGTGTTCACCAACAAGGTCTAGGCCGGGAAACCAAAAGTTCCTACTAGGAACGATACCACAAGAAGTTAGGCCATTCTGGCGACCATCTTCTGAGAAGAGGTAAAGATAAGATCAAACATGATATTACTCATATGATATATAGTTGGCATAGATTGTGTTACATGTTGATTGTTGTATTCTACAGTACACACTGCACAGGACTCTTTTTTCTCTTCTAGTAGGTTGGGGGGTCTTCGGGTATATATGGTTCATTATTCCGATGGTTAATTATTCTGAGGGTTCATTATTCCGCTATACAGGCAGTGGAGAGTTTAGCCATACCTCCATGTCATGATATACAACCCCCCCCCCAGTCACTACGTCCAACGTCACCTTCAAGTAAAATTCAACCCGGAAGTAAATGCATACGGAAATGATTGACCAAGATTTCTCCGTATTTTCGTATCTATAAATACGTTGTCTATTTTCGTCTTAAAACACCGGATAAATAAATCATGAATCAAGAGTTAAATTTGTCTGAAAGTAATATTAGTAAGGCCAAAAAAAAAGTGTTTTGGTTCTCGGACAATTTTTTTCTTCAAATCAATGAGGGAGGGAGGGTTTTATTTTTATTTTTTATTTTTTTCTGCGCATAGTAAGCATGGACAAAGATACCTTCCTCTGTCTAGTAATAACCAGAAAGGTAGAGGGAACTGTTATGCATATAAAATCATTTAGTCTTATATAAAAATGACATTGTACTACCAGTGTATGACTGGGATTACCTAACAATATATAATGCCCCTGACATTAACTACTGTTATTGTTGTCTAACGAGAGGCCGATCACGATCGGCAGATGTTAACCCATGCCTTGGTGATAAAAATTTAATATGATTGGATAAATGAGAATTTTGGTGTTGAATTATAGAGTATACTGTTATGTACTATTATAGACAAATGTACATAACACAAATTATTGGAATTTATGGGTCACTGGCATTTATATAAGAGAATGCACTGGTACAGTATCTGTAATGCTAAACTGCCACAGCCCATGGGTTAATTGTGTAGGTGTGACCTGGACATGGATTACTTGGGTTAAGAGAGTCCAATTTAGGTTTACAATAATAATGTGTCCTAGTATACAGATAAGCAACCTCACCACTGACCCATTAATATCAATTATATAGCAGAGCTGTCAAAATATCACAGGAATTGTTTATGTTGAACACTGACCTCTCTATTAAACCAATAACAATTATAATGATATCAGACCATCTGAAGATATAACTCTGCAGCAGAGATGTCTACTGTTAATATCATGTGATGTTTATTGTTGAATCTTTATTTTAAATTAGATACCATAGCCTTCTTTATCAGATTATTTGCACATTGGCATAAGAGACATCAGAAAATAATATAGCTTTATCAATAGCTAAGTAGTCCAAAGGCAATTGGTGAATTGGATTTAATGTTGCTCCAAACAGATTTACCAGTACATAACACAAGATTTTCGACCGATTTAATCAAATTTGATGTGGTGATTCGGGGTACCCTTCGCAGAGTTATAATGGTGTTAGTTTTTCAAATTTTTTTAACTTAAAAACTTTTAAATTATTAAAAAAAATTAAAGGGACACATTGGAAATCTTTTTATCAACTTTTATCATAATCATCAATATCTAAATGAAAACAAATGACAATGTCAATGACATTTTTTTTATTATTAATATAAAAGTTAAAAGTATTTTTTTTTTTAAATCGAAAAGGGTCATAACTACTTTAAAATTAATTGGATCAAACCCATATTCGAACTCGATCTGTATTTTGGGCTGTGAAACTCACATACCAAATTTGGTTCCAATCAGATAAAAAATGTTCGAGTTATGGCAGAATGCGTGAATTCTAAGTTGAAAAAGGGCCATAACTCTGTAACAAAATCTCAGATCAAACCCAAATTCGAACTCGATCTGTATTTTGGGCTGAGAAACCCATATACATAATTTGGTTTCGATTGGATAGAAAATGTTTGAGTTATCGCATTACTCGTAAAGTGTCTACGGACAGACGGACAAACAGACAGACAGACGAACGACGAGTGGTCAATCCGGGCAACGACACTATGTTTACCATACTATGGTATGGGTAAACATAAAAACTGATACCTCCCCATTCTAATATGTGATCTTGAATTTAGTCCTGTGCCTTTCAATTGTATAAATTTACAATTAGTGTATTAAAGTTGTTCACAATGACTAATTGTAAGTAGAGCATGAGGATCAGCTAATCATTTTCTTAATTGTAGTCATCTACTTCATGTTGTAAGCCTGCAAGTCACTTTTTAACACATTACATGTTAGAGCTCAATGCACACTGATATTCAACACATATCTGCTATGGACATGTTGATAAAATAAAAAAAAATTTTTTTTTTTTTTTTTTTCTTCAAAATTTTATTTTTCGTAATATATTTGTTTTGTCATAACATCAGGCATTGCAATAAAAAGGCCTAATGCGGCCCTTTTTATTCAATGCGGCGGGGCCTGATAACCAAAACCTTCTTTTTTTTTTGGCCTAACAATTAAGTTATAAATTATGTACTGTCGCTGGGCCTAATTGTAAAAGATATCCGCATAAATAACAGTAGGCTCGCAAACTGAATAGCACGATGTCGCAAGAGCTATACTCGACCTTCACCTCAGAATTTGCAGTCACGTTATATTCAACTAATTAACGGGTCTTTTTCGGGTAGTTTCTAGAACACCAAAGTTGGTGGAACATCTTTATATATAAGCCAAATTGCACATGCGGGTGGAATGGAGTCGATTTGAGATTATAGATGCGGGCCTACGAGTATACCATTTATCGAGGTCAAGGACGAGTATAGCTCTTGTGACATTACCCCGCTACCGGTCGAATATTGGGCCAGCTTTTCTATCGTTTCAGGTCCCGTGAACTCGGCCCAGTTCATGTTTTGCGTTTTATCACAAACCGAAAGTAGACGAAGTAAAAGATTGGGCGAACTGTGACTCTCAAAATAGGTTTTATATCGAAGCAATGTCACATCTCAGCCAACCAAAAACAGTTTTATTTAGTGGTTTGTGACCTCTAGTATTGACATTAGCACACTCGTGATTCGTTCCATTGTTATATTCGTTTGTTTATCACCCCAAAAAAGAATAAATGTCACATTATATGATGGATTTACCCCCAAAAAAATAATAAACGTGATGGGTCACAATAAGCGTGATAGTATGTATTTTTGCTCCAAATTAATAAACGTGCCGGCACGTTTATATGGCACCTGAGAGTACTCATCCTTCAAGTAGCATATGAACCCTTTCGTCACTTTCGTGAAATATATCCTTGCGTCTTCCGCATCTCATTCGATAAACGATTCTCGATTAAGATGCGCATTGTGTTCTGTCTGTCTATTTTACTTCATTTCAGACAGAACAAATGAAATATAAACATAAGAGGTATAACTTTCCCAATTGATGATTCCAGAGTCAGTTATAATTGGCCACACACATTGTGGTTACTAGTAGAGATGGGCGGTTGTGAAATTTTGCCTCGGTTTCGGTTTCGGTTGTGGAAAAAGAGTTGAGTCTCGGTTTCGGTTTTTATTAATAAAAATTACTAATGTGAACAAAATCTAATTATGCTTCATCATATTACAAAGAAAACACACCAATTGTATCACCATAACTTGTGAGGTACATGTCCTTTTATAATATTAAATTATGTATCATATTGTTACTATTACATGTATATTGTTAATGTCCATGTCGAGTGGCAGTGCTAGAATGCAAGTGAGTCTGTGTATTGTATATGACTGCAATTCAGCATCATATGATCATAAGTGTGAAATAATATAATGATCATTTATATTGGCATAAAACTAATGTGTGTGACTAGATATATGTGTATAGTTATGATTTGAAAAATAAAATTTGAAATAAACAACAAAATGAAAATAAAACATGACTAGAATCTCTCAATCACATTATCTGGCTATATGCCTATTACCATATTTAGGGAACATAATATTGTACACACTATACAGTATACATGCATCCAATACAAGTCACCTGAATGAGTGCTATTTCTCAACAGTTTACCGACAAACGGTAGAATTCATTCCGGCTGCGATTCCGGCATAACATTTTTAATCAACGGCGCACAAATATATTTGACGATTTAACATCCAAACAGTGATAAAAACTAATAGGGAATGCGGGTAACAATCATTGATACCTTTTCATATCGTATCCTCGTTATCAAATTCACCTTTCAGAGTATTTGTACGGCCTTAATGATTAAAATAACATGAGAAATAAACTGACTTGTGAAGTTGTGTTGTGTTTACTACGGCGAAAATAGGTGTACACGGAAGCAACGTAATTAATTCGCCGCGCGATTTCACCATGCGAACTCCTTTCTGCATATATTACAGGCGGCACACTTAGATTTCTTATCTTTCTTTGAAAAATATTTCCACACAGGACTCGTTTGTTCGTCGTGTTCTGCCATGATTACAGGAAGTTGTGACAACCGAAACAACGGGTTTTCCCAACTTACCACGGTTGTCATTTCCGGTTTTTCCCGACAACCGAAACCGAACTGATTCCACGGTTAACCGCCCATCTCTAGTTACTAGTTACTACTAGTAGTAGCCCAATCATCTGCTAAATACATGTACATTAATTGATATTAAGCCTGGAAATAGTGTGTCTGACATTTGCAGAATGAGGTCTCCAGAGGGTGAAAGAATTTAGTGATGCTACCTCACACAATGGGCTTGCATCACCAAATTCAGCCTCTGGGGACCTCATTCTGCTTAGACCTCATCTTCTGGGAATATCTATAGTTTCATGATGGTAGCTGCGATGTTGCAGCATTAAAGATCATGGGCCAGTGCATTCTTAAAAAATGCGAGTCTCCCATAGGGAGCCTCACATATATAAGAGAATGCACTGGCTTACAAGATCAAGGTAAATATTGTATTCTCTTATATATGCGAGGCTCCCTATGGGAGACAGGGTTTTCAAAAAAATTCAGGAAGCTCCAGTCATGAAAGGGTTAACAATGCTTTTAGTTACTTTTTCCCTTCTATTCAGTTTCTTAATTTGCAGAAGATAAAATGCATAAACGAGGTGCCTATTAAATTTCAACTGTCTATTAAACTTCAAATGGGAACTTCAATCTGATCCTAGGTCTCCCATAGCAGTTGAGGCATAAGCAGGATGAGGTCCCCAGAGGGTGAATTTGGAGATACCAGCCCGTCATGCGGGACAGCGTCACTAAATTCACCCTCTGGGGACCTCATTCTACAAAATGGCAGACACACTATTTCAATGTTTGCCCACCTCAGGCCACAGCATGTGCACATGCAAACAGATCTATTTCAAAATTCTATGGATGGACGGACAAATTTGTGCCCAACAAATTAGGACCAACAAGCTGATTTCATTAACCCACCGTACACACACACACCTTTGTTGGCAGGAGCACAGTGGATCAACGGACACAAACGAAAACCGGAAGTCACAGAGTCCGATGCGAGGAATTTGTGTTGTCAAAGTTTGCAGACACTTTCTGACACCGTTTTTGCTGCTAATAAACACATTTATACACCACTTCTAAACACTTTAAGGTGAGTGAATATTTCGTCACTAATATTCGACTCCCGACGATCAGTTAGAATCAGTTGTCAGTGCTCTACCACGGGAAAAATGCAATTTAATCATCGCAGTGCGACGATTTCTTCCACAAATTATCCCAGAAAATGTAAGTTTTCACAATCATCTCAGCAACTTTTCGCCACAACCATTATACCGATCGAAGTGCCTGTCCTTCTCCCACAAGTGGATATATTGAGTATTGTCATGGAATGTCTCAGTATTCCGAATTTCCAACTTATATATAGATACCCACTTCAAAATTACTGTCCGGTTAGTCCCAAATTTTTTAATCATTAGTCGCTAAATATCTGTCCGCTTAGTCGTGATTCAACTGAAGAGTACCCTCCACAATTTATTGTGGAAAAAACACTTTTCCGCAGATAATATATGCTCTTCATTATATTTTTGCGTTGGCGATATCATTTATGGTGTCCAGGTTCTTTATATTTCCCCGACTACAACATGATCTTTAAGCGGTGTTTTATACACGCGACACTGAAACTGATATCCAATTCTGAAGTCTAGTTTTAGATATTTCTTTATCACAATAGACTGATTAATGTGTCATTGAAACGTAATTTGACGATTAAGGTATAAGAAACAGTTTACATCAAAATTATCCAAATAAAAACAATCAGGGGGGGGGGGGGGGACAAAAATGGGTATATGGGGTGTATATACATGTATAGCCATTTTTATATTGGTCCAATATCCAGTGCAAGAAAAAGACAGTATTTTGTAATTCCAGGTGCTATATCTCCAGATGTGACCGTTGTGAGACACAGGCTGGCGGCTTTTCTGAGACAATTGGCCATGGAATTCTATAACATCCAAGTGAACATTTGTAACTAAAGGTTCGCGCAACAAATCAGGAAAATACCACCAAAATTGTATGGACACTTCGTCGTGGAGGATTTACCAGTATCATGTAGGGAGATTATGCAACTGAATTTAAATTGCTCTAAATTAGCCTTCAAATATCTGTCACGAATATTTAAGTGATAGCACAATCTTCAATAAACCCATATTCTGTAATTCCAAAATTTGTCAGCCAAAAATTAAAAATATATAGCCATCATGAGGAATTTCATGACAATTTGCCAGACGATTTTTGCCATCTGCATGAACGTAGCTTAACAGACAGACGGATGCACGGACATGCAACTAAAAAGATGCGACTATTTTCCTTTCGAAATGGGGGTAAGGGAAATATATGATATTGATTCTATATCCACATGAAACAGGTTTTGCAGTTCATTATAACTATGGAATTATGGAAAGCCATTTAAAAAAGTCCTCATTATCTGATTGGATATCAAAAAATCGGTATTTCTTTCTTGTGGTACATGGACAGTTTTTACATGCGTTGCCCACTTGTGGTATACCAATTACTATATATCATCGTTTAGTCGAACATTTGTATGTTCGTGTGTGGAATTATATGTACAGCCTGTCATCACAATGACATGAAACTAATGGAAAGAGAGACAACATTTATGATTTGTCACAATGGGGTATGTGCGCGAATTTGTATTGCCATATGCCGATTTATTTACGAATAAAGCGAACAAATTTGATATTCTATTTTCTACGTTATGTATTCAAATCAAATTTTAAGTGGGAAAACAAAAACGAGTTATAAATGCCATATAATTACCGATTTTGGATAGGAGTCGTGTTTTTTTATGAATGTTGATTATTATGAAGGGTTACTTAACGAAAATATTACAAGGCCATAAACTAAATTACACCCATTTAACTTATATGGCGTACACTTTTAATGTGAACCCCAAAGAGGAAAAGCCCTTTGTTTGACTGAAAGTAGGATGTGTCCACATATTGATTCAAAATAATCATATATCAATTAATGTAGATATATAAATTTCCAATTTTTCAAAAATAGTGAGGAATTGGGCTGACATTAAATTTTGTCAACAGTTCATAATAATTTCAACGTACATAATTGGTCATAAATAAGACCAGTCCTGTCGAGTTTGATACCCCGATCCACATGTAGCCACATACATCCCTAGCCCAATAGAATAGGCTATATTTGTTTGGATATGCTTTCCAGGTATTAATTCAGTGTTTCGTGCCTACAGAGAGCGATAGCATACATGTATGTCCAATATGCCAATTATCCCAAATATCTTACATTGTTTCTATTTCATTTCATTTTCAGAATATGTGTAAGCATCGATGCCAGAGACGATGCTAGATGGTCTATGTTTGACCAGCTTCAAAAGTACGAGAAGTTCCATTCGCACCCCACCGGTCTGAATTTTTCAACTGCTACCACAAAGTTTACAACTGTTGGAAAGTTCCAACCTAACACCGCCCTATGGTGGGAATTTTTCAACTGGTTACCAATTAAGTCAGACAATTGACTGAACATACATAATTATTTCAATTTTGTTCTAAACGTTCCAAATTTCACACTAAATACTGGTTGAAATATCAAACTATTGAAAAATATATCGCGACCCGACCCAAACCAATCTTGTAGCTGCAGCCCTGGTTGGGGATGACATTGTAGCTTCTATAGTACTGAAATTATTTCCTTATAAATACTTTGATCAATGAACTTACATGCGATCTG
The DNA here is from genome assembly GCA_032622095.1 of Siphonodentalium dalli. Taxonomy (NCBI): domain Eukaryota; kingdom Metazoa; phylum Mollusca; class Scaphopoda; order Gadilida; family Siphonodentaliidae; genus Siphonodentalium; species Siphonodentalium dalli. The sequence goes on from CP136064.1 coordinate 98,912,845, forward strand.
AGGGAATGTTTAAGATACTATTAGATTGCCACTTCAATGACATCAAATTCAATACCGACCTCTCCGTGAACATACTGTTAGTTATATTATATATTCTAAAATCAAGTGTAGGTATGTACCGGGACTAAGAGTCTATCTGACTCATTCAGTTTTATTTATTATGATTATTATGATTATGACTATATTGTTTGGAGAAAAAAAATGAGCAAAATGTGTTCGGTAACAACAAAACAAAAACAGCATACGCTTTGCAACAGAGAAAATATAGGCCAAATGTGTCAATGTTGGCGAAAGGCAGCCAACCAAATAACCCAGTTCGACTCTGGGGTGAATACCAATAACAGTCCGCCGGGTCTGAATGTTCGCGACTAAATTTCGGGGTGTACATGACTAACCGGACAGTAATTATGAAGCGGGTACCTATATATAAATTGGAAATTTGGAATACTGAGACATTCCATGACAATACTCAATCTAAGCATTTGTGGGAGGAGGACAAGCGCTTCGATAGGTATAATGGTTGTGGCAAAAAGTTGCTGAGACGATTGTGAAAATTTACATTTTCTGGAATATTTTGTGGAAGAAATCGTCGCGCGGCAATGATTAAATTGCATTTTTTCCGTGGTAGAGCACTGACAACTGATTCTAACTGATCATCGGGGGTCAAATATTAGTGACGAAATATTCATTCACCTTAAAGTGTTTAGAAGTGGTGTCTAAATGTGTTTATTAGCAGCAAAAACGGTGTCAGAAAGTGTCTGCAAACTTTGACAACACAAATTCCTCGCCTCGGACTCTGCGACTTCCGGTTTTCGTTTGTGTCCGTTGATTCACTGTGAGGAGGTATAAATAGAATAATTCCGTCAAACAGAATGAATGACACTACAATTTAGTGACTTCATGTGACAATTTGTTGACAAAGTTAACGAGACAATTGTATAACAGATAAGAATTAATTGCCATTAAGTTAGCAGTATTACAGTATAATGTGTTACAGATGCAGCCTACAAAGTATACCAAATGATTCAGAGTCAAAAGCAGGAAGTCATTGACTGTCAGTCCATACAATCTACAGTAATGCCCTAAATAATCGACTCCTTAACCACAGCAGAATAATGGTTAATTTTTTAGGATTTAGTCGGAAATATGGCTTGTTGCCAGTAATCAGAAAGGTCTCAGTGAAAGCTTTCCGATGAATGGCAACAAGCCATATTTCTGACTAAATCCTGAAAAATTAACCATAATTCTGCTGTGGTTAATGAGTCGATTATTTAGGGTATTACTGTATATGTGGCAAATACGTAACCGACATTTCCACAAGTTGACCGAAATTTAACAAATAACAAGCGTGGGAAGCAATATAGTAATCAAGGAAATCAGTACCCAACATACTAAGAGATTATATTCACTTGTCACGAGAATCCAAATATTATTGTGAACGAGAACTATCCACCCACTCAGGCTGAGCAATTAATTATAGGAATCGCGTCAATCAATAACGATCAATTGTAAATGAGCTGACCATCTGTATGATTGAACAAAACCTTCATAATAGTATTCTGAGAATAAATGTTTGAAATTGACACCAGTCAGACAGTGTGTAGGCTGAGGGTATTCAGCATCATAATAGAGACAAGCCTAGTCTGCTGCTAATGGCAGAATAAGTCCATATATTGCCATTTTTATCACATAATTAGCCCCTGAATACAACCTAATATTTTTCAATAAGACACATGTGTATTATCGGCAAGTGCAGTGACGTAAACGCTTTAGTGCAATGATGTTGATGTCAATGCCGAAACTTTATTATTATGTTAATTAGAATATAATTATGATATTCGATTTGTGTTGGGTTATTTAGTGTTGACTGTGAGATAAACATGGGTGATAAGGGTGGTTGAACAATTTTGTCAACTTGAAAAGACACAATTAAAATGGAACAATATATTTAACAAAAAAAATTTGAAGGTGTCTTTACTTCCTCTTTGGTTGTGATAATAGGCATAGTGGCAGAATACCCACATTATTTATTAATATGGTACATCTGATTATGACATCTGAGGGTTTTTTTTTTAAATTAATGTCAAATTTTGCATTTGTCAAGTGGGCTGCGGGCATCCTGCACAAGTCAGGGACTGGCCTGGATGGCAACTTGGGAGACATCTTCTCCCTAAAATATGAAACTTTTACCCATGTATGTCCCAACAGCATGTTTTATAAATGGGCTTTTATTTTGGGACCTCATTCTGCAAATGTCAGACACACTAAATTCAGGCTTTATTTCATATTTGACCACTATATCCAGTATTTGAACTGATCCAGGTTAAGTGTGAAATGTACCTGAATTAAGCTCATTATATTAAGCCTTTAATATCTTGAATAGATTCAAATGGACAATTAATTACTCTCATGGAAGAACCTATAGGTCACCAATGTTATCTCTAAACCATTGTTTCAGATGTTTGGATGGCTGCTATCTAGAATTCATACAACATATGAGCTATATAGTTGTTGCCCCAGTTATAGTACTTACCAGTGAAAGGGATTATGGGTATTTTACGAACATCTAATGGTTGAGATGTTCAAAATGGGGCACAATCCATACCTATTTTCCTTGTAAATGTAATGATTACAAACTTTTGAATGTGCATTGTTAATTCCCACAGCTCTTGCTCTAGTTTATCATGTCAGACAAACGTTTATATATGTTTTAAACTAGAGGCAACCCGCTTTGTGTTCCGAGACTTGATTGGTGTCTAGGTTCCTGCCCTGATGTTGGTGAATTTTATACAGTAATGCCCTAAATAATCGACCCCTTAACCACAGCAGAATTATGGGTAACTTTTGAGTATTTAGTCAGAAATATGGTTCGTTGCCATTCATCGGAAAGCTCTCAGTGAGAGCTTTCCGATGAATGGCAACGAGCCATATTTCCGACTTAATCCTCAAAAGTTACCAATAATTCTGCTGTGGTTAAGGGGTCGATTATTTAGGGCATTACTGTACATAGGTTGATTTCTTAACTATGAACAATTGTAATGGGGGAATCTATTGTCAGAGCAGTTGTAAGTTGAAGGCTCTGTTGATTGGTTAGTTTTTATCTTTTGTATAATGTTTGCACTCTACTTTTATCAGAGTTCCACATACCATATCTTTTTTTTATGAGAACAGATAAGAATTAATTGCCATTAAGGTAGCATTATTACAGTATAATGTCTTACAGATGCAGTCCAAAGGATACCAAATGATTCAGAGTCAAAAGCAGGAAGTCATTGAATGTCAGCCCATACAATCTACCATTCAGATCAGCTTGATCCGCTTACAGATACAGTAATGCCCTAAATAATCGACTCCTTAACCACAGCAGAATTATGGGTAACTTTTCAGGATTTAGTCGGAAATATGGCTAGTTGCCACTGAGAGTTTTCCGATGAATGGCCACATGCCATATTTCCGACTAAATCCTGAAAAGTTACCCATAATTATGCTGTGGTTAAGGAGTCAATTATTTAGGGCATTACAAATAAGCACAGTCTTGTTAAAACTAGACCATGTTTTGTTTCAATCAACATAATGTCTAGGGACTCCCATGGTTAAATTTTTTTCAAATGGGAGGAATCATGCCAATGAAATTATTAGCGCATCGCGAAGAATGCTTTGCTTGACCAATCAAAATCTTCGACTTATCCCCATTATTCTTTTGGATGGCACAGGCCACAGTGAAAACACATATACAAAGAGCATACATCTGGTTTGCAAATAATTTGAACCTAAATATTCACATTTATTTAATTCTGAAATAGGCCCATAGTGAGCTTAATTTAATTTGTGTGTTTTTTTTTATTTATTTAATTCAAAATTTTGAAAAACTAACACTGTTATGACCTCCGCCAGGGTACCCTGAGTCACCACACCAAATTTGGTTGAAATCGGTCTTGGGGTCTGAGAGAAAAATCAGAACAGACAGACGGAGACAGATCCTACTCTTTTATATATATAGATTCCCATTCGATCAGCCCCAACAAAGTGTTCCACATCACTTTAATAAACAACATTTCCCTAAAATAAAAAGGACTCCTTCTGCATTTTTATTATCTGTCGTCTGGTTATTTTTCCTGAACACCCCTCCAAGACCTGTTTATTTTCAAAATTGGAAATAGGGAGATATGTCCTCAGAAATAGGGAGATTTAGTGAAAAATAGGGAGATTTTTTTCAATGTCAGTATCATGGAAAAAACTTCATATTTTTCATTTAAATGTCATATAGACTGTTTGTTAAATTTGGTTTGCATCTGCCACAATTAACGGCCTTGACACCGAGTGTCTCTAAAATCACTGAATCATTGGGAATAAAATTACGATTTTCCGGTTATGGATCACGTTTTATTTCGAACAAGGCAATACAACGATTAAAACTATATTTGCACACTATAAAATGATGCTCTTAGATAATTTTGTCTCCAAATATATTCAGTAACATCAGTGAATTTAAAGAGAGTACGCATTGACAGAATTGTTTGAGGTCCGCTCGATTCGCGTTCTGTTATTGCGTATACAAAACACGAAATACCACAAAGACGGAAACGGAACTTTCACCGACACAAAAACAAACAATAAAAAGTTTAAATCGGCAATATAATAATTTGAGTCGGCAGTTTTAAAGCAGTCGGTCGGGACGAGCAGAAACCAACACTTTATTAAGTGTGGCCAAAAAGGAAGGCTTCTTGTTTGACATATCGGGAGATTTCGTTTCCCGATCGAGAACAAAATGACACAAAATCAGGAGACTCTCGCCGAAATCGGGAAAGTAAACAGGTCTGACCCGGGGTCACCCCTCCAAATGAATAATAGACAATTCCAATGTATACTTTTATAACTCAAAGGGTAAATATCACTGGGAAATCACACCACTGACATTCCACCCCAACCCCACATATAAGAAACCACTGACTAACCAACCAACCACCCACCCCCACATATAAGAAACCACTGAATACCACCCCCCCTCACATAAGAAATAAGAAACCACTGACTACCCCCCCCCCCCCCCCCCCCCCACCACACACACACATAAGAAACCACATAAGGACCAGCCCAATGGCTGATTGGTATAATATATCTGCTAATAATTAATTCATTGACAGCTGTGATCAGATCCACTCAAGCCTTGAAATAGCGTGTCTGTCATTTGCAGAATGAGGTCCCCAGAGGGTGAATTTAGTGATGCTACCCGCATAGCGGGCTAGCATCACCAAATTCACCCTCTGGTGACCTCATTCTGCTTACACCTCAGCAGAATGAGGTTCCCAGAGGGTGAATTTGGTGATGCTAGCCCGCTATGCGGGGTAGCATCACTAAATTCACTCTCTGGGAACCTCATTCTGCAAATGACAGACACGCTATTTCAAGGCTTGGATCCACTCCTTATGGGTATTGGAAATAAAACCAGCTGGATGGACTAATGATTTATACACCTAACTGAGCCACCCGATGCCTCTTGCAATATTGAGGTATATTTAATCGTAAATGCAGAGAATGTAACATCAGATACTTATTTATTGATCAATTTCAAATGTGTGACTCACCTGTTTTTGTTAAGTAGTTTGACATGCATTCAGTGCAATTTGATTACCTATCTTTAACCCTTTCAGTGCCAGGGGCCGATCTCATCGACCCTAATTTACGGTCTGTAAAATCGGCTCTAAAATTTTTTTTTTTTTTTTATAGATTTTGTTGTTGTTTTTTTGGTTGAATTTTTTTTGGGTATGCTTAAGCATGCTATAGCGAATTTAAAAACAAACTGGATAAAACCTTAGGGGCATGTTATAACTCAAAACTATCACCAAGTATTCATAGTAATAATTTTGATGCCCTTGAAAAACGTGAGATTCCCTGGCACTAAACCTACAAATTAAGTCTGTTAAAGAATATAAGAAAAAATTATTAAAATTGTAAAAAATAATAACAAATGATGAAAAATTGTTAGGCCAATGCATTCTCTTATATATGCGAGGCGACCTATGGTCGACTCGCATATATAAGAGAATGCATTGGCACAGGGTATATGGGTTGATAGAAAAATCGGACCTGGCACTCAAAGGGTTAATTGAATCAAGTGGATGTTGCATGGCTGCTGAATTATTTTTTTTTTAAATGACAAATATGAGCACAATGTCTATAATATGATTACTCATCAATTTGTAAGACATGAAACAGGTTATCTGTTTCAATTTCAACTATTTTAGTGCTTTAAAGACATATTATGGATTTGTTCCGATGTGAGAAACTGATAAGTTAGTACTCAGGGGCTATGCCAACTGGAGGAATGTAGCATTCTACTAACATCGGCGAAAATCTTAAGCAAATCGACCGTACAACTGCATAGAAAACATTGTGTGAACTACGCTGAATTGTAAATATTTACTTCGCGATTTGGGATGCAACTAATGAAAACGATTTCGCCATCGAGAGTCACTGCATTTAATTAATATATAAGAATGACAGTGTGATGTCAATTTGGATACAATATTTGTAAACATTACTAATTTGAGCAAGATTATTCCCCATTTCTATTTGATCACCCTACCGGAGTGTTTCACATCACTTTAATAAATCTCGTGAAATACATGTATTTCCTGGATGGCCTTCGTTATAGGTTATAATTTAGAAATAACAGTTACCAAATTATGAAAATTTCCCCACAAATATACTAATAGTATAGTATAATGATAATATGAATGCGATATTATCCACAAAACACACTGTGTGAGCCGAGTGTTTATATACAGCTTGTAAATAGTGAGTGATAAGCAAAACACTCAAAACCATGACAATTTTTTAGGAGAATGATTCATGGTGACCCATTCAACACAAAAATCTTGAGAGGCGAAGATTAGTGAGGGTTGTACCGGTATGTTGTAAACAACTTGGTGGCATTTCAAACCAAGGTGGGGTCTCCCCAGTGTTGAGTGTTTTGCTTATTGCAAAATCTTTACATACTTTTTGGTTACATAACATGGCATTTGTTTACATAACACAGAGTACAAACTTGACAATAACATGCAATTTACGCGATATTTATGATTGGTATAAGAACAATGTTTGTCTATAATATTCTTTCTGTTTAAGGCGGTTTTAACAAATGTGTCAATTTTAACAGCGATACTGTTAAATGTTCTGATTTAAAGTGATGTGAAATTCTCTGCTAAGGTGTTCAGAACAGATTACAAACAATCATGCCAAAATAAGTCATTGTTATAAATTTGATATCAAAATAGGCAGAAAACAGTGTCATTGTCATAAATGAATTACATGCAGCAACCATTGTTGCCTTATTGTTTATTCCAAATAATTTGTGCAGAATAATGTAGTAAATATATACATATGTGCATAGTTCAAACGTAATGTGTTCTCTGAAATGGTACAGTGGATGTGGTTGGAATTTTCGATAATCTTAGTTGATAGCTACATTCAATCAGTGGAGATAGTGTTTGAATACTAACTTATCGGGTTTATTCACTGAAGTCCATAATATGTCATTAAATGATATTACTGTCAGACTTTGGTATTTGGGAATGTGCACCATATTTTGAAAGGTTTTATATTATATAAACACTAGACATTGGAAATCTGATGGTAAATGAAAGTGTCAATGACACTGTAGCTTAACTTCGAAAGGGAATAATTTCATGTGTTACAGTCAATGGAGCGATTAGGAATGCGGAAAATTGAAATGTCTAAGTAATACTAGATTATCAACATGAACAGATATATATAAAATAAAATCAAAGATAGCCACTGGCAGCTATGTTTTCCAATGAATATCAAAAACATTTGATAGCTCCCATCTAGTAGATCAATACCAAGATCAATATGAAGTTTGGTGATGATCGGACTGTAGGATGTGCCAAAGGATTTAGTCATGCAAAGAGTAAAATCCAGCAGCCATATTTTATGGCCAAATGACCCCAAAATGACTCATCAGATGAACACTCCGGCCTGTAGCCAGTGATAAAGGATTGTATTTTGAAATCCAAGATGGCTGCTGACGGCCATGTTTTTTTGCCAAATGACTCATTCCCATGCATGTCAATGTCAACAGCCATGACAAATTTCATAATGATCCGACCAAAGGTACGACTAGTCACCCGTGCCGAACGATTTAGTCATGCAAAGAGTAAAATCCAAGATGGCTGCTGGCGGCCATGTTTAAAGGCCGAATGACCTCAAAATGACTCGTTCCCATCTACATGTCAATACTAACATCCATGACAATTTCATGATGATCAGACGAACACTCCGGCCTGTAGCCAGTGCTAATGGATTGAATTTTGAAATCCAAGATGGCTGCTGGAAGCCATGTTCTTTTGCCGAATGACCCCAAAATTACTCGTCAATGTCAACAGCCATGACAAATTTCATAATGATCCTACCAAAGGTAAGACTTGTAGCCCATGCCAAATGATTTAGTCATGCAAAGAGTAAAATCCAAAATGGCTGCTGGTGGCCATGTTTTATGGCTGAATGACCCCAAAATGACTCGTTCCCATCGACATGGTAATATTAACATCCACGACAAATTTCATGACAATCAGACGAACACTCCGGCCCGTAGCCCGTGCTAATGGATTAATAATTTTGAAATCAAAGATGGCTATTGGCGACCATGTTTTTTTGCCAAATGACCCCAAAATTACTCGTTCCCATCTAAATGTCATTGTTAACATCCATGATGATCCGACCAAAGGTACGACCTGTAGGCCGTGCCAAAGAATTTAGTCATGCAAAGAGTAAAATCCAAGATGTTTTTTGGCCGAATGACCCCAAAATTACTCGTTCCCATCTACATGTCAATATTAACATTCATGACAAATTTCATGATGATCAGAAGAACAGTACGACCTGTAGCCCGTGCTAATGGATTCAATTTTGAAATCCAAGATGGCCACTGGTAGCCATGTTTTTTGTCCGAATGATCCCAAAATGACTCGTTCCCATCTACATTCCAATTTCAACAGCCATGACAAATTTCATGATGATCAGACTAAAGGTATGACCTGTAGCCTGTGCTAAAGGATTTAGTCATACAAAGAGTAAAATCCAAGATGGCTGCTGGTGGCCATGTTTTTTGACCGAATGACCCCAAAATGACTCGTTCTCATCTACATGTCATTGTTAACATCTATGACATGTCAATGTCAACAGCCATGACAAATTTCATAAGATCTGACCAAAGGTACGACTTGTAGCCTGTTCTAAATGATTTAGTCATGCAAAGAGTAAAATGCAAGATGGCGGCCAAGCGGCCATGTTTTTTGGCCAAATGACCCCAAAATGACTCATCGACGTGTCAATATTAACACCTATGACAAATTTCATGATGATCAGACAAACAGTACGGCCTGTAGCACGTGCTAACAGATTGCATTTTGAAATCCAAAATGGCCATTGGTGGCCATGTTTTTTGACCGAATGACCCCAAAATGACTTGTTCCCATCTACATGTCAATGTCAACAGCTATGACAAATTTCATAATGATCTGATCAGAGGTACGACACCTGTAGCCCGTGCTAAAGGAAATTGTTGACAGATGGACGCAAACACACACACACGGATGACAGATACCAAGCCATCAGTCCTCGAAATTCACCACGGCAATCGGCATTGCCGTGGCAATCGCTGTAGGCTTCAATATTCGCCACGGCAATTGACTGCCATGGGCCACGGACTGCCGAAACAGTCGATAACATGTTCACATTCGGCGGATCGGGCACTGCGGTCAGTCAAAAAACATAACGCGCACGCTATAACTCCGGTATCACTAACGTACGCGGCATCGGAAGGGTCAGGTTAACTTCCGCCTGGATCCACGTGGCGTGACGTAATTCACAACCACGTGTATTTACCTCGAAAGTGTTAAAATTGCGCGACCGCGACACACACAATGGCCCGATAATGGGTGTAAAAAAAGAAAAGGTGGAGAGATGGGGACTGGACACTATAGGATTTGATTTGACAGATGATCAATCTTATATCAAACTTATATATTGCAATTTATGTCGCGAGGTGTATGGTTTTGATGGAAGTAAAAGTTTGTGGAAATGTTGGAAATAAAACGGGAAACGTAGCTGCAAAGGCGGAACAGTGGGTGGTTGGGACAGAGGTCGTTAAAAAGTGTAATGCAGTTTCCCATGTGTCGCAATCGTTAATCCATAAAAATGCTATACTTAGCCAACGGTCGAAGCAGGCGGCTTCGACAGGAGAGAGTAATAGCACAAAATCAAATGTTAAACTCACCGGCGGCGGCCACATTTCGTAGCTTATAACAACAAGTCATTCAAAGACTACGAACGATTTGCGAAGTTTGAGAACGATGTACATAAGGTGGACCTTGGTTCGGCTTAAGTAAATGAGAAATCTTGCCGGGAAATGATTGGAATTCTTGCAAATCATACATAATTGGAACAAGTTACAAATAAACTAAACAATAAAGAACGGAAATATTTCTCTATGATGTATGATGGGTCCTCATCTGCAAAAACTATGGACGAAAAGAAACTTTATGTATTGAAAACTTGTGCGATGGGAAAAACGAAATTTGATGTCATTGCACTGGAGGAGCCCAACGAGGCAAACGCCGAAGGCTTGCACACGGCATTTGAGAACTTCAGCTCGTTCTCTCTGTTGTGATGAAATATCAGACTGACAGGACTTCCCGCATGAGGCACTGAACAACACAAATTTTTGTGACTGATGTTGACACCCACGCATTCCCTGGAATTTCCCAGAAGATATTCATGGGGAGGTCAAGTGACTAATTTTGAAACTTGCTGGTCGCATTCGTCTGTAGGTCTGAGGAATTCTCGGCTAGATATTGTTACCAACATGACATAATTAAATTAATCATTGTGTAATCATTAAAATGTAGAATAACTACATCAACTACATCAATTGGGAATATGAATTAAAATTGCCCTAGGGATGCCGTGGGGGTCTAATTTTGCCAGATTTTATACAGACATTAATCTGAGTACATTTGTGTTGTGCATTTAAACAGACTGAATTCGACCATGCAGCCAGCGGCCAAGAAATAATTTGAGAATTATCCATAATTACAGCTGTCATCATGACTGAATGCAATTTCAGACACTACATTAAAAAAAAAATTGTGTCATAAATATCAAGTTGAGCGATTTGTTACCATAATTCAGATTCATTTATTATAAAATTTTGGCATTGGTGAAAAATAACTTTATATATAAAGCATCAAATAAACAAGAACAAAAAAACTTGATTTATAAATTAACTTGAATGATCCCATAGATAACTGTGGTTTTGGCATTTCTGTGATTAAATGAAAACAGCAATATAAAAGAATAGAGGTACCACCAAAGCTAACAACTATCAGCCAGTCAGCCTGACTAGCATTATCTGTTTAGTGCTCGAATACGTTATAAGAGACAAGATCATGGACCATATGACCAACAACAAATTATTTAGTAACAATCAATTTGGATACATCAAAGGACGCTTAAATTATTCAATTAGTCAAGACACTTGGAGGGTGGATAAAATCAATAGAAAATAGTCACCAAACACATGTAGTATACATGGAATTTGTGAAGGTGTTGACAGCCAGGGCAACATCGCCAGCTGATTGGTAAAACAGATGAATGTGGAATTAAAGGCAACATCTTGGGTTGGATCAAAGACTTTCTCAGAGGAAGAATACAAAGAGTAGTTGTAAATAGTGCAAAATCAGAATTCCATGATGTCATGAGCGGCATACAACAGGGTAACTTACTCGAACCTCTTCTCTTTGTCATCTATATAAATTATTTGGCAAATATAACACAATCTGTTATGATGTATGCTGATAATACCAAGATATTTAGAGAAATAGTAACACCAGATGACATCCATTCTACAACATGATCTGAATGAACTCCAAATATGGTCTGATAAATGGCTTCTTAGCTTCCATCCTGAGAAATGTGTAACCATGACTGTAGGCAAAGAAGGATATACCCGGGACTATACTTTGAAAAGTGAAGAAATGATGATAATGTTATACAAAGGATTGATTCAGCCACATCTAGAATATTCACAGCCAGTCTGGAAGCCATATTTAATCAAACATATCACTCAACTTCAAAAGGTCCAGTGAAGGACAACCAAGCTAGTTCCAACACTAAAACATTTACCATATGAAGACAGACTTGAAAAAAATGAAGATTCCTACCCTACAATACAGAAGACTTAGAATACATATGATAAAATGCTACAATGTTCAATAACTACGACACAAATGTAATAAACATTTTAACATGAACACCAAATCATTTAGTGACGCTATCCCGCACAGTGGGCTAGCATCACCAAATTCACTCTCTTGAGACCTCATTCTGTATGGCCTCATCTGCTATGGGAGACAGACTTAGACTGAAGTTCCCAAATGGTGAATATTGTGATGTACACCCATTGGGAACCTCGATTATGCAATGTGCCATCTGCCAATTTATGGATATAGAGAAACTAAACTAAAAAAGAAATAGAATCTATTAGTTTTACAGAAATTTTATAATAAAGAAACTTTCCTAAGCAGAATGAGGTCCCCAGAGGGTGAATTTAGTGACGCTAGCCCGCTATGCGGGATAGCGTCACTAAATTCACCTACTGGGGACCTCAATCTGCAAATGTCAGTCACCATCAGGTCTGATCACCTGGCAGAAGAGGTTGTCAACGTTGAAGCACTATAAACCAGTTCAAGAACCAACTTGATGAATATCGGAAGGAGCAGAAGGTGATATTTGATTTCAAAGCAAAGCTAGGGATGACAAGTTCTCAGAAGATATTCGGGCAATGGATAGGCTAAAACATATAGGGCCTGAGTTCAGTGAGGCAGACAAAGAAGACAACAAGACGTGTACATACTGGCACTAGCCAGCGTCCACTAACAGCATAAGGTAAGGTACAGTAATGCCCTAAATAATTGACTCCTTAACCAAAGCAGAATTATGGTTAACTTTTCGTGATATAATTCTGCTGTGGTTAAGGAGTTGATTATTTAGGGCATTACTGTAGGGCCTGAGTTCGGTTAGCCAGACAAAGAAGACGACAAGAAGTGTACATACTGGCACTAGCCAGAGTCAACTAACAGCATAAGGTGTCATAAGGTAAGGTAAAATGGCAGGTACAAAAGAATTTGTTGGGTCAGACGGTGTGATTTTTGGGAGGTTTAAACCTGTCAAAGACCATGACACACCAGTTATTTAAAGTGTCTGTGGTGGTGCATTGATCTGTTGATTAGATGTTGGACTTATAATGACTGTGATTACACTGAGATGTGATTTCAGCCTGGTCATTGATGGATTATGTGGCGACTAGCGAGGCATATCAGACACGTCACTCACACCAGTCCAGTTGGGACAAATGATGCTACTTTAATTAGGGTTGCCACGACTATTAGTTTTCAGAATCGACTGTTATAGTCAACGGTTAGTCGATTAATCGTTCATATATGCACCCTAAATTACATCCAGGTATAAAGAAGTGATAAATGTGATGACTACTTTACATCCACTCCGAACACAGTTATAAACTGTCAGTGTTTTAACCCTTTCAGACTTACATAAATTTCCAAGGTAAGTACCCTTGATACTTGAATTAATATAGAGTATTTCATATATAGAGGATCTACAAGCTTTGGCGAGGTCCAGACCTAATTTACTGGACGAGTTTTGTAAATTCCGCTATAAACTTGGGACGAGTTGTAGATTCTATTTATTACATGATCCAAAACCTAGACAAAACATGCTTACATCAACAAATGGAACACGAAACTAACATCAGCTTCTGTATTAAGGGATGCGATGACGTTTCATTGTAACTTTGCGTTGTTTTCCCGCGTAAAGAAATAGTCCCAGATAAATAAAGACTCGGGCGTATTTTGATGGCGTATATTTAATGACATAACTTTTCATTCATATTATTTTGAGACATGGCGTATGGAATGTAAACAGACGACAAACAAGAACTCAAAGGCCACCTGGCACTATTTCCTGTTATTAAACGAACGTTTAATATCACAATTTATAGAATGGGTTTATTGAATGGAATAAGGGAAGGATCATGTAATAAATATTATTCATTGAAATGCCTATTCAATACCCCTAAAATATGTTATTGGAGCATGCATCAGGCACACATAGAACCCGAATAATGGTGTCTAGTGTTCACGATACATTCCTTTTATCGGGTGTGAGGGGGTCACCACTACCGTCACCATGGCAATGAACAATCAACTAAAGACAATAAATATAAGCTAGGTTTTCAGCAAGTAAAAAGCTGTATATGTTTTCCCCACCCTTGGTATATATATATATATGGGGTTACATCACTGGTTACCATGGCAACCATATTTGCATATATATCAACATTATCGTCAATTCCAGAGAAAGTAAAAACGATTCTGGTCTACACCAAAATGTACCAATTTAACACTATTATTCTGCTGCAATTCTGTTGTGGCCTTCATTGTCCACACGCTTTACTTATATGTAGTTACTAGTATGTAGTTTGTCTCTTTATTATGGCAACATAATATATAAATAATCGATGCTACACATGCGTATATATGTTGAAACTTCCGTAATTTTATTCAAATTCAAGCAGCCAGTGTCAATGTCATTGCTACAAACAGAGACTCCATGTCTTGCATGTATACCAGCATTGGCTCACATAGGCATATCTTCCTCCCAGTAAGAACTTTTACCCATGATCCGATTGAGGAACATAACAATAGCTTGCCAACACTGCCTGCAACAAATCGAAACGAAATTCGGAAACGTCATATTTCGCTATCGATAATGTCCAACTTTTCAGGTTGTTTCGAGAATACTGATGGCATGTCACTGTGACCCACATTCGGTAGCCAAATTCATTTTTCGCTGGCACAGACAGCAGACAACGTGAATACTTCTGTGTTACATTCCCGATACGTATATTTACGTACATAAACAACCAACGTACCCAATGACGTCATACGTAATACGTACCAAACAACCAAAGGGTTAAGGGAATACTCATGCTCTCATTTGTCCTGATGTAGTTATACACAAGCCCTTACTATTAAATACTACCAAGATTTGCTGATGAGCCCCATGTGTCTGCACACCCCTAGTGACAGTAACGGTGCAAAATTTCATGAATTAATGCTAATCTCGGCAAAAGGCGTGCATTTACACTGAAGTTAACGAGGACATAGGTAGACAGTGGCAGATATTTGAGCTTTGGTGGGCATGACAGGGATGTAGTCACATTTACTGCCATTTATAACCTGGGCATTTTCCAAAAAAATTGCATCGGCGCCGACAAACAAACGCAAAGGAAACCACCATGTACTGTGAGAACATGTCACACACAGAATTCTTTGAAGAAGACTGCCAAATGTCGGTGCGACATCAAAGGCAAAGAAAGCCGTATCGGAAGAGACGATTCTGATGAGATAGCAGGCTGTCAGGAGCCCGTGGTAAATTTCACTGCATACACTGTTAACTATTACTTTAATACAGGCACAGCATCGGTGCATAGTCCCGATTAGATACACAACCATATCCACCCACCACCACCCCCTCCCCCCCTTTGGGCGATTTGTCAACGAAAGTAAATAACCATCGAGTGCCACACCTGTCAACGGTTAGTCAATTAATCAAATAATTGTGGCAAGCTTAACTTTAATGCTGTATTTAGACGATCCTGCCAATTTCTTTCTGATGCATCATGTTGGAACCTGCCAATTTACCTGATGATAGTAAAACAAATAGATCCTAGGTCGAAAAAAACAATCAAAGAAAATTCATAAGAGAACAAATTACACATATTGAAAAAAAAATAAAAAATACATCAATTCTAAGTTGGAGGGGGTCATAACTCTCCTACCGGTCATTCTCACTTCTAGTTTATAAGTAGAAAAAACCAAACCTTTTAAAGTGATGTGAAACACTCCAGTTGGGTGATCACATAGAAATGGAGAATAATCTTAATCAAAGTAGTTATTTTTACGAATATTAATCCAAATTTACAACACACACACCGTCATTCTCATATATTAATTAAATGCAGTGACTCCGTGATAAATCATTTGCGTTAGTTTATCGCCGATTGTTGCGTCCCGAATCGAGATGTAAATATTTACAATTAAGCGTAGTTCAGACGGTGATACCGTGATATCTATGGAGTGGTATGGTCGATTTCTTTGAGATTTTCGGCGATTTTAGTAGAATGCTTCATTCCCACAGTTGACATAGCGCATGAGTACTAACTTATCAGTTTCACGCACTCGAACAAGTCCATAATATGTCTTTAACTGAATTGTGTATCAAGGCTTAGAACATGGCAAAGATACGGTTCCAGGGACCAGCCTAGTAGTTTAAATTTGGAGAAACCTCTCCCTGTTGCTTTCTAATATTAGACAGAAGTAAGACTGCTATCAGGGGGAAGTCATAAATGCTGAAGTACATTTTACACCCCAACATCTACCTTCTATGATCCAATAAGTATGATGCTATACAAGAGCCCATTTACAAAAACCATTATAATGAGCAAATACACCATTATAATCAGGAAATACACGTTAAATATAGTGTTTGAACATACGCGGGACTAAATAGCCTAGGACTAGAAAAAAGTGGCACAATTTAGTGAGAAAATATCTCCCAAGTTTTTTGTTTGTTTAAACATATTTTATTTGTTCATAAATTAAATTGGTTTATGACAAAAGGGATTGGAGGACAAGTGCTAAATCACTTAGAATACCCTCCTCTCCCTAGTATGATTCACTGACAAATCTCCCAAGTTGCCTTCTAGGCTGGTCCCTGACCTAAATCAACTGCATATTATTTTGGCGGCAATCAATTATTTTGTTGTTATTTTGAAGCTTTTCTTGCAGCATTACAGCTATACTTAAAGTAATTGACCACATCTAACGTGGTGTAACCCTGGTAATATTGTGGTATTATACTGCGTTAACCTCCAACAATGTGCTAAGGTTACTGCTTATTACCACTTCAACAACGCGCATATTGCGAACCATGACTGCATGCATTGTGGTGTAACCACCGCGCATACAGTGGTTACACCATAATTACCCATAATTCTGCTGTGGTTAAGAGTTGATTATTTAGGGCATTACTGTAGATAATACATCGGTTCATAGTGTTCCAAGTATAGGACATGAGAATGTTCGATAGAAAATTTGTATATTAGGTGATAAATGTAGCACGCCATGAACTCTACACAACTTTGAAGTTGCCGACATTGTTTCGGCTGTCAATATATATAAACTCCCCATCGCCTGGTATCAGGCCGCATTGATTGGCATTACACATGCAGGCATGAAAATAAAATGCAGTGATTCATCTTATACAGTGCATCTAGGTAACTTTTAACAAGACCCTTGTGGACGTATTATTTTCTTTCAACTTTCGTTGTGACAACCGCAGTATCATAACCGCACGGTAGCATAGCTCCACCACAGTGACCTCATCGATACCATGGTGGATACCGTATATTATCGGTAATATGAGGATTAATCACATGAAAATACAGGTAAAGTTCGAAATAGGGTTTGGTCAGGCCATTTCTGATGGAGTTATGTCCCTTTTCCCACTTAGAATTTGCCAATTATTATTCTGGTTAAACAGCTAAAAAAGCTAAAAAAGCCACCGGTCAAATATAGACACCTTATATGGGTGACATGTGGCTTTGTGACTTTTATATTAATTAATATATCAGAAATTAGAATAAATGTTTTAACGATATTTGCCATCATTTGGACAAATTTGATCGATGCAAATTTTCACCTTAAAGATTTTCTTTTAACACTTTCACCCGTGCTTATGAAGTCACATTTATAAATGAATAAGTCTGGCACACATAATCATAAGCCCAACATGTGTCAATAACTGTTTTCCAGCTTCTGTGCCATGACACAAGTGAGCCGGGCTGTGTGTAATAACCATTAGAATAGCAGACCAATATTGGTGTAAAACAAACACTTGGCCAGACATCCTGTCACGATGTACTTCTGAGATTTTGTCACGCGGTCAGTCCCACAAGTCCATATTGAGATACGGAATGAGATACAAATGGTTTTTGATTCGTCATATTCAGACAAACACGTGAGTAGGCTGGTGGCCTGATGTAAAATAAGTGTGGTATCGCCTCAGAATAGATTTGTATAAATGCAGCAGTTGGTGGCAGTCTGCTGTGAATGTAAATATGCATCAGCCATGTTTTATTGTTTCACCAATAGCTGGGTTCAGAGTAAACTGAGGTAAAAGCATCAAAGCTTCCCAATAAGAGATCTAACAAGTATACAGACAGTTCACTTGGGAAGGTACCAATAAATGAGGGTGGCCACAATAAACAGCCTAAACACTGCAAAATGAAAAGCCAACTCTTGATATCAAATGTTGAGGACTAATATTTTTCCAAAAATACAGTAATGCCCAAAGTATATGACCCTTTAACCACAGCAGAATTATAGGAAATTTTTTCAGGAATTAGTCGGAAATATGGCTTGTTGCCATTCATCGTAAAGCTCTCAGGGAGAGCTTTCCAATGAATGGCAACAAGCCATATTTCCGACTAAATCCTGAAAACTTTCCCATAATTCTGCTGTGGTTTAGGGGTCGACTGTCAATGGGTCCTAATTTGTTTCAATCAGAAAATTTAGAGCCCAGAGGTAGGGCTGGACGATATTAACGAAAATAAAAACCGCGATTTTTGGAAATTAAAACCGCGGTTAACGATATAATCGCGGTTTTTTAAAAACATCAGATACTAGAAACTTAAATCAATTTCTCACTGTTTGCTAGAATCACATCATTGTCATTAATTTTGACAAGTTGACGTCGGGGAATAACTTACACAACCACTCAACCAGTGACAACCTCATGCTCGATCGATATATGGAATGAAAAGTAAATTCACTGGTTAAATTCCGCTTTTCGGACAATTTCGTTCCGGTGACTTGACAAATTCTGGTATATACCGATAATTAATAAAACCATTATCTCGTCTATGCCAAAACTAAAAGTGTTCTATACTATAGTATCCTTTTCTAACTCGGTATATTCAACTATGTTGAGTAAATATATATGCTATTCCCGATGAAACTTGCGTTGCATGAACAATGGAAATGTGGTTTACCGTCAAGACAAATTTGACAATGAGGTTCAGTCTTTTAGCGAAGTCCAACACACGTGGTTTATTGATTGACGGTGCATGTGCATCATTGTACTGAAAGAAGAGGCGTGGCATAACTGACATTCATATCGATCTATCACCTGATCAATCGTCAATTCATTTGGTGAATTCTCTTGTAATAAATAATACGCAGGGAAGTCGGAGTGTTTGTGTAATATTGTGAGCGAAAGGGGGACGTATTCTGAGTTTTCATATTCCCCTAATTTCGTTAGTTGTTCTAAACTATGATGATTGAATATTGTAAAAATCAGGATACAGGGATTTAGTTGGAATTTAAAACTTAAATAACTCGATTTAGGCTTGAGTTAAACTATTTGTTTGTATACGCTTATGATTGTCTGGCACCCACTGATTGCCGACGATATTACGATTATTTTAGTTTAGACAGTTGAAATTTTAACCAGGTATTGTCGATTAATCGGGAAACCGCCCAGCACTACCCAGAGGGTGCTAAATATTATCTGGAAATAAGAGAGTGGAAGTTCAGGTTTTTCCAGGGGCTTTAAGTCAGTTTTCTGCTGTCCCAAAGCTCATGAATAAACCAATATTTCTGCTGGCATTGATTTACACAAATTTGGCTCATTTCCCAATTAATGAAAACATCTCAATCTTCACATTTAGGTAAGAAATTAATTCAGTTTGGGTATGTTTTATAGACAGTCCTTCCCAGGAAACACCCATACCCACTTGTAATATTCAATTCACGGGTGCTAAAATTCACACTCGTCCCTCTTGTCAGAATGCTTATGGTATTTTAAGGTTTATTTAGATCTTTTCCCCTGTCTCAGTTCAAATATGGGAATATGAAAGTGTAACTGGACATACATGTAGGTCTATTCTACAATGACATTTTGTTTGAGAAAAATCCTAACGATTAAATTATGGGTACAATATTACACCTGTCTTCTGAATTGTGGGAGCAAATAAATGTGCTTGCTGTGTTTTCCTCATGGGAAGGACCGTATAGAGTGATAATGTGCTGTTATCATTGGGCACATTCATTGTGTAAACTCGGATGTGGTTTACATTACACTAAATATGCTCAATGGCCACAGCACATTATTACTCAATAAAACATAGCTGCGGGCGGCCATGTTTTTTGCCAAATGACCCCAAAATGACTCGTTCCCATCTACATGTCAATGTCAACAGCCATGACAAATTTTATAATGATGCGACCAAAGGTACGACCTGTAGCCCGTGCTAAAGGAAATTGTTGACGGATCACGCACACGGATGATGGATGACAAAGCCATGGCAATAGCTCAAACTTTACAAATTAAGTTGAGCTAATAAGGGGTGTGAGTGGTAAATTTAATGTGCGTCATATTTAAGATAAATTAGCTATTTTTTTAGGAGTATTTATAACATTTCTTTTTCCTTGTTTTCATCCTACTTGTCCCTCATCACCTTCCTCCCTCCATGGGGATAGCTTGTTCCTGGCATTCACCACCCAGACACATATACCCCCCCCCCCCCCCAAACCAGTTGGCATGACATTGTGGCCATTTTTTCATCAATTTGGGAAACTCTGTTCATGTTATTAGAAAATGTAATTACATAGAACTGAACAGTAAACGATATGAAAGTGAATCCACCATATTTCCATCAGTTAGCCATATTGAAGAAGACATGAGACAAACCTAATTAGTAACAATATAATAATGTCTTGTACGATTTCCTACCAATTCCTCATACCATCCGAGATGCAAAAGTACACATAGGGCTATACAAATGCACCATACAGGGACCAGGCTATTTTAATCCTAGGGAGAAATGACTTCTCTCTCATATATTAGTATGCATATGTCCAAACAGTATATTTAAAGTGTATTTCCTGATTATGGTGTATTTACTCATAGTAATGGTTTAATTAAAGATGGATTATCTCTTAAATTATTTTTTTTTAGATAGTTTCCTGTGTATGAAATAATGCGTATGAGTTGGAAATCACTGCCCGGAAACACTTGTATCAATTAATATTGATTTTATTTTGAATATTCTATTATAAAATGAGATGATAAAGTGGGACATTTTATTGATATATTTTTAGAACAGACCATTTAGGCGATACCATATAGCGATAGAGATCATGATTAGGATGTTCATATAGTTATGCTCCAAACGTCAAATGTCCCAGACTGATTGTTTGTATTCTTTTATTACATAGTTATATTAGCGATAATAAGTATAATTAACATTTATTTGTGACAAAATTACACAATAAAATTTCTGGTCTCTGCTAACAGTAACTAATATTGTTCATTAACTAAACAACCACACGTTTTTAGACCAGAAAATATTCAAAATATTATCAATATTAATTGATGGAAGCATTTCCGGACAGGGGTCTTCGATTCATATCTAATATTTTATAGCCCAGTAATTATATAATCCATGTTTACAAAGAAATGGACCATCTTTTAATGGGCACTTGTTTTGCATAATACTTATTGGATCACAGAAGGTACATGTAAGAAGGCGGATTTTGGGATGTAATATGAACTTCAGACATTATGACTTCTCCCTGATGGCAGTCCACTTCTCCAAACATTTTCCATCATGGATAAATGATATGCAGGAGGCAGGGGGTGTCCGGAATTTTTTTTCAGACACATGATACATTTTAACTTTTGGCCATTTTTGGGACCGGTCACCCACTCACACCTTGCCTAATTTTGATTCCTTTATAACTAGTTTTCCGACCATTTTTCGACACCATCCCCTAGAAACACAAAATCAAATATTTTCAATAGAATATTAGAATTTTCACTACTTACTGTCAGTTTCCTATCAACTACAGTAATGCTCTAAATAATCGACTCCTTAACCACAGCAGAATTATGGGTAACTTTTCGTGAGAGCTTTCCGATGAATGGCAACAAGCCATATTTCCGACTAAATCCTGAAAAATTACCCATAATTCTGCTGTGGTTAAGGAGTCAATTATTTAGGGCATTACTGTACCTATTACAGGTTGGTGGATGCGATTAACTGAGTTTGACATGACAGTGATTGCTTATGCAACGTGTACATGCATTTTAAGTTCAGAGTGACATAGACCGACATAATATATGCTGCATATTTAGTAATTTTACAACACGAAACAATCTATACTGACTGTCAAAAAGCAGTTTTGATTTTAAAAAAAATATTATCTCTAAGTTTTAAGGCTATCTCTAAGTTTTAAGGCCAAAAATAGTTGAAAAGTAAGGAGCTGCGGAAAAAATACTGTAGTTTTTGGGTCCTCTTGAACACCCACCCACCCCCTCATACATGTATGTGTTCTGAAAAAATTGTTTGACCCCCCCCCCCCACCACAGGAGGTGGAATAACCAATGGACCTTTCCACAGCTGTCAATCAAATATTTATTAGTGGATATTTTCGACCAATCAGCAACTGAGCCGGCCAATGGCCGCATTGAAAATTCTGCTGCCGTCTTTCGCCACCCTAATTTTGATATCCATGCATACATTCAGTGTTAAATTGGCTATTTTCAAAACTTTTTTGTTGTCAAACCATAATATATTGAGATTTATATTTGTGCTATTATGTTATAAATTTACCCGTGATTATAACAATGTTTTTCATTTAGCATGAAACTTGTCATAATTTCACATTTAATGGCAGACGAATGTGTGTTCTCTGATTTAGATATATTAAAGAGTTCATGGATATGTCTGTCTGTTCTGGTCTGTTCGCGATTTTATTTCCAGACCCCTTGACCGATTTCAACCAAATATGGTGTGGTGCCTCGGCAGATGTTATAATGGCCATATTTTTTTACAGATACATGATACATGAGTCTATTTAAATGGGTAAAGTCGTATTACCAGTGGGCAGTACTACCGCTGTGGGCATGGTCTCTGTGGAAAGCTCCATTGTCTGGCTTTACATGTCAATTAACCTAGATCTACTTATGGAATAGTCAGACAATAGGGAGAGGAATAGCCTATAATTTGCCAATTGCTCATTTGCGTGCAGAAATATTAACATAATCAGTTGCTCAATGAAGTTAATACTAAATAAAATAATATGATAATTACGTATTACGTAATTCAAAAACTTACTCATTTCGAGTCCCAATGACTTAGTTTCAGTTTCAGTAACAGGGGCGTGGCACATAAAGTAAAATTTGTGTAAATTTGTCCATGAAACCTGAATATCTACAGTATAAATTTATACTGTATTACCAGCAGGTTCCATGCTGACCCAAAATGTTATTTTGCCAGTGATAGAGATCTGGAAACAGTCAATTATTAATAAATCTTGTCTCTCGTCTATATCATAGAACAATAACCCATTCACGGAACGGTAACATTGTAAAAGGACTGGTTCATCGAGAAGACAGAAACCAATCAACGAACGGTAACATTGTAGAAGGACTGCTTCATCGAGAAGGCAGACACACTACAGTAATGCCCTAAATAATTGACTCACTGAGAGCTTTCCGATGAATGGCAACAAGCCATATTTCCGACTAAACCCTGAAAAGTTACCCATAATTCTGCTATGGATAAGGAGTCAATTATTTAGGGCATTACTGTATTTCATGGCTTGCTTATATCCAAGTTAAGAAATTATTAAACGTTCCAAATGTCAAACTAAGACATTCCAAGAAAGTTCATAATTATATAAAACTTCTTTAAAGAGGCATAATCCAAATTAGTGCTTGCAAATTACAAATTTCCTTGGCATCTGGAGTAAAAAAATATTTGATTCGACTCGAGGATCCATCAAAGTTCAGAGTGATCAGATATCGATTTTTGAAATCTATTATTTTTCACAACTGATAATTTTTAGTGGCCCAGTAAACAGTCGAAGAAAAGACGGTCTCTGACCAAATTGCGGATGAAGATGGATGTCTCTAAAATCAAGTGGCTTTTTTGTTATTCTGATGATATGGAGACCATCGAATCGGATTGAGTACCTGAGTAAGAAATAAATACTCATGAGATTGAATCTTGATTTCAAAGTTTCAACCTTTATGAGAATTATTACGAAAATGAAAAATCGTATCTATAAATGTACTCAGTACTTTATCTTGTACTTATCCAGACAAACTTAATGGGCCATGATATAACCACATGATCGATTTGATCAAGTACAAAACATTAAATGAGGTACAGTACACAACAACAGAATTTCATGACATTCAATTAATACAAGTGCGCTGATGTGCCAAACCATATTGAAAGCCAAAGATGGATGATGTCTGAGTAGCATTCTTATAGACAGTCTGCGTCTGATAGGAAAGATAGAAAATATCAGGCTATTTGAGATTTTTTTTCCCATCCAAGACTTTCTGACAAGGCATATTGCCAGTGAATCCATCTCCTCCAATGTATTTAATTCAGACGAATCACTCCATCTGAAAAACAAGGCCTGCAGTAAAATCAATGCGAGACTCAGTCAGACGGAAGGCAGTTTGAGTAGTGCAGACGTTAAACATTCAATTATATACAAAGATAGATTTCAAGGATGCCGACAATGGCTCATTTGTGCCCAGTCTAACATGTATAGATCTTGATCAAATGTTGAATGTTTTTGTGCAGTTGGTGTTTAAATACAGCAAACTTTCATTAGCAAAGCATGCCAAGGAATTCCTTGATGGTTTATGTTCCTATGTTTATGCTAAACCATGCATATACCATTTACAGGGACCAAGCCAAGAGGACGACTTGGGAGATATCTTCTCCCTAAATTTTCCTGGGGAGAAGACACTTCTCTCCTGTATACCAGTATCCGTATGTCCCTACAGCATATAAAAAAAAACTGTATTTTCTGATTATATAGTGTCAAGCCTTGAAATAGGGTGTCTGTCATTTGCAGAATGAGGTCCCCAGAGGGTGAATTTAGTGATGCTACCCCACATATCGGGCTAGCATCACCAAATTCACCCTCTGGGGACCTCATTCTGGTTACACCTCAGCAGAATGAGGTTCCCAGAGGGTGAATTTGGTGATGCTAGCCCGCTATGCGGGGTAGCATCACTAAATTCACCCTCTGGGGACCTCATTCTGCAAATGACAGACACCCTATTTCAAGGCTTGTATAATGGTGTCCGCACTCATTATAATTTTTTCAAATGTTGTATTACATAAATACTTCTTGCATCATACAATGGTGAATAAGATGTGTAAATTGAACCTGCACCATTATGACTTCTCCTTGGCAATGGTCCATTTTCCCCTGAATAATGATTAATCAATAAAGGTCGCTGACCAAAATGTAACCCCCATCCTACAAAATATCACCATCAAATTTCTGTTTGTGTGGTAAAATAACTCAAAGCTTTGTATAGTTGCATGCAGTCAAACCTCATTCTGCTGAGGTGTAAGCAGGGGTATGCGGGGTAGCATCACTAAATTCTCACCCTGGGGACCTCATTCTGCAAATGACAGACACCCTATTTCAAGGCTTGCATGCAGTTTAACATTTTAAATTTTTCACCCCCCCCCCCCCCCCCCTAAAAGATTTAAGAAAAATATTTTGAAATTTTTTAGTTTTTTTTTTATAAAAGATTTAAGAAAAATATCTTTTTCAAGTCCCCTAAATAATGATTATTCATTAAAAGGTCGCTGACCAAAATGTATTAACTAACATGGGGGGAGTTGGTCGAGAAATGGTCAAAAACTCTAAAATAAAAACATTTTCTGTCAACACTATTACTTGATGCACATCTTCAATGTGTCACTAACAATGTCCTCAAGTTTTAGGTAAAAAGGATACGAACTATAGGAGGATTTGATTTCCCAGTTAAGATATCTGGACGGATGGACGAATGGAAGGATGAAGATCATTTCTAAAGTCGCCCGAAGCCAGGAGCCAAAAGAGAGAAGTGAGTTCCATGAAAACCTCTGGGATCATAAATCTGCAGTATCGGTTTCCAAACCACTGAGCATCGCCATTGCTGGATGTCTTAATACGACGACCTGATGTGCTATGCACCTTATGGACAGGGCCACCATGTAAACTTGTTGGAATTTAATATTTAACCCACACGTCCCGTATGCAGGTACAGTAATGCCCTAAGTAATCGACTTCTTAACCACAGCAGAATTATGGGTAACTTTTCAGGATTTAGTCGGAAATATGGCTTGTTGCCATAATTCTGCTGTGGTTAAGAAGTCGATTACTTTAATAGAGCATTACTGTATTTCTGCACAGATTACGATGAAATTTTACATGGGTATGTAATGTATTTTGGCTCTCCGGTTAACATAACTGAGTCCTGACTCTGCCGACGTCATCGTCGTCTTTTGTTTTCAGCACAAGTGTCACATTACCGAACAGAAACGACACAAACTTTCTTTATCTTTTACCTTTATATCACGACAAAGAACAAGCCGGGAAAAAGGATGCGAGGAGCTTTAGCAAACAACAGTTCCTAATTTATTGTAACTGTTTCAATTTTAATTTCGCCACACTTTACCCGTGCAACACCGGGTACATCTGCTAGTCATACATCGGCTGGAAAAAAATTCACTTTGCTATGTCACTATGTTTTTAGAAATTTATATTTGAGAAAAATATTATGTCCAAACACTGGATCTTTGATGTTGATGGTTTTGGACAAACTCAGTTTTTAATTAAAGTCTATCAGACAATTTGACGATCGATACAGCGGACTATTAATATCTACTGAATGGCAATATTAATAATCAGTTTAACATGATGCACTTCCTTTGAAATTTTAGCAGACATTTCTGTGGATCACGAAATATTAATGTAGTATCAATATCATAAACATGTTCAGTGAACTGTAATGATATTAGCATAATATCATCATCCCACTAGGTCTGGGCATAGACTGAGCATATACATACAGTAATGCTCTAATTAATCGACTTCTTAACCACAGCAGAATTATGAATAACTTTTCAGGTGAAAGCTTTCCGATGAATGGCAACAAGCCATATTTCCGACTAAATCCTGAAAAGTTACCCATAATTATGCTGTGGTTAAGAAGTCGATTAATTAGAGCATTACTGTACTAGTATGTTAGCAGTGGCATGAGTTGGACCTTTGTTTAACCAATATCTACATGTAGTACAGCTAATATCTCATGTTGGCAGGATGGAAGAAATAGTGAACCGAAACTTGGATCATTCAGCACATATACATGTATATGTAATACAGTCTTCAAAATTGGCCATGGGAAATGCCGTGGCAACATGTGGAATCTATAATGCCACAGTATTGAATTTTCAATGGGACATTTTTCCTAATTCCGAAGGTTGTGTAATATACAGTATTTTTGTATGGATGAATAATTTTGCTAAGTCCTTTCCCTCATTTCAGCCTGTCACTATACAAATAGATATTCAAATGCATCTGTTGCCACTGGAGTGACAATGATAAATGTTTAAATAGATGGTAATCTTGCTCTTTTCCAACAAGGGAAATAAACGTAAACAAAATCCGTAGACAAAACTGGCTATATATATCAGCAACAGTTCCAGAATGCTGATCTATTATTCAAAATAGTTTTCATTTCCATCAATTGCTACTAGAGTTGTAGTGTAAAACTTTTTCAGCTCCAGCCCTGGCAATTCAGATTTGTTTGCTACGGCAGTAGAATGCCGTAGCCAATTTGATGTGCTTCGGCAGTGATTACGGCATTTTTACGTGCTGTCAAAAAGTGTGGCTTAATTGCTGTTTTGTCAAAATTTACATGACTAATCATAAAACGTTTCAAAGAAGATGAGTACTATTTATTTCTTCCTGGAATATATAAATTGTATATGTAATACCCACTAACAGTAACCAGAACCACGTTCAACCACGGCCGTGGGATTGAATGACTATTGAATGACAGAACCTGCCATGCCTCTTGGGGAATTTAAATTTCTTGAATGACGTTGCCTCACAATGAGTCAACTGCCAGGCTAATTCTGACCGAATTATGAAATTTGCCATACAGTATTCAAACAGTATAACTGTATTTGATATTTTGTCAAACAAAAAATATTTTAATTTTTAACTTAATTTGTAACAAACGCAATATGCAGCCGCGTGTGCATAGATGCAAATATAGCAAGAATCTAACACGGCCATAGCGCCGTTACCTTTGAGAATTAGAGTGGTCTCCCATTGATAACATCTGAGTGACTGATTGTTTGTGAAGACCCCGCCTTCCCCCAATTTGAAACGAATCGGCTCACTCGATTGGTTAAATTCAATTGTCTGTCATCGTGATCACTAGACTTCTGCACTAATTTTCAAGTCAGCAGCTGGTTGACCTATTTCCATCAATCAAACTCTGTGGTACTTCTATAACCACGTGCCCTTGTGTATATTTGTCGACGATGCGACACAGTCAATCAAGTGTAACCGACATCACCCATTCAAGTCTTTGACACATTGTGATCAATTCGCACGTGCGTACTACTTGTTTGCTACACGGGTGACTAGAATGTTGTGTATCGAGTGTAACTTTCTTGGAAAGCGCGGGGCACCTTCAAAGAAGCCGACATTGTCGATTATCCGGGATTGTTGGATTGACACAGGGCGGATAATATAACTTTGATTCAATTTCATTTTGAATTTGTCACTTACTTTGAGTTCCCGGTAGGTGTTGGCTATCCGCTCCTTGACTGTTTTAACAGTTATTACTTTTGTCATGCATGAATTTGACCATGGATAAGAGAAATTCAACTCCCATTGTATTGTTTTAAAACTATTCAATTTCAATCAGTGTCAGTGTCAGTGTCGGGTCAGCAATCCGCTACGGCAGTGTACTGCCGTAGTCGGAGCCGTTTACTTCAGCAAATCGCTTCGGCATTGCCGAATGCCGTAGCCAAATGTGAGGGCTGCAGCTCTATAGACTAAGAATTCAGAAATGTCTAAGCCCAACAAGGGCCATAACTTTACTAAGAATAGAATAGAATAGAATAATTTTATTATTATAGTGACATATGCTATACAAAATTCAAAGATAGGTAAATACATTACATTGTATATATTTATATAACACCCTATAAGTCACTTATATAGGACCTATAAGTCACTCTAAGTAAATATGTACATCAAATTAAAATTTATATGCGTATGCTTGGTCAACAAAATGCGTCTACGATTAAAGCAATTGTGAAGATATCTAGCCGTCTGACGTGGAAATGAATTTATGAGGTAGTTCGCCATAAAGTTAAGTGAGTGGATGCCATTGATATAAAGCATTGTATTTTTGAAAAATGTTAGAAAAATGTAAGAATCAAAGACAAACACCCATGCTTTACGGGTATTGTTTCCCCATGCTTGGCTATCACAAGAAGAAAGGACAACAAAATCAGATAGTGAAACATTTGTATGGACAGATGGAGCCCCCGACTCAATGCCCAGAATATCCTCCAGGGTTGGGGCGTCGCAGAGAAGAATCCAGATATTTTTAACACCATCCCTCTCAATGATTTTTTGGCTTCGGCAATCCACTATGGCAACCATTGGCATTGGTCTAGTTTGCATCAGCAAATTGTTTCGTCATTGCTGATTTCCGTAGCCAATTATGAGGGCTGGGACACTGTTTTCCAGCTGATGATATCCTCATATTATTTGAGATGGCATAATATTTCTGACTTCACAATTGCAACATGCGAATAAAGGCTCTGTTGCAACTACAGATTTTTTAATTTGCACAATATATTGTTACATAAGGGAGTATTGCCTTGGAAACTAAAACTGCATGTCCACTAGGAATGTGGGGATACTCAGGCGCCCCAAACCTGTAACTGATATCAAAACAGCACTGGATATTTCCCTGAGGCATAAGTATAAATAGCAATGCATTCACACATAGAATGAGCTGAATCATAAAGCACAAGAAAAAGAAACCTATCCAGGGGAACTCACTCTATTCGATCAGCAATAGCTGTTAATCTGCTTTCTGATTACAGTAATGCTCTAAGTAATCGACTCCTTAACCACAGCAGAATTATGGGTAATTTTTCAGGATTTAGTCAGAAATATGGCTTGTTGCCATTCATCGGAAAGCTCTCACTGAGATGAATGGCAACAAGCCATATTTCCGACGAAATCCTGAAAAATTACCCATAATTCTGCTGTGGTTAAGGAGTCGATTACTTAGAGCATTACTGTAGCTTTTCTTTGGTCTGAGATTTATATCCATGGCATAATGAAATATTTTTTAGTACCAATAAATGACTTTCAGGTGTTTTCGGCATTTAGGGTGTTTATATATATATATATGTATATATAAGGCTGTTAATCGTTTATTTCCATTGTGAATTTGTGACTATATGGGTTTTGTTTAAAATGGCTGCATGGTACAGCGAAGCACAATCACAGTCCAAAGCAGACCTTAGAAGAACACTTTTGTGCTTCAGTATATTTGTTCTTTTCAGTCAGTGTAAAAATAGGAATTAGCCCAACAACCTGTGATTCAGCCGCAATGTGTGATGTCTGCAAGCACTCATATGTTTCTAATTATGCGAATCTGACCTTCAAGTCTAACCGAAATGCAGTCTAACAGGGGATCCACCACAATTCTATGAGTCATTTACTTAGGGCAGTACAGTAGCTAGTCCCAAACATTGGATCAACAACATACCCGAACCTTTTGTGAATGAATAGATATATATGCAACATGTCCTGTATGTCATGTGATGCAATATTCTGGCCAAGTCTGCAAATAGAGTGTCTGTCATTTGTAGAATGAGGTCCCCAGAAGATGAATTTAGTGATACTATCCCACAGTGGGCGAGCATCACCAAATTCACCCTCTGGGGACCTCATTCTGCTTAGGCCTCATCTTCTGGGATTCAGGGAAGTATCTAGTCTCAAATTAACATTGATTTTAGTTACTTTTTCACTTCTGTTCTGATTCTATATGCCCTAACTTGCAGAAGATAAAATGCATAATAGAGGTAACTAATGGGTGAACATCACCAACTTGGGAACTTCAATCTGATTCTAGGTCTCCCATATCAGTTGGGGCCTAAGCAGAAGAGGTTTCCAGAGAGTGAATTTAGTGATGCTAGCCCACCAACTCTGGGGACATCATTCTGCAAATGACAGACACACTATTTTCAAGCTTGATTCTGGCCAGGTGCAGCATAACTTGCATATCATCATGCATGTGCTGCTTTATTTTCTTAAATATACCACAACTATGTCATAACATCCTTCCCTTATGCAAACATGGGTGAATAAACACACGAATGGATGGCTTGATATTTTCAATGTATTGAATCATCATCTCCAGGGCCCAATCAGACGTGACTTCCTTATGATATGAATGACTCAACAAAAAGGCAGACAAAAACAAGTATAGTCATAGATGAGTCAGTAACATCTCAGTGGGGTTCTCATTACACGATGACTAAATCTACCCATAGAAGAATATATTCACTTAACTCATTAACCAGATATATGCTCATGGGTAATTGATTCCCATTCATTCATTTTGTAGCCAATAAGTTTTAAAACAAGTCTAATAAGTTAAACTGTACAGTAATTACCCATAATTCTGCTATGGTTAAGGAGTCGATTATTTAGAGCATTACTGTATTTGATTCTGATTTGCGGTGAAAATTACAAACATGAATGATAAGTGAAGTTTAATAATTAGTCACAAAATAATTTAAATTATAATTACAATGCTGTTTGCATTGTTCTTAGAGCACATGAGTGTATTTGGCACTAATTCATGGCTCAAATTCATTCATTTGTTGCATATATTCTGTTGAGTAAAAAGGGAAATGGTCCCATAAATGGCCGAATTTAGTGTACAGTACCCCTTTAACCCTTTCTATACTAAATGGATTCTCCCATTCAGTTTTAAAAGTATACATTGGAATTGTCCATTATTCATCTGGAGGGATGTTCAAGATATAGAACCAGATGACAGACATCCAACTAGTTAATACAAGTGTAGAAGAATTCCTATTTATTGGCGGGATATATGTTCAGATAATAAGTTCAACAAACGACCAAAGATTTGTTGAACTTATCATCTGAATATTTCCTGAGAGAAGTACTCGTCAATGGATAATGGATATTTAGTATAAAAAGAGTTAATTAATTATTAACAAAATGCGTCATTAACCCTTTCTATACTAAATACTCATTGACGAGCAGTTACTCTTAGGAAATGTTTCAGATAATAAATTAAATTTTTTTTTTTTTTTAAACTTATTTTCTGAACATTTCCCTCCAATAAATAAATAGGACTCCTTCTGCTCCTGTATTAACCTGTTGTCTGTTTGTTTTTCCTTAAACTCCTTCAGATGATTAATAGACCATTCCAATGTATACTTTTATAAATTAACTGAATGGGAGAATCCATTTAGTAAAGAAAGGATTAAAGTAGTAAAAATTTATGACCTCACTTTACAATGGCCGTTTATAAACTTGACCTTAAAAGTTGAACAAAAAGCAGATGTACAAATATATACAAAATCAGTCCATATTGATATGACGCTCAATAGAACAATCTATGTTTGAGGGTTCCCAGATTACTCTATAGATGAGACAGAACAAATCTCATGCCTATACACAACAGTGGGTATTGGATAAAGGCGAATGAAGCTGCATATGAGTAACTAAATCATAACTCACAAAGTATGTACTTTATAGCAGACTATCAATAAAATTAGTTGAAATTGTCACCATACAGTATTGTCCTAAGTAATCGACTCCTTAACCACAGCAGAATTATGGGTAACTTTTCAGGATTTAGTCGGAAATATGGCTTGTTGGAATTCATCGGAAAGCTCTCAGTGAGAGCTTTCCGATGAATGGCAACAAGCCATATTTCCGACTAAATCCTGAAAAGTTACACAATTCTGCTGTGGTTAAGGAGTCAATTATTTAGGGCATTACTGTAGGTGTCATATGATATTGACTTGTATGATAGAGCAGGGATCAGTCTAGCGGGTGATTTTGGAGACATCTCTCTAAAATGTGCCACTTCTCCCTATTTTTGTCCCAGGGAGAAGTGACTTCTCTCTCATATAACAATATGCATATGTCCCAACAGCAAATTTATACCTTGAGTATCCACCTTTAATAACCCTTTACCCAACAGAACGGCCCTGTGCCAATGCATTCTCTTATATATGCGAGTCGACCATAGGTCGCCTCGCATATATAAGAGAATGCATTGGCTTAACACATTAAAAATTATAAAATTGTTAAAGAATGTAAGAAAAAATGGTAAAAAGTGTTAAAAAAAGATTGTTTTTAGGCCAATGCATTCTCTTATATATGCGAGGCGACCTATGGTCGACTCGCATATATAAGAGAATGCATTGGCACAGGGCATAAATGTAACTATCACAATGTGGTCAAGGAGCCGGTTCCAATGATATCCATATTTGTATGGTTCTATTGAGACAGACCGAAGATATTTTAGGCTGTTGAAGCTTTATTTGGCCGGTTTTGGCCAGTTTGTTGGGTAAAGGGTTAATACCTTAATAGGTATTAAGGTATTAAGGTAGATACTTGTGGTGGGGTTGCATGTCGCACCAGGGGACCTGTGCTTACTCACTCTGCTTTTATAAATGGGCTCTTGTCTTGCATAATACTTTGGATCATAGACGGGTGATGGTAGGATGTAAATTGATCCATTATTTGTAACTTCTCCTTGATCAAGACTCAAAATAATTTGTTTTTTTACTGCCTGTCAAAATGACTGACAGGCACCAAACAGATGGCATTGGTCATTTCAAAATTGTGCCTGTCAAATTTTCAGATGTACTGTATGAGACAGTATTTAAATTTCCAATTGACTTATTATTCGTCAATGATTTGCACATTTTAGTGAACGTCCAATCACCACCTGGGAAAAACCCATGTTATTTTTGTTTTCAAAAACTTTACGTCGATTAATAAATACACACGCAATTCACAAACGACATAATTATATTCACTCTGAATATTATACTTTCAATGTCATATTTGGCTAGTAGTGGTTCCTTGCAAGCCTTGAAATAGCGTGTCTGTCATTGGCAGAATGAGGTCCCCAGAGGGTGAATTTAGTGATGCTACCCCGCATAGCGGGCTAGCATCACCAAATTCACCCTCTGGGGACCTCATTCTGCTTACACCTCAGCAGAATGAGGTTCCCAGAGGGTGAATTTGGTGATGCTAGCCCGATATGCGGGGTAGCATCACTAAATTCACCCTCTGGGGACCTCATTCTGCAAATGACAGACACACTATTTCAAGGCTTGGTTCCTTGGACGCACCCAAAGAGAAACAGATTGTTTAAAAATTTGCAACAGTTACAGAAGTGCACTGGACATAAGCTTATTTTTCGTCGGACAATGACCGTGATCGGCCACTTATTTTGAGCTTTGTCCTTGATAACAGTCCACTTGTCACCAACAACCACACAGGGAGAAGTTACTTCTCCCAATTTGAAACCTCTAGGCTGGTCCCTGTGATAAAGTATAATTTAAGTGCATATTCCAAGATACATTGGAGTAATTAAATGTTATGAAAACCTTAGATGCCTGACTTGACATTCAACAGTTTGCCTCCTAGACTAACAGTTAGCCCAGAAGTAATTAAAAAGTACCACAGGAATAAAACCACTTAATTGTGGCTTCATTGCTCACATGGCAAAAATTAATGCTATATATTTATTCGTAAGGGAAAAAAACTTTCCAGACAGTGTCGACTTTAGCAGGAGAAATTACCAAGAAGCAAAGGCCAGAGCTCAATATATTCTTAATGTTACCACAGGAAATTCTGTTTGCATTACTTATTCCTTAGGCTGAGAGGACTCAATAATTGAGAGGCCCGGCGAGTTCCGGATCCCTGTCTGAGACAGGGATAAATATCCCATAAACGACAACAGAACGAACCCATATCAACTGTCTGGGGAAGTAGGCAAATATGGTTTCTCAGCTTCAGTGATGATTGAGAACGACATCCACACTTGCTTGTCTGCAATTTGACTTTATAAAATTGGATGTGTTGGAAAATTTGGAAGATGCATTGTTGGAACAGTCTGCAACAAATGATAAAAAAAAAATAATAGAGATGTTTCCGGTAACATGGGGAAAAATAGGGGCGAGCCGGTGGAAATTAAATAGTATTTTTTTAAACTTCCATAAAACCATATATGCAATATATTAAAGACATATTATGGACTTGTTCAGGTATGTGAAACTGATAAGTTATCATTCAGGTGCTATGTCAACTGGAGGAATGTAGCATTTTAGTAACATCGCCAAAAATTTCAAGCAAATCGACCGTACCACTCCATAGATATCATCGTCTGAACTACCCTCAATTGTAAATATTTACTTCTCGAATCAGGACACAACTCTCTGCGATAAACTAACGAAAATGATTTCACCTTCGAGAATCATGCACTGCAATTAATTAATATATAAAAATGACTGTGTGTTGCCAATTTGGATATGATATTTATAAAAATAACTACCTTGAGCAAGATTATTCTCCATTTCCATTTGATCACCATACCGCAGTGTTTCAAATCACTTTAATTCTGAATATATGCCCTGGCAGCACAAATGATATAGCAGGAGCACATTGCTGTATGTTTTTGGGAATAAAGCCTTAGTAGTATTATTAATCAAAATCGATCGTGACGGTTGAACCGGCCCGTAGCACATGGGTGTTGCCATCTTAAAACACTGACTTCCGGCGTAAATAATTCAGATCGGTGACTGATCAACACATTTTTATCATTTGATCGATAAACACACCTTTTTTTTAAGGGTTGATAAAATTAGTAGGGACGGACGTCTGATATAGGGGTGGGTGGGTTACCGGAAACATCACTATATTTATTAGGCCAAAGCAAGAATTGGAAGTTGGAAATATTTGTCAATAGAAAAAACAATTTGTTTACATGTATATATATATATATATATAAATATATATAGGAGATATAGCACAGTAGCAATGTTATATTTTATGCCTCCGAAACATGCCGAGCATTGCTCTTTGAACATACTTGGGACTATACAACACACCAAGCGCCTATTTTTAGAATCAAATTAGATTTTTGAGACTGCAATTTTTTTTGGGATTGGGTGGGATTCGAACCCCGGCCCATGACGGCGAGCGCGCCTTGCGACTCAAAGTCCGACGTCAATATCACACGGCCACCGAAGCGACCCCTAAAAAGGAAGCTCGAATGGTTGTTATATATATATAAATGTTTTAACCCTTTCATGACTGGAGCTTCATGAAATTTTGCAAAAACCCTGTGCCAATGCATTCTCTTATATATGTGAGTCTAGCTCCCACTGCTTTGTCTGTCTTCATTTTAATCATCAAAATTATGCAGTACCATTTCATTGAAGAACCGGTTTCAGAGCGACGAGAGCTCTATATTTTCATCCCATAGTTTACACGTGTATTTTTTATGAGACCGCTGATTAAAACTATTGAACTGCCAAAAACAAAACTATCTCAAATTTATCGAGTAATATAAAAAAACTGAGTCTGAGCATGCATTTTCCACGCTATATTGACAAATTTGTTCACAAATCTTTCACGCAGCTATGTTTTGAGATATCTCTTTACAAATTATGTATACATAATTTTTGGGGTTCGAACGAGCCATGTCGTTTAACCCTTTCATGACGGGAGCTGCGCTGGTGCAGCATTAAGATCACGTGCCAGTGCGTTCCCTTATAAATGTGAGTCTCCATAAGGAGACATATATAAGAGAATGCACTGAGTTACAAGGTCATGGTAAATGTCGTTGGGCCAATGTTTTCTTTCTCTTATATATGTGAAGCAAGATTCGCATATATAAGATAATGCATTGACACAGGGTTTTAGTAAAATGTCAGGAAGCTCCAGTCATGGAAAGGTTAACCCTTTACCCAACAGAAGGGCCCTGTGCCAATGCATTCTCTTATATATGCAAGTCGACCATAGGTCGCCTCACATATATAAGAGAATGCATTGGCTTAACACATTAAAAATTATAAAATTGTTAAAGAATGTAAGAAAAAATGGTAAAAAGTGTTAAAAAAAGATTGTTTTTAGGCCAATGCATTCTCTTATACCTATGGTCGACTCGCATATATAAGAGAATGCATTGGCACAGGGCATAACTGTAACTATCACAATGTGGTCAAGGAGCCGGTTCCAATGATATCCATATTTGTATGGTTCTATTGAGACAGACCGAAGATATTTTAGGCTGTTGAAGCTTTATTTGGCCGGTTTTGGCCGTTTTGTTGGGTAAAAGGTTAAAGCCCTGAATCTAAACAGAAAGTTCAAGGAAGAGATACAATGTACATTATCTTTAGCAATCTGACAATTTTATGAAGAAAGAAACCACTATGAGAAAATGAAGATAATGCAGAGAGACGCAACCATTACAGAGATGCATTAAAACAATTAAAAAAATAGTTGTTTACTGCACTAAAGCATTTCAATGAATATCACCTGTTAGCAATATGGGTAATAAAAATGATATTCAATGCACAAATTACATGCAATTGCTGTGAATTGTGAAGTGTACAATATTTTGTTAGCAATAAATCATTGGAAAACTTATTCCAAATAGATTTAATGACGAAGTCTTCAGGGCAAATAGTGACTGGCTGCGAGTCGAAATGATATTTTAGTTACATATACATGTATCTTAATTTTGAAGTGAAACACTGATGAAATTTTCGCCAATAATATGAAACAATAAGTATTCTAAAGTCAGTACACAAAGTTTACAAAAGGGTGACAGACATTGTTGGAAATTCTCCACAATAATTATTTATTAACTGGGATGACCTTTGTGTACCAGTAGGAAATATTGCCATTATGCTGTTTAAGAACAAGCTGCTCATCGCAGGTAGAACATTGCAAATCATAATATGGATGATTTAAAAATAAAACAAGGTTGCTTAGCACAAGTATTATCACTGCATTTCATAACGGGTTCAAATAATAAGGCTTGCAAACAACAATTATTTAACCCACACCAACCACTAACCAAGACCTGCTGACGTCAAAGGTGTTAATATTCAGACTGTCTGAGGCTAATAAGATTATGAAAGACCATGAAGCCAGACTGAAACCAATATGAATAAGCTGGCATGTGGAGAATATCCCGAATAAGAGAGCCATAACATTAGTTATTACAAACTCCAGACATGTGAGCCGCAAACCTTCGCAAATCATGAGATACACGATGAAAAAAAAATCTGCCTCAATGTGTCTGGTGACAAATTAGCCCTGAAATACAATCCAGCAACTGGATTTCCAAGTCATGTTTAGTGCCGATCGCAAATCTATATTATCGTCTGCCGAATTAACCAATGACGATATTGTCTGTACTTCTGAACAATAATTCCCTTAAGTTCTCTGACGAAAAATCAATCAAGTTGTCTGTGATGCAGTTGGACATTTGCCCAGACAGAATTGACAATAACTAATTTACAGCTATAGGCATGAGGCCGTCTGTCTGTGCTCTTGCATATAAAATGTCCTATTATTCTGATATGAAGCTTGCTCTAATGCATACACTACTTTAGGTGTTTGACGAATCGAATCTGGATCTGGGAGATCTGCCCTTATAATCACACATGATAGGATCTCGAAACTTTATCATCAGTATCAGATCAATCAAACCAATTCAATTATTTTATATGCAGACAGGGTCTGAAATTTCTGCATGAATTTATTCAGTACATTTCTGAAGTTTAACAAAAACAAAGACAATTCTATCTCACATATGGATGTTTCTCTGATTATCTGTAATGATCCATTGATGCCAAACCTTCATAAGAAATTTCATGGATGGACAGAAAATCATAATTTTCAGATGAACAAAGGAAAATTCTAGAATATCTAAAACTGCAAAGCAGGCTAGCATCACCAAATTCACCCTCTGAGAACCTCATTCTGCTTAGGCTTAATCTTCTGGGAAGTATCTATAGTCTCAAATTAGAATTGTTTTTGGTTACTTTTCCCTTCTCTTCAGTTTTTATATCACCTAATTTGCATAAGATAAAATGAACTAGAGGTGTGACTGTCCCAATGGGACTAAGGATACCCCCCGTTTTTAAAATACTATGATGTTTCACATGTCAGTAAACATTTAGTTAAAATAATAAAATAACAGTTCCCATTGCAGGTGCACAACCCTAACCCTAATCTTAAACCTATTGACCTAAAAATGTAGGAATAAAAGCTCGGACAAAATTATGCATGTTGCAAAAATGTTCTAAGTCGAAAAAGGGGAATAACTCCACACAAAAAAGTCGGACAGACATCATAATCGCAGGTGCACAGGTTCCCTTGGTACTAAATATCAGTGCCAAGATTAAAAAACATTGACCTAAAAATGTAGGAATAAAAGCTCGGACAAAATTATACATGTTGCAAAAATGTTCTAAGTCGAAAAAGGGGGGATTACTCCACCAAAAAATGTCGGACAGATGTCATAATCGCAGGTGCACAGGTTCCCATGGTGGTTTATGTCTGTGCTAAGTGTCACGGATATTGATCAAAAAACGACTGAGAAAAACTCCGGACAAATTTGTGTCCACGGACAGACAAGCTGATTCCAGTACACACCCCCCTAACTTCGTTGCGGGGGGTATAAAAAAATAATAATGATGTTTCCAGTGAATGGACAGATGGACAGACCAATAACATAATACGTCCCATATAAAAAATAGCCACAGGTCTATGGAGAATCAAAGGACAAATCTCCAAAGCACAACATATATTTTGAGCTAATTCAGCCATGTACCAAGTTTGGTGGTGATCAACCAAGCCTATTAACTACAGTACATTTATCAACAGGAAACCATGCAACCAAAATTTCCAAGTCTAAAAATA
This sequence comes from Siphonodentalium dalli, assembly GCA_032622095.1. Lineage (NCBI taxonomy): Eukaryota > Metazoa > Mollusca > Scaphopoda > Gadilida > Siphonodentaliidae > Siphonodentalium > Siphonodentalium dalli. The sequence continues at coordinate 98,952,915 of CP136064.1, forward strand.
ACTCTGACAAAAACCGAAGATGACACATGACCTGTAAACCTGCATACCAAATTTTGTTCCTTTCAGATGACACAAACTGAAGTTATAATCTGGAAACCAAAAAAACCTGAATTTCCAGTTCGAAAAAAGGCCATAAATTGTCACTGTGTTAAAAATGGGTACACAGAACTAAAAATCGAGCTTTATCAGCATAGTATGATTGTAAACCTGCATTCCAAATTACATTCCATTCAGTTAATAACATTAACTAAAGTCGCAATCCAGAAACGAAATTGAGTTCAAATTTCAACAAAGGGTTGTAACTCTGGTTAAAATGGGTGGCCGGACCCCAAAATAGAACTTGACCTGTATTTTGTGAAAGCGAACATACGTACCAAATTTAATTCCATTTAGTTCAGTAGAACTAAAGCTATCAACCAGAAATGAAATATGAACAGACCGACAAACAGATGAAAAATATACTACATCCCCTTTTTAAAACAGGTGGAAGAAAGGGCATGATGATTTGCATCATCCCATGACAATGATTTACATCATCCCATGACAATGATTTACATCATCCCATGACAATGATTTACATCATCCCATGACAATGATTTACATCATCACATGACAATAATTTGCATCATCCCATGACAATGATTTACATCATCCCATGACAATGATTTGCATCATCCCATGACAATAGACCAAATTGACTTGTCATGTTGACTGTTGAGCGACATACACACCAATTTCATAAAATGCTTCATTTCATATTTTTTTTATTATTATAACAAATACTATCATATGAAAGATAACTCTATTTGTGTCAACTTGTTTCAGACAGAATCAATCACAATGAATCTGAAGTCCACATGAACAAGTATTCTAAAGTTAGTACAAGTGAGCAATAGATGCGATGTGGGTAATTTCAGACTTGTTAACCCTTTACCCAACAGAACGGCCCTGTGCCAATGCATTCTCTTATATATGCGAGTCGACCATAGGTCGCCTCGCATATATAAGAGAATGCATTGGCTTAACACATTAAAAATTATAAAATTGTTAAAGAATGTAAGAACGAGAGGCCGATCACAATCGGCAGATGTTAACCCATCCCTTGGCGATAAAAATTTACTCACAGAATCATAAATGAGAGTTTTGGTTTTGAATTATAGAGTATACTGTATGTACTATTATAGACAAATGTACATAACACAAATTATTGGAATGAATGGGTCACAGGCATTTATATAAGAGAATGCACTGGTACAGGATATGTAATGCTAAACCACCACACCACAGCCTTGGGTTAAATGTGAAACATGTGACCTGAACATGGAATAATATAGCAGAGCGTCAACAAATCTCAGGAATTGTTTATGTTGAACAATGACCGCTCTATTAAACCAATATTAAACAATTATAATGACCCCAAACCATCTGAAGATATAACTCTGCAGCACAGATGTCCAAGTCTACTGCTAATATCATGTGATGTTTATTGTTGAATCTTTATTTTAAATTAGATACCATAGCCTTCTTTATCAGATTATTTGCACATTGGCATAAGAGACATCAGAAAATGATATAGTCTTATCAATAGCTCCAAAGGAATGGCATGGAATTGGTGAATTTGATTTAATGTTGCTCCAAACAGATTTACCAGTACATAACACAAGATTTTGGACCGATTTAAACAAATTTGGTGTGGTGATTCGGGGTACCCTTGGAAGAGTTATAATGGTGTTAGTTTTTCAAATTTTCAAACTTAAAAAAATAATTGTTTTTAATTATTAAAAAAAAGGGACACATTGGGAATCTTTTTAATCAACTTGATTCATAATCATCAATATCTAAATGAAAACAAGTGGTCAATCCGGACATCACAATAAGTGTACCATACTATGGTATAAGTACACATAAAAATCTAAATAAATTAATGAATCAATAGGGGCAAAGAGGGTGTCAAAATAAACCAATATAAAATGAGACATGGTATCAGACAGATGAAAGTATCAGGAATGTTGAGATGTGTTAATCTTTAACTACATAAATCCATGCAAGTGAATGAGGAGAAACCTGGAGATATAACAGAAGAATTATTAATTGAAATTTCAAATGAGAACATCCCCAGAAATGAATAATAGACTATTCCAATTAAAACATTAGAACTGAATGGGACAGTCCATTGAATCATGATTGGGTTACACTTACAGCTTCACCACTATCATAGAGCTATGTTGTATATACAGTGGCTAAAAATAACTAATATTTCAATAAGAGATCACTTCTGCAGTCTCTCATATTGCAGTTAAGCTGCATTATTGGTAGTTAATTGTAATCTACCTGGGTTATCAAAAACTCAAATCTGTTCAATTCTTAGTTGAAAAAGGGCCATAACTCTGGTATAACAAATCAGATCTAACCCATATTCGAACTTGATCTGTAGATTGAGTTGAGAAACTCACATACAAAATTTGGTTTCTATCAGTTGAAAAATTGTAGATTTATCGAAACATGCATGAATTCTATGTCAAAGGGCCATAACTCCATTAAAAAATATCGGATCAAACCCATATTCGAACTCGATATGTATTTTGATCTGAGCAACTCGCCTACCAAATTTGGTTACGGTCAGATGAATTTTTTTTTAGTTATGGCAGCATGCATGAATTCTAAGTTGAAAAAGGGCCATAACTCTGTAACAAAATCTCGGATTAAACCCAAATTCAAACTCGATTTGTATTTTGGGCTGAGAAAGCCATATAAAAAATTTGGTTTCGATCGGATAGAAAATGTTTGAGTTATCGCATTACTCGTAAAGTGTCTACGGACAGACAGACGGACAGACGGACAGACGACGAGTGGTCAATCTGGGCAACGACACTATGTTTACCATACTATGGTATGGGTAAACATAAAAAATGGTAAAAAGTGTTAAAAAAAGATTTTTTTTAGGCCAATGCATTCTCTTATATATGCGATGCGACCTATGGTCGACTCGCATATATAAGAGAATGCATTGGCACAGGGCATAACTAACTATCACAATGTGGTCAAGGAGCCGGTTCCAATGATATCCATATTTGTATGGTTCTATTGAGACAGACCGAAGATATTTTAGGCTGTTGAAGCTTTATTTGGCCGGTTTTGGCCGGTTTGTTGGTTAATGAAATTGTGATGTACAAACCAAGAGAGAGACTTTGCCGGAGTTCTCATATCATGGGGATGCTAGTGACATTGCCAACGAGCCTTGAAATATTGTCTGTCATTTGCAGAATAAGGTCCCCAGAGGGTGAATTTAGTGATGCCATCATCACCAAACTAACACTCTGGGGATCTCATTCTGCTTAGGCATCATCTTCTGGGAAGGATCTGTAGCCTAAAATTAACATTGATTTAAGTTACTTTTTCCCTTCTGTTCAGTTTCTATATCCCGTAATCTGCAGAAGATGGACTAATGGGTGAACATCACCAACTTCAACTGGATAACTTCAATCTGATCCTAGGTCCAGGGACCACCTACAGGGCAACTTGGGAGATATCTTCTCCCTACAATGTGTCACTTCTCCCTATGTGGATGCATATATATAAGGAAGAGATAGGTGTTAAATGGCCGTGTCAATTTTGGGGCTGCTCCCCACAACCCTTGACTCAGACCGTGACACTTTGGAAACTTTCATTCAACCACACCATTAGATTCCTAACATCAGGGATATGCCTACCCGTAATATATAAATATGGTGAAAATAGACAACAAATTATTTTTATCTATTTTTTATGAGCCCCCTCGGATACTCCCATCCCTAATCCATTACACATGGGAAAATTTAAACTACACTTTAGATTAATAAATTCCTTGTATATAAAATTTTGGAAGAAATTGATGAAAAATGTTATTATCAATTTGGTCCCTTCACCAGACTGCCCCACCCAACTGACAAGGACAACGCTAGTTCAATGAAAGTGTCAATAACACTGTAGCTCAACTTGGAAAGGCGATAATTTCATGTGTTACTCAATGGAGTCATCATGAAGAGATATATATATATAAATTAAATCCAAGATAGCCATGTTTTTCAACAAAATTCAGAAAAATTTGATAGCTCATCTCTAGTGGTCACCCCAAAGATCCATTTGGCGATGATTGGATGAGGGGTGTGTTCAAATTTGATAGCTCCCATCCAGATGTAATTCTAAACATGCCGGTAAATTTTCAAAAACAATTCTCCAATGAAAGTGTCAATTGATGATTGATTGATTGGGGTTTAATGTCGCTTTCAGCAACTAAGGCCATATCACGACATTGCCAGTTTTAGTGGTGGATGATATCTGCACACTTACGGCTTATTTAACAGTGATTTCAATGGCTGATAAACTCGTCGACCATGTGCGGCAATCCACCAGCCATCGACTACTAACTGGTAACTCCACCATATAATGATTTCGAGTTACAAAGTCCATGATGGAAACATGTGGATTTGAACCCTTATCGCCAGCGCTGGAGGGCTTGGAGTTAATAGTTATACCCCTAAAATATTGAGTCACTGAGCCCCCCCCCCCCAAAGTGTCAATGACAGTGTAGCTCAACTTTGATGGGGGATAAGTTCATGTGTTACAGTCAATAAAGCGATTAGGATTGCAGAAAGTTTAAATGTCTAAGTAATACTAGATGTCAACAGGAAGAGATATATATATAAGGTAAAATCAAGATGACTGCCGGGGGCCATGTTTTTAAACAAAATTGTTCAAATTTGATAGCCCCCATCAAGAGGTGATCCTAAACATGCCTGTAAATATTCAACAATTCTCCAATAAATGAAGTCTGCAGGGTGTGTTGATACAAATTTGAAGATCCATATGAAGTTTGGTGATGAACGGATGTGGAAGGTGGCCCATAGGGTGTGCTGAAGGATTTAGTCATACAAAGAGTAAAATCCAAGATAGCCAAAGTCAGACACCAAACAGACATGGTCTGACATTTCCAAATCAGGCCTGACATGTCTTTTTTGTCACCCAAAATAATGCCCAGTGAAATTAATAATGATGATGTATTATCCCTCCCTTATGTTCCTCTTCTCAACTGCCACTTTTTCACTATAAATAATGAAATTCTGCCCACCCTGGACACAACATCAAACATGCTTGCCAATTTCATGCTCAATTCTAAGGTTATAGAAATCTTCAATTGCTCTGATCCTGGCACTGTTACTAGTACCATGTAATGGTAGGCCAATCATCACAAACATATGACTGTATGGAACTCAGGACAGTAGTATGTTATAACTCGACTGGGAGGAAAAACTTGTTCCATAAATTTTCCAATTCCAAATAATTATACATCGGAAATTTTCCAGTTCTAATAATCATACATCTGAAAAACACAGATTTTGGCAAAACAAATAATTAAAACTACTCTCCAATTGAATAAATTTCATTTAACAGCACACTATATCAATTTATTTTGCAAAATATAACATTACCAGTGATATATTCCTTAAAAATAAGTCAATATTTCAACCTGACATTATGTCAGCCAGTTTCAAAGCAGAGCCTGACAACCTATACAAATTTTAATTTGGCATCTGACAATTGTCTGTGTCAGACCACGTATTTGGAGCCTTAGTCACCCCGGAGATCCATAATGAAATTTGGTGATGATCGGATGAGGGATGTGGTCTGTAGGGTGTGCGAAAGGATTTAGTCATGCAAATAGTAAATTCCAAGATGGCTGCGGATGGCCATGTTTTTTCAATTTTGTTTTGTCAATATAGGAGGCTCCAACCACGAAGATCCATACTGAGTTTGGTGATGATCGGATGAGAGATGTGACCTGTAATGGGTGCTAATGGAAATTGTTGATGGACTCACAGATCAAAAATGAACACCGTTCTAGCAACTAATCATTGTTTTGATAGGTAGGCATGCATGATATTTGATAAAATGTTATTTACACACAGATGAGCAACTGCTGATTAGCGAATTAAGGGTGTCATGGAGATCTGATGATATTTGGTGATTTACTTACTATAGCCTTGAAACTTTGGTCAAATTAATTATATTTTGGTCATTATCCAAAAAAATTAGCCAATCATAGGCTAATTTGGCCACAGACAGGGTAAACCGGACTAAACCCTGGTGAAGTCAAGTTATACACATTGTAGAGGTTAAATGCATCTATGCAGGTTTAGCAATTCCCATCTGAACATTTAAATTAACACTTTCGAACAACTCTAAAATTTATTTTTGGGGCGTGTTTCTTTATTATATTTTAGATTTAATTTTGGTTTTCTCGATGATCCCATATTTTTTAGTTTTTCAATTTGGCCAAATTTTCAGAAAAATTACCTTAAATTGACTAAATTCATATATCCTGGACAACAGACAAAATAGGCTTCACAAAATGAGAGAGTGTGACATTTTCACGTCCACGTCTCATTTGACAGGCCTGTTTCTTTGATTCCAATGACATAGTCGGATAGTCCAAGTCCCTGTTGATCATCGTGGAAGATAAATGCCTCAAAAACACAATGGCGCTCTTAGGGCCTTGCGAATCGATTCGATAGGATTTGGAATCTTTCATCTGAATCAAATTGTATCGATTCACTGGCAGCAGTTGTATTCTCATTAAAGCAATGGACAACTTGCTTTTTCGCGAAGATAGTTTATGATACCATCAAAAGACCACACATTACAAACACTGTTGTAGACTGAGCTATACTATATAGACCACCGAAGCATTGCACGACTAATGAAACTGATCTCGCAAAATTTCATGCCAAACTTCAGCTACGTGAATGCTTACCAACTTCTTTATTGCTTATGATAACATTTCGATATTATATAGCAGAGATAGCCACAAAGATTGCGCACTTAATTGGTTAAATGCGAATTTGATCCATTTGTGGATAATATTTACAATATATACCGACGATCACATAATGAAGTTAGTAAATTGACACACTCAGTCAAGTGATATATACATCTTCACTATTGATACGACTATGTAATGATTCGATTCGAGATTCGATGCGATTCGGAATCATTTGGCTGATTCAATTTGAGATTCAATTCGAAATGAAAATGCCCAATTCGCAGGGCCCTAGATTTACCACTCACAGCCACCAAGGAACTATTTATAGTCGACAAAATAAATAAAATGTTGGAATATGCACATCGTGTTATCGGTATATCTGTTAAATCGTATCACAATATTATTCTTCAGAAATAGCAATGCACATGTAACGTGATTAACCATTACACCCCTGAGAGTAAAGGCCTTTACAGACGGTGATGTGAGCGTTGCAATTTCTGCATCAATTGCGCCAAAATAATCTTGTGGAAATTCCGTCATCCTACGTTGGGGGTCGATCTTCTCGTTTGTTTTGCATTTTCAAATGGCAACTTGGGCAGCAAGTCATCACATAGTACATACTCTCGGGCTCCAAATAAAAATGCAGGCCCAAATAATAGTGCGGGGGGATTTCCATTGAAAGTTAATAAAAGTGCAGACCCAAATAATAGTGCAGAGGGAACTCTGAGAAAACATCAACTTTGGTTAAACAAATTATTTTTTATAGCAGGTCAAGTATAGGAGTCAACATAGATTGTGTCATGTGGCGTTTTATTCAATATTTAAATGTTCACATGTATGCCATATACTTGAATATGTACATGCATAAAGTTATCAGATGCTCATCATTTTGAGTTTGTGTTGATTTAAATTGTATGGCTTCAAAATTAATAAACGTGCAGACCCAAATAAGCACTGTGCAGGGGAGGAATTTTCCCAAGAAATTAGGAAACGTAAATGCATGTTTATATGGAGGCCAAGGGTAGTCGTAGGTCTGGGTCGTCTGGGTTGATTCAATTGACTTTCTAATCCATTCATAACTATTTTTTACTAAATCGTCAACCAGCCAACTTGGGATCAGTCGGACATAATATAATCATGTGTCTATATGCAGCCACTGGACAGAGGGATGACAAAGGCACTGCAATTAGAGTATGGCTAGAGAGCGTTCTCCAAATTGATTAGTTTTACTCAAAGAGAAAGAAACTATTAAAATGTCAGAATCAACCTTTATATTACCATGTAAAAGCTGCTGTTTCGATTTAAAGGAGAAACTGGCATGAAATCAGAATTACGTACGCCCAAAGGTGTAAAACATCATTAGAAACAAACACCAATACAAGTCAATGGGATTCTTCATATTCATTGTCAGATAAATTCTGTGGAGAATTTCTACAGTGATTGGAGATTAATGGAGAAGCTCTATGCTTGGCATGCACATTTCTTCTGCAGATTCCTCTGAATATTCACTCCACTGAATATAAATAATTTAATTTTAAATACTGTCCACGGATTCCCGCACTTCTCTCTCTCGTTCTGTTACATATACATGTATACCAATAAACATATTGTACCTCTGGAACAACCATTGAGGTTCGGAACGAGTCCGCAATGTGAATGTAACGGAATGAGAGAGAAGTGCGGTAGTCACACCAAACCTTAGCAGCACCAGGAATCGCTAGAACTTTACTGGTCACCTATCCAAGAACTAACAGAGCTTGACGTTGCTTAACTTCAGTGATATCCACAAAGCGTCTAATGACTCTAAGTGTGATCATTCATAGACCTGTCGGGCAGAGAAGTCATGGACATTCTAGCCAATCTTGGTTCTATAAGACTATATTTATCGTAATTTCAAATTTGTGAGGAAATTACACCATGACCATGGCATGGGCCGCGAGTTCCACCTCAGTTTATTTAATATTTATACACAGCGAAACATACATTTCAAATCCCAACAAATCTGGTATGGTTAGCAGGACTTAGGAAATTCTGAATCATAACATGGGTAGGGCCTAGAAGTTACTGTGGCAAAATTTGAAAATAGCTGAGCAAATAAATTTAGGAACGGGAAGATTCGGCCAGGTCTTTTTCGGTGATGGGAAGATTCGGCCAATGACGGCCAGCCGTTTGATCTAACTAATTATTGGCCAAAATCTGACAATCTTCCTATAGCCTGGCCCATAATAACCCAAATTTTCCATTGATTCAATCAATCAACAACGCTGATCAAATGACTTTACTCAACTTAACTAAGTCTTAAGTGAAATTTGAAAAGCAAACTGGGCGGCTGAGGGATATTGATAGACCTGTTGATAAATCAAAATACACAATATAAATTACCATTCTCGGGGTCTGTATAGAGTGTGTGACATTCTTTTAGAATTCGTTCATTTGTGTTTTGGCTGGAGGAATCTGCTTGGTTTGCGGATGCCCTGTTTTTCACCTTTCCAGACATCTTTTTAACTCCACGTTACCGGTTCTTGGAGTTGGCAGACGGATGTGACCAGATAGGGTCAAAACCGATATATTAGCAATTTCCGGTTTGAATTTGATGAGAAAAAAAATCAAGAATTCGCAGGAGACAACTCTACTTATTAAATGAAACATTAAACATATAAATATTCTTAATGACAATCTTTAAATTCGTTTCCTAATTGGTTTCATATAAATTATTTGGTGTTGACTAAAAACCCTATCGAACCACACGATTTATGCCCCGCCCACTGTCATCAGCTGACGGCATGCTGATTTTCGTCATTCATTTTTAAATGTTTCTGGTGTATCTTGTTTAGTTCTATATATCATGTGCATGCATCATGAATTGGACACTGATTTATATTATAACAATTTGTGTCCTCAATAATTATCAAACTGTCAGAGAACGCAAAGTTTAGTTACTGAGTTTTTTTTTTAAACAGGGGGCCTACTGTGATGACACTGATGGGTAAATGGGTGGGTAGATGCAATTTGTGAACTAAAGTACTATATTGAAACAAGAATGTGAACTATTAATACTATCAGACTGGTACAAATTTAAAAATTGGCATTGTTAATGATTGAGCGGGAATTTGATAATGAGATATTAATATTAGGCCTACATTTTAATATGACAATTCACTTAATTAATATTGTAAAGATTGCTTAAATTTTTGATGGGACATGACAAATGTCTATATGGTATTGCCTTATATTGGAGTCTGGCAGTGACATGCATGCATTAAAGGGATACCAATTTAACAAATTATCAATAATTGTGCTGTATGGTTCCCGAGGCCAAATTCACATTTATTATTTACACTGAATCAAAATTATTTGCACTGAAGTTCAAATCATTTACACTGAAGCACAAATCATTTGCAGTGAAGCACAGATACCAATATAACATGGCACCCCTGGCAGCCAAACGGTAAAATCCACAATGAAGTGGGTGGGCCATATTGACATTAGTGATATTTGCGTTTCAGTGCAAATAGAGATATTTATGCTTCAGTGAAAATTATTTGCACTTCAGTACAAATAATGTTATTGCGTTTCAGTGCAAATCATTTGCACTTCAGTGCAAACAATTTGCACCTCAGTGCGAATAAAGTTATTTGCGCTTCAGTTAAAATAATTTCCGCTCAGTGCAACTCATTTGTGCTTCATTACAAATAATTTGCAATTGAGTGCGAATGGAGGTATTTCGTTTCAGTACACTGAAGCACAATTACAACACTATATAGCACAGCTGATCGCCCATGTGACCCATGGACTTTGAAGTAGGCAGAGTTATATCACCTTCAGTTATTTTGAATCAATTCAATCATGGATCCTATGGATCCTATGCATCCAGGTCGATCAGAAATAGTGACATATTCTATAAATAACTCTGATGGAGGAGAATATCACTCTCAGGACTGATCTTCAGTTTCCTGACATGTCTGGCTCTTTTCAAGCTGGAAAAGAGTGGATGAAATAACTGTTGTTGGATTGGAAGCATCTTGTTTGGGAAAAATGGAGGAGAATTATGGGATATATGTACAATAGCTGGGGAAAATGCAATTAATTGGAATGGGGGTAAATAAGATGATGAGTAATTGTGCTTCAGTGCAAATAATTGTGCTTCAGTGCAAATAAATAATAAATGTGCATTTGGCCTCCCATTGTGCTGAAGCGCAAATCAATTGCACTGAAGCGCAATTCAGTTATGCTGAATCAGTTATTATTCCCGTATTACACCCCTGTCAGATAATTAGTTAGCCATGTCCTTAGACAGAGTTAGAGTTATTTCAATATTACTCGGAGGGTTACATGCATCAATAATTGCACGGAAGCGCAATAAATTTTGAATGGCACTGAATCGCAATTGGATTATGCTTCATTACAATTGAACTGCGCAATTGATTGTGCTGCATTTGGTCTCCCATAATGCATTAATTCAAGATCTATCAAGCCTGGGCGAGCCCAAATATCTCCCCATTTAATATGTCAAAGACACACTAATAATACCTACACTATTATACAAGAAAACTAAGATGCATGCATCAGGTCGGCCGTGAACTATCTACCATAGAATTGTTGTAGCTATCGATTATACATTTTGAAACACCTGTCTGTATGTATGTATGTGTGTATGCATGAATGCATGTGTGTATGTGTTATAGACTCTAACACTGCTCGAATTTGGTATTTAACGTGTCAACTTGACCTCGCTCATAGGCATGTTTCTGGACCTTGACCGATCCGACTAAAAATTCGTGTGTAGGACTACTTCGATCCCTGGAGCAATATGGACAGGTCCAATTTCACGTGGGACCATGTTCTCGAACGTGCTGATATAGGCATGTTTCTGGACCAATTGAACAATAGTTTGGCCAGACGCTGTATATACTGGGTACTGTCCAGATGGAGGCGATCACAAAAAAATCCCTAACTAGCCCGAACGAAGTCGAGTACATCAGCTAGTCTAATATATATTTTGGACATTTGTCTGTCTGTTTGTCTGTTAGCTATGGCCGAGATTTGACGAAATTTGATACCTAGGGAAAATTATTTCCAGGGAGTATTTTGGACGGGTCAAATCTTGATCCCGACCTGACTTTGACATTCAAAAAGATCAATTCAAGGTCAAATCTGGTAAAACGGAAGTATTTCAACGAAATTTGATACCTACTGTTACTTTTGTCCCAGGAGTATTTCGGGTGGGTCAAATCATGACCCTGACCTGATCTTGACATTCAAAATTGTCAATTCAAGGTCAAATCGTGTAAAGCCGGGCGGATTTCGACGGGTACTTTTGTCCGGGGAGTGTTTTGGACGGGTCAAATCGTGACCCCGACATGACCTTCACCTTTAAAATAGTCAATTCAAGGTTAAATCGCTCAATTCTCCGAAAATCAGAGGGGAACATCCCGGACGAAGTCGGGTCCACCAGCTACTATTATATATTTCTAGATTTAGTTACAAACTAAATACCTGTATATTGTACAAAGAAATGTTTGACAAATATATCTATCAATATTACCATGCGGGTCATTAAAATAGATACGACGAAACAAATTTTGAAGGGTGCATGTATCAGGTAAATTTTTATATTTCAAATGATGACAGGAATGCGGAAAGTTGAAGTACCTACGTAATACTGGCTATCCGAATGAAGAGATATACATGTATATAAAAACCAAAATAGAAGATGACTGCTGGCGACAATGTTTTCCAAAAAAATTCAAAGCATTCGATAGCTCCCATCTAGTTGTCAGCCCGAAGATCAATATGAAGTTTGGTGACTATCAGATGAGGGATATGTCTGTACAGTTGCTAAACAATTCAGTCATGCAAAAGAGGATCAAACAGTAAGATACCAAACTGCTGCCTGTGGTAATGTTTTTTAACGAAATTCGGGAAAATTAGATTACTCTCACCCTGGTTATCCAGAAGATCATTGTGGAATCTGGTGACGATCGGACAAGGGGTGTCGTCTGTAGGATCAACCAAATTAATTAGCCATAAAAATAGTAAAATTGAAGATCACCGCTGGCAGTGATGTCTTCACAAGGACAGTTTGAGAACAAAATATGGCTCACATCTAGCGGTGACCCAAAATATCCACATGAGAAAAAGTTCTCCAATAAAAGCTGGCTGCAGGGTGTGCTAATTGATTCAAATTCGAAATTTAGCAGGGTGTACTGCTTGTGGCCATGTTTTCCCCGCAAATTTGATAGACTGATGGACAAAACCACTGAATCCGTTGAATCAATATACATGTATACATGGATTAATTTATATGCATTGTTATACACAGTACTGGTATATAAAGGTACTGAAAATAACTATATTACTAGTATACATAAAATAAACCATATATCATGGCTATGGGTTCATGACAGCTGAGAACTTGGTGTGAATTAAAGAGTGGTGGTTTCTCAAGCATATCTAACCCTCCATGTTAGAAACATGCCATTAAATGTCATAAGTATAATCTAGCTTGAGGACAGAAGTGATCCATAAAACCCCCCCTTAATTCAACCAGGTCCTCGCGCGATGTATGGTCGATCACATGATGATCTAGGGGGGATTAGAATTGTTGTATAAAAACAGCACTGCGTGTAAATATAAAATAAAATAGTGCTACATCTTATTACAGATTATTGCCATATATAATCAGTGATTATACAGACAGTCTGACAAAATAAAGTTTCAGTGACACTCTATCCGAAGAGGGGAATAATTTCATCTGTTACAGTCAATGGAGCAATTATGAATCTGGAAAGGTGAAATTTCTAAGTAATACTAGATATCAACATAACGCGATAACATATAACGTAAATGCAATATGGCCGCTGGCGACCATTTTTTCCTATGAAATTTAAAAAATATTTGATAGCTCTCATCTGATAGATCAATATCAAGATAAATATGAAGTTTGGTGATGATCGGATGAGTGAAGTGGACTGTGGTCTGTGCTAAACGGTTTGGTAATGCTTAAAAAGATTCTTACCTTAATATTTTTATGTTCACTTTATAAACTTCACTGAGTCATCTTTGTCATGTATTGAGTTTGATATCTTTTGTTAACAGTTTATAAATTATGTATGTCTCATGTTTGTTATTTTAATTTATGTGTTTATTATCATTAAATAAAGTTGCATTCCTTAAAAAGATTCTTACCTCAATGTTTTTATGTTCACTTTATAAACTCCACTGAGTCATCTTTGTCATGTATTGAATTTGATATCTTTTGTTAACAGTTTATAAATTATGTATGTCTCGTGTTCGTTATTATATTATATACACTTTATAGTGTGTTTTCAGAACGAAAAAAAAAAATGAATAAAATCAACAAATTTGTAAATTTAAAAACAATTCAAACGTTGTTGTATTCCATGTCCCAGCCCGGACATATACACCAAATTTCAATAATATTCATTGAGAAACAACGGACAAAGCGCTATATAACACCCGTATACATATTTTATTCCGAGCCGGACTCATCCTCGGGTACATGTTATAGTAGGTACCGAATTGACACACGTCGACTGGGGCGAGTTGGCCCTGGGGCGATTAGTCCGATTCCGGCACCTTCTATAATTTACCGTATGTATCCGTTTACGCGTAGTTTACTTTAGAAAGTTCCGCAATTAATACCGTAAATAGAGCGACCATATTTGACAGAGAATGCCTCTGTTATTGATTATCAAGTTGCTATACATTAAAAACGACAAATTCACATGCTCGTTCAAGCGCAGTAGTCTATTTTCCCCATGTTAAAGGACATCCACAAATACTAAATAACGCTAACCTACTGCCGAATGTTTTACACGACAACTGTTAACATATTTGGGCTGAATTCATCTGACGCGGTATTATTCCTCAAAATAAACAACAAAACCATCGTTACTTGGAAATGTAGTTTGGGCTAACATTTACATAAATCCTCCACATCATTTATTCGACACACACGTCAGATGAAAAACAGACATGAAGTAAACGGCCAAATTGGCCGAAATGAGTACTGATATGAGTTGTTCATTACTTCATGTGAATGGATTTATTCCTATTTGCTATCAAATTATAATGCCTCAATTATATTGATCGAAATGAGACATACTAAGAAGAGATTTGGGTCAATATGATTAACTTATGGTTAGTCACAAGCAGTTGGAGTCACTTTGACTAACCTATGCACTATGTGACTTAGTCACTATGACTAAATCTTAGTCATAGTGAACTAGTTGCACAAAGAATAACCCTAATTACAACACTGCCTTAAATTATGCTTAATATTCCTTACTAAATATGCAATTTCCATTGATCGCAATTCTATCAGATCTTAATTGAACGAATGTAATGGGAGGCTATAATGGCATATAGATGAGAACTTCACTCACGCAACAAACCACGTGATTCCCCATGATTACATTGGAAAAACTTCAATCTTGCAGTTGTTAAAAATGCAAGTCATTCTCAACATATTTTATTTAATGAAACAAACAACTTTTAATATATAGGAACTCTATTGATGTATCAACATTTTGGAACAATTAAAGAGTGTGGAACAATTAAAGAGTGTGGAACAATTAAAGAGTGTCTCCTTTGTTATTTTAACAGACAAATATATTAAAAACTTTGAATGATCCTCCCAGTTTCAGTATGGTAATTTTGAGACTTCAACTTCAAAGACCTGTTAAAATGTTTTTGTTTACAGCTGACTTTTATTACTTCTGCTACCCCAAATTTCACTAAGTTTGGACATAAACAGTATTTTCCAGAAGATATGGCACCTTAATCACCTCATATTTATGTTTCACTGGGAATATTGACCAAATGGGAAGAATTAAGGTACACAAACTGGATAAAAGAAAGGTGAGCCAGTGGACACATGAACGATCAGATATTGATTATTTTTGTTGTGACTTAGATTTTTAAAACATCATGAGGAAAACAGGGACCAGCCTAGAAGGTGACTTGGGAGAGAGCTTCTTCCTAACATGTTCCACTTCTCCCTATTTTAGTCCTAGGGAGAAGTTACTTCTCTGTCATATGTCCCTACAGAATATTTAAAGTGTATTACCAGATTAAAATTGTGTATAAATTTACTCATTGTAATGGTTTTACAAATGTGGTCTAGCATTGTATAATACTTATTGGATCATAGAAGGCTGATGTTGGGGTGGTAATTGAACTTCAGCTTAATGACTTCTCCCTGATAATAGTCCACTTCTCACTAGTAAGCAGATAGGGAGAAGTGACTTCTCCCTATTTGAAACTCTGATGCTGGCCCCTGGGGAAAAGTATACATTTAAAGGTACTCAATCCGAATTAACCCTTGCAAATTACTATTTCCTTGGCTTCGGGAGTATCAAATATTTGATTCCAGTCGAGGAACCCACCCATCAAAGCTAGGAGTGATCAGATATCGATGTTTGAAATCTTTTATTTTAATTGGCCCAGTAAACTGTCGATGAGAAGAACTTATCTGACCAGATAGCAGATGAAGATCGATATCTCTAAAATCCAGTGGCTTTTTTGTGTCAGATATTTGACAACCGGCAAAATTTTGTTGAACAAAACGTTGATAAATAACAGATTTTGGGCAATTTTATACTATAGTTGACTGTGGTTAGCATTATTTTTGGGCAATTAATCGATTCTGATAACTGAAGCGGCATTTAAAAAAATGTTGTTGTTGGAATCTGATGATATGGGGACCGTTGAATCGGATTGAGTACCCTTAAATGGTCTAGTCTTCATTTATAGGGGAGTTCTGACATTATATGCAGACAAGAGACAGAGAAACATCATATGGATTCCCATTCACTCAAATGTAGATATGTTTAGATAATAAAATCTGAGGGCTGTTTGTTAAATGTATTAACCCTTTCAGTGCCAAGTCCGATTTTTGTATCACCCATATTTCCTTGATCATTTTTCAAATTTATTGATTATAATAATGTGATACATTGATGGAAAGAGCTCTAAGAGCTCTTTCCATCAATGTATCACATTATTATAATCAATAAATTTGAAAAATAAAAGGTCATCCGACCACAGTGTCCCCCGACAACGTGGCAACTCGATGCCGCTTTGTTAAAGAAATTAAAACAAATGTTGAAATTTTCTAAGTCGAAAAGGGTTAATAGTTCCGTAAAAAAAAAAATCCCTCATCTATATACATGTTGCACATCTCCAATATGTGGGTAACAATACTCTGAAGTTTCAAATATCTATGATCAAAACTGTAGGAGGAGTTGATTACACCATGAAGGTACCCTCAAACAGAAAATTATAAAAAATGTTGAAATTTTCTAAGTCGAAAAGGGTTAATAACTCTGTATAAAAATAATTTTTCTGTCATCTATATAAATGATGCACATCTTGAATATATGGGCAACAATACTCTGAAGTATCAAATATCTACGATCAAAACTGTAGGAGGAGTTGATTACACCATGAAGGTACCCTCAAACAGAAAATTACAAAAAATGTTGAAATGTTCTAACAGAAAATTATAAACGAGAGGCCGATCACGATCGGCAGATGTTTAACCCATACCTTGGCGATAGCGATTAGCTATAACTGATAATTGGTCAAAGATATGATAACAGTAATACATATATCAGTACCTAACTTAAAATCAAAAGGTCAAATAATTTGTCTTAAGAAGGGGTTAAAGTAATTGGGGTGGGGGAGGAGTCGTTTTAAATCTCATAACTCTGTCCCTATTCACACAAGGACCTCTCATTGTCAATTTGTGAGATCCAATTGTTTAGCCATTAATAAATTTGACAGATAGGATAAACAATTATCCAGCCAGCAGGTTGTTCATCTTTACCTTCATACAACCACCCCCTAGAGCTATGTAACATATGTCATCACTCAATTAATAACAGATTTTGCTTGGAATGACATCTATTAAAGGTATTCTCATACTCTGGATATTGGATGTTCACATGGCAATTTATTGATATCATTATATTACATGCAACTATTGCAATAAAATCTTCACATTTTCAATACAGGACATCACACCTTATTAATGGAATACAACTAAAACAAATTAGTGTCAATGACAAATGTTTTTTTTTTAATTAAATTTTTTTTTTATTATTATAAAAGTTTTTTAATATTTGTTTATGTTAAATTGAGCATCTAAAAAAATATGAAAAATCCAAATTTAAAAAAAGAAAGAAGGGTCATAACTCCTTTAAAATAAATCGGATCAAACCCATATTCAAACTTGAACTGTATTTTGGGATGAGAAACCTATATACAAAATTTGGTTCCGATCAAATAGAAAATGTTAGAGTTATCGCATTATACCTAAAGTGTCTACAAACTGACAGACAGACAGATATAGATGGATGGACAGACGAGTGGTCAATCCGGACATACTATGGTATAGGTACACATAAAAAGTTTTATCTCATGCAGAGTACAGGAAAAATACATCAAACCTGGTGTGCCCCTTTAATTTTTCAATTCACATATGTAATCAATTGAAATCAATGTTGAAAAAGCTTTCCATTAATATATAGATAAAACAAACTAGACCTACAGTACTAAAAGTGTTATGAACAATTATTTTGTTCCCATAGACTGATACAGAGCTCTAAAGTTTTTTAAACTTTGAAAACCAAAGTTGTCTTCCCATGCAACCAACAAAATTCCAATGGTAATGCTATTAAACAATGAAACCAGATTATGCCTTTAAGACAGTCCTTCGATTTTGGAAAACGTAGGTGCGCCGTATATCACTCGGAGCTTTTGGGATTTGTGC
Source organism: Siphonodentalium dalli (assembly GCA_032622095.1). Taxonomy (NCBI): domain Eukaryota; kingdom Metazoa; phylum Mollusca; class Scaphopoda; order Gadilida; family Siphonodentaliidae; genus Siphonodentalium; species Siphonodentalium dalli. The sequence goes on from CP136064.1 coordinate 98,971,511, forward strand.
GCGCCTTTTTTGAGGGAGCACAATTAAAATTAAAATTGATGAAATGACTACTGAATAAAGACAAACATGTGTATAATGCACAAGTATCATTCTCCCAGAAACACAAATAAAACATATTTATATCAGTTTTATTATCAGTTTTATCAAACAGTAGTCTCTGACTGCCGTAGCTGTCAAATTTTGAAAGTTATCGATGAGCGAAGAACTGCCATTAGTTATCCAGTTAAGATGAAGTTTTTTAGTTTGACCAATGAGAGCTTGGCTAGTATGGCTACTATCGAAGTCTGCGGCGTTTTCGCGGTCTTAGATTAGTAACTATCTAGAGCATGACTGAACATAAACGAGCCAAGGAAATAGTACATATCTGAAGCATGGCTGAGTTAAAGATTCCGGATGGTAATTAAGTATTTTCACTGACCAACGTTTGTCAGCAAGTCAGAATATCACAATTAGTCGACTTCCGGGTCTGAGAGCACATGCTCAGACTCGATTAAAACTTCGAACTCAGAAGTGGAATCATATAACCGCGATCAGATTCACTGTATTCCGACGAATCAACTCTTTCGTTTTGATAATATTTTGAGCATTGTCGCTGTCACTATCAGACATGATATACCGTAATCTGCATAAATTTATATAATAGTATTCGCATTGGTACAATTTGTCCAAATGAATCCTCGAAATACTGCAAGGTGAAACATAAACGCTGCCGCCAAAGTCAGTCTGCTTTTTGCGGGAACTCGCACGTGCAGTAGTTGTGACGAGGTGTCACCCCAATCATTGAGTGCGAAAGACGCCGCTTTGATCTTTGCTACCAGGTTCGTAATCAACGTCATCACTGCTGAGAAAGATACATGGTGAATAGTCTTGTTGGCGTTTAACCATTGGTGTGTTGTTTGTTAAAATCTCGTTCACTGGTTGCAAATTCCGATGCGCGCATTTGATATTTTCGGCGTGCGCATTTAATAACTCGCTGGTTTTTAGATCTGCGCGCACCAAGGCGCGCAAGCGCAATTGCGCGCCTTAAAATCGAAGGACTGTTTAAGATGAAATTTAAATAACCATGCATATAAAATATAATAGTATAAACATTCCACCTATGATATGGCCAGAGATACTTAGGCCAAACTTTTTTATTTTCCTGCTTTACGGATCCGCCGACCCTGTTTTATATGGCCCGACAAGGAAATAAAAATCAAATATAATTTTTATTTTTATTTTCACAGCCGACAGTTGTTTCTGCTTATCAGTAACAAATTATCTAACCACATTTCACTGATTAAAGATGCATAGGACACACCAACTATAGATATCTCTGGCTTTAATTACTTTTAACTACATCCATGAAAACTGAGAAGTCAGCTTGAGTTTATATGTGTTGGCCACCAAGATACCTGTTTGCTTTCTATAAATCTTGACATCTCTTTAAAACTTTAAATGGCCTTCAGAATACATTTTGTATTCCTGGGAATTTACGGTGATCTTTATGACTGAAGACTGAAGAGTATGTGGGTTTGCTCAAGTTGCACATTCACTATTTATCACTACCGGTACCACTAATCTCACCATTCCCATGTGTTTATTAACCTCTCTATACTAAATACTCATTGACCAGACAAGTAGATTCCTTAGGAAAAAAAGGTTCAAATAATAAGTTCAACAAGTTCTAAACTTATTATGTGAACATTTCCCACCAACTAATAGGAATCCTTCTGCAAATATATTATCTGTCGGCTACTTATTTTTCCATGACATCCATCCAGATGAATATGGACTATTTCAATGTATACATTATAACTGAATGGGGGAGTCCATTTATTCAATAATTAAAATGTTGAACAAAAACAAACCCTTTATTTCTGGATTTTTTCAATATTATTCAATAATCTGAGCTATGTTTCAAATAATAGTACTGGATTTGAATTTTATGATATACATCCGAAAAGTTTTCTCTATAAATGACTGACAGAGAATTATAAAGACATAGTTACAACCTTAGCGAATGTCCAAAAAAAAAAAAATGATTCGAGCATTTTTATTTTTATTTTTTTTCCGACCGACACTACCAAAACAAGGTTAAAAAAATCCGTAAAGCAGAAAAATAAAAAAGTTTGGCCTTATAGAGTATAAAGTATATCTGATATAGCCAACACATCTGCTAGCAGTTAATTAACTCAATACAAGAGAGAACCAACTTCATGGTATTGTAATGGGATACTATCTCTGTGTGAGAAGACAACTTCATAGCATCCTAAACCTGATTTATTAGATACTATCTAGACAGTGCCACCTGTGTATCTTTGATATATTTTAGCGATGAATAAAATAATCAAAGGGCCATAACTCCAGTAAAAAGTACCGGATCAAACCCATATTCGAACTTGATCTGTATTTTGAGTTGAGAAACTCACATACAAAATTTGGTTCCTATCAGTTCAGGGGGGGGGGGGGGGGGGGGGGGGTGAAAAAAAAAATTGTGCCGGGGTGGGTGGGTGGTCAAAGCCACCAACAAGCAATTTTTTCCGCAACTAAAAAAAAAATTCCTGCTTGTTTTTTAGTGTTTTGGCAATGAGTTGGGCTTCAAAACCACTTTGAATGAGAGAAATAATGTAATTCTAACTGGTAAACTGACTGCAGGCAGTTATCGTGTTGTATTTTGTTGCAAATTTTGAATCCAAGATGGCCACTGGCAGCCATGTTTTTTTGGCCGAATGACCTCAAAATGACTCATTCCTATTTACATGTCCATGTTAACATCCATGATAAATAGTATGCACAGAAATTCATATACAGCTGTTTACAGTGAATTTCCCCCCGCAAATCTCTGTTTTAGTGTTAAAAGGGGGGTGGGTGTCAAAAAATGGTCGAAAAAAACTGCCGAAAACAGAAATAAATTTGGCGGTGGGGGTGGGTGGGTACAAAAAATGATCGAAAGGGGAAAAATGCCATACGTGCCTGATCACTTGAAAAATTGTTGAATTATCAAAGCATTCATGAATTCTATGTCAAAGGGCCATAACTCCATTAAAAAATATCGGATCAAACCCATAAATCGAACTCGATATGTATTTTGGGCTGAGCAACTCACATACCAAATTTGGTTATGGTCAGATAATTTCTTTTTGAGTTATGGCAGCATGCATAAATTCTAAGTTGAAAAAGGGCCATAACTCCGTAAAAAAAACTCAGATCAAACCCATATTCGAACTCGATCTGTATTTGGTGCTGAGAAATTCATATACAAAATTTGGTTCCAATCAGATAGAAAATATTTCAGTTATCGCACCATGCGTAAAGTGTCTACAGACAGACAGACAGACAGACAGACGAACGGACGGACTAACGACGAATGGTCAATCCGGGCAACGACACTATGTTTACCATACTATGGTATGGGTAAACATAAAAATGTTGAAATGTTCTAAGTCGAAAAGGGTTAATAACTCTTGTCAAAAAATAATTTTTCCGTCATCTATATACATGTTGCACATCTTCAATATATGGGCAACAATATTCTGAAGTTTCAAATCTCTAGGATGAAAATGTAGGAGGAGTTGATACATCATGAAGGTACCCTCATACTGAAAATTATAAAACATGTTGAAATTTTCTAAGTCGAAAAGGGTTAATAACTCCGTCAAAAAATAATTTTTCCGTCATCTATATACATGTTGCACATCTTCAATATATGGGCAACAATATTCTGAAGTTCCATATCTCTTGGATGAAATCTGTAGGAGGAGATGATTACACAATGAAGGTACTCAAAAGTGTGATGGACGGATGGATGGAGCCCATTTCTATAGTCGCCTGAAAATTTATTTTTCGGGGGACAATGGTCAAGGAAATATGGGTTGATACAAAAATCGACTTGCCACTGAAAGGGTTAACTGAACATTCCAATTAATAAATTAATGGGAATCATATAACAACTCTACTTTATTGTTGGTTCTGAGGTAAAGAAAATCATATTGAGGGAAAATAACCATCCCATTTTATGGATTACTGAATATTCCCTTCGAAGTCTGGAAATAGTGTCTGATATTTGCAGAATGAGGTAACAGAGTGTGAATTTAGTGATACTACCCCACACAGTGGGCTAGCATCACCAAATTCACCCTTTGGAGACCTCATTCTGCTTTGGCCTCATCTTTGGGAAGTATCTAAATAGTCTTAAATTAACATTGTTTTAAGTTACTTTTTTCCTTCTGTTAAGCTTCTTCATCCCCTAATTTGCAGAAGATATATATGCATAAATGAGGTGACTAATGGGTGAGCATCACCAACTTTAACTGGGGAAATTCAATCTGATCCTAGGTGAGGGATAACGTCACTAAATTCACCATCTGGGTACCTTATTCTGCAAAGTCAGACACACTATTTCCAGGCTTAATTCCTTCAGATATCATGAGATGCCAGTAAGTTTTCAAATGCAATGAAATGTCACTCTTGTCAATTGTCAATAGTCCACGGTCGCTCTTGGTTTCTTAGTTTATTGAGAGCACTCATGGCCTTTTTAGGTGGGACAAGTGATGTTTTTGGAACACCAGATTTCACCTTTCGTTTTCGATTGGCCATGTAATTGTCATCATCAACAGGTTCTTCTGAGTTGAAGTCTCTGTCAGATCCCAGCTGCTGCCATTTTGTTTGAGGCTGTGAACTATTCCCTGATTCAGAATCAGTGTTTTTCACAGTTGGACCGCTATGTGAGTATTTGCATTTTTTACCATAAGGGCATTGACCCTTCCTATATTTCCAACATATTTTCTTTTTTGGGTCCTGCTCAACGGGAGCATCGGACACCTTCACATGTTTTTCAAGTAGATCAATTTTAGCTTTTTCTTTGAGTTCATATGAAGTAACAAATACAGATGAACTCTCAGATATTTCAGTTTGTCCACGTTTTTTAATCCTTTCCCCTGTGTCAGCTAATGGGTTTGGGAGTTTATCTGGCTCATCAAGTTTAACAGGCTCAACTTCATCATCATCAGAATCTGAGGTAGATTGGTGTAGTTCTGGTGCAGGAACTGGATTTTGTTGATTTCGATAGTTGCAACTGGAATGGAATATGTATTTATTAGCTAGAAATTTTAAGACTGATGAACTAGAGCTAATACATCTTTCTTTCTGTGTGTTGTTCTCATGATAAACAGGTTACATCAAAGTTTTATGTAGGTCTCGCGATTCCCACCCTAATTATTGCTCAATCAAGTCCCAAAATGCGACATTCAAAATGATTGGTTCAATGAGTAGGCCACTAGTAGTTAATAATACCAGGTGTACAGTAATGCCCTAAGTAATGGTCTCCTTAACCACAGCAGAATTATGGGTAACTTTTCAGGATTTAGCTTTCCGATGAATGGCAACAAGCCATATTTCCGACTAAATCCTGAAAAGTTACCCATAATTCTGCTGTGGTTAAGGAGTCCATTACTTAGGGCATTACTGTAGTAAATATAACTGTTTGTGTAATCTTCTGGTAACCTATGGGTTACTTAAGCACAAACCAGGCGAACGAAAAATAGGTTACGCATAATTTTGAAATCTGCAAGTCTGAATGTGATATCAATTTTCAGTCAGATTTAGCAGTTCACCTACTGTAGTTCTGATTATTAATGAACTGTTGAACAATAATTTTAGTTTTAGCCAAAGCACTTAACCAATGACTTGCTTTGAATGCTTTCCCATTTATAACTAAGGCAATTTGCAACCAATAAACTGGCTGCAACATTTCTAAAAGAACTGCTCTAGCTGGGTCAGAATGTGCCCTGATGCAAGCTTCCTTGTTCATACTTAACAACTACTGTATAGTAGGTACCATAACATACTTGTAGTACAAAAGATCTCACTGAATTGTAACAACTTATTGGGTATTGCAATCATGGAAACAACATTCAACACTCTATACAGTTGAACTATATGGAGATGCAGAAAACACTGGTCACTGGAAAACGACTGAATGACAGCCAATGGACAGGCAAATATTTAATTTTAACCCTTTCTTGACAGGAGCTGTGCTGGTGCAGCATTAAAGATTCTGTGTCTGTGCAAGCTTTTATATATGCGAGTCTCGCATATATAAGAGAATGCACTGGCTTACAAGGTCAAGGTAATTATTGTTAAGCCAATGTACATGTATACTCTTATTTTATGGGAGACTCCCATATATAAGAGAATGCATTGGCACAGGGTTTTCGCAAAAAATCAGGAAGCTCCAGTCATGGAAGGGTTAAGAATGATGCTGCAAGTTGCAAATTTAGTTACAGCATTCATCAAAATAACTACAAGTACGTGTGTATCAAGATTTCCCTCCCTATGTATCTGAGCACCCTAGCAGAGTGTTTCACACAAGTTTAAAGGAGCATATGTTAAGATATACCTAAATGTTATTCAGGAAAGATAACTTTGCGAAAACTACAAAAATGAATACTTCAGCAAGGAAGACAAGTCTGGAAATAACTCATATTTTGCTACAGGTCTGTCGAAATGACAGGCACCAATTGGTTTGTGCCGGTCATTAATAATTTTGTGCCAGTAATATAAATTTTCACAAACTCAACCCTATCTGTTAAGGGACACTTGAAGTATTTAATAAATTTATACTAACATAACGGCAGTCCCCAGTGGTGCTTGACATTTTGTTGATAGTGACTAACATTGTCTAATGAATAAAGCAATCAACATGCATAAGCAAATATACATGTTGTAAAATAATAATTTTAAAAACATGAAGTTACAAGAACTGCTCTGCCCTGAGTAATGCTGAAGGGGTCACTCTTACCAAAAAACTCCTGAAGGGTACACAGGTTTTGAAAATGTGCTGAAGGATGACAAGTTTTGAAATCTCATTCTAAATTACTTTTAGTTTTCGTGTCTGCCATGATTACTGTTAGAGAATAAGTGTCTATGTTCCAAGGAAAATTAAACTGAACTGAAAACAAACTGCTGATGGGCACCCGACTTTGAGGAACACAGTTAAAGTAACTGCATTAGTGCCAATCACAAACCCTGTGTACCCTTCAGCACATTTTCAAAATCTGTGTACCTTCAGCACTTTTTTTGGTGAGAGTGATCCCTTTAGCCTAAGTAATTAACCCAGTAACTGGGGTTATTATGCATTTATAACAGTGGTAAAACCATAATTAACGGTTTTGTGACAGCTGTGGCACCACGATTAAATGCGGAAATAAACCCTGGTTAATATATTCCTTTACTGCCAATGCACTGTACATAGCTAACAGCTGACTATGACATATATGAATTTGTTGCAGTCGCAATTCTACTGGAAGTTACCATTTCATACCAGCTGATGATTTCATGAGTTCTAACCACACAATCCTCTGATTGTCTTGTGGGTTTTAACCGCGTTTAAACTCTAACCGAAGTGCAGTCTAACTTGGGTGCCATCCTGGTTCAATGAGTCATTTACTCAGGGCTGTATGGTAATTATTTGTTATCATACACACATTGAATCAATGAAAATTGCAGCAGTTTTATTGGTGATAATATATAAATGAGCACCGGTCATAATGACAGGTACAAGTAAACATGCATTGGCGTTTTGGCCGGTCATTGACCGTGATCAGACCCTTATTTCCAAGCTTGAAGGATGAGTGGTTCAGCAAAAAGCTATATACACATCATTGGAAGATAATACAGGTATGTCACGTACCGGTATGTCCTGTTGAGTTTTACATTTGATAAATCTGGTTATTATATGACTATGACTATTATTCCCAAAATACCACTATTGTTTGACGATTTAATCCAAATCGTCGGACCACACTGACTGAGATTTCCCCGGATCAAATCAGATCACACTCCAACGGAAATTGCCGTGATATGCCGAATTAACGACGACGGACTATTTATCCGTTAAAATAGACGACGATAAGAAAACTAAACAACTGAAGTGAAAACAATCTGTAATTAATCGGTTATTATTGTAAACTGGGCGTCATAAATAAAACTTTTATCACAGCAGTGAGTTGATCCGTGTCATCTCATCACGTCTCGTTGAGGTGGGCAGATTGCCGGATCAAACTCGCTGCCCGCGACAACTCGTTTGATCCGGCAATCTTCCCACCTCAACGAGACGAGATACTGCGACACGGATCAACACACTGTTGTGATAATATGTATTTATAACCCTCCAGATAGGATATTGTGCTGACATACGGTACTAGTACATTGTTATTGTGCCACCCCTCTCCCCAAACCAGCACACCCATACAGTTTGATTGTACTGATCTTGCAATTGCATAGATGTCTTATTTTAATGATGCCAATTGTTCCATTGAATTCATTCTTTTGAATTCTTATTTTCTTTAATATATTGTAATCCATTGTTATTGGAAATATGTGTACAGAATATTTCCTTTGACAAAATGTGTGGCAAATTGATGATCTTGTGGCTAAAAATGATGTGAGATTTCAAATTTGATTAGAGAGAAAAAGTTCAATACTGGATATAAACCATTAACTTAAAAATAAAAGAGTTAACCATCAACATTAGTTGGCGGATGACCAATACCCATATACTGCTAATGAGGTAGCTGCATTGTTGGTCAAAAGAATTTTCCAGGGACTTGGCAATAAATTGCAAAAACACCTTTGCGATAAATTGCTCTTTTTAGATAAATCGCGAACCTTTACAATAAATTGCGACCTACTTTGTGATAAATTACAAGCCTTTGCGAAATCGCAAATGTCTTTGCAGTTGTTACCGATTTATCTCAAAGGCTTGCGATTTGCTGATTTATCGTAAAGTAGTTGCGATATTTTGCAGATTTATCACAGAGATGTTTGCAATTTATAAGGCAACGTTATAACATGGAAGTCGGTAGCCGAGAGATAGCGTAGTGGTCTCTCGTTCTAGCGGGGATCGCAACATGGTCAGGGTATTCTGACAAAAATCAGAACTACATGTAGGTCAGATACCCAGTTTGCCAGGCTGAAAAGTCTCATTCGAGATCACCGAATAAAGATCTGAATGCAAAATGCCAACTCCCCCCCATTGAAAAACTTGTCCAGGTATGTTGTAGTGGGTACAGTATGCACTGTATGCTGTCCGATCGGGGCACGCACATTAAATTAATGGCTGACCCGTGTACATGCCTCGGTGTGTGCACGTTAAAGAACGCCACTGAGGTCAGCGCAGGGTTATAAAGTTACTCGGCCGTGGTAGCAGTGCGACCAGTGCGTCTAAACCCATAATTAATTGGTTCCTGCACTGAAATATCTACAGATACAGAACGCAAATGTTTGCGATTTGGATTTTTGGGAATGGGATTTTAAATTAAAATCCCTATGAGTATGAAATTGAAAGGTTTGCGATTTATCGCATATATATTTTTATGCTTTGGAAATAATGTGTTTCGTAACTTTGTTCTACTTTTTCACCTTAAGACCTCATCGTCATCGGATATATTGTCAGACAATTCACTGGAATCGCTCCCGTACGCTGCAACCAAAGCCATTTCGTTAGCGCTAAATGTCACTAATCGGAGAGAAATGATACCCACAAATTATCAAGGATGTGGAATAGGAAGCTGAGAATTAAACTAATCAGTGATCGCAGGTTATGTGACATCAATAATTTGTGTTGAATGGTAAGATAATAAATAATTCATCGCTTGAATTTTACATCAATTGGCTACTGGTGCTCATACCGTACTCATTATTGAGTTATAGACATTGTGTTAAAAAGATAATTTAAAGATATCCTTCTAGTTTCCGTTCTGTGTGTTGAATTTATTATTTGGTTTCCGTGTTATATTGCGTCCGTAAAAAAAATTCCAACTGCTGTTCTTCCGAGGCGTGTCTTCGAGCATCATCCATAAAAATGTCATCCACCTTGAATTTTTCTTCCCGATTAAGTAATTTTTTGGGAAGATATGTGCAGCGACATTCTAAACGACATAGCAGGTTACCATTGCGAAGACTATGTTCGGGTATATAGATCTGAAAATCCTCATATATTGTTTTTTACTAATGCTATTTTATTAAAAGTGATTTGATATAGCCCATTTTCGAGTGAAACGGGTCGGGGACACCGCACACTGTAGATCAGACTACGCACACTGCCACAGTGTGACAGTTGGCACAAATTCTTTGGGGAACAGGACTATTGGGCCTAGGTTTTCGGCATGGTTTTTTTTGGATCAGAGAAGATTCAGCCCCTATTTAATTCTGGTAATTATAAATTAGGACGTTGCCATGGTTGTTAATTGAGGGGATTTTATGTTGATTAAATCTTGCGTGATTTTATTGCCTTTAATTTGGGACCAGAGATTATACACATATTCTCAAAAATATGCTGCGTTTTTTTACTGGGACTTTAAATCATTTGTAACATTTGTAACACATGTCTACGAGCGGTCTCTGTTGTATCTCAGAAAATATTGTAACACTTGTAACGCTTTGTAACATGTCGCTACACTGAGACAGTACTCAGTAGGAATAAAATATGCTGCGTTTTTTTACTGGGTCTTTAAATCATTTGTAACATTTGTAACACTTGTAACACCTGTCTACGAGCGGTCTCTGTGGTATCTCAGAAAATATTGTAACACTTGTAACGCTTTGTAACATGTCGCTACACTGAGACGGTAGGAATAAAATATGCTGTGTTTTTTTACTGGGACTTTAAATCATTTGTAACATTTGTAACACTTGTAACACTTGTAACACCCGTCTACGAGCGATCTCTCTGGTATCTCAGAAATAATGTAACACTTGTAACGCTTTTGTAACATGTCGCTACATTGAGACGGTAGAAATAAAATAGGCTGCGGTTTTCTACTGGGGTAACGGGAACGGGACTACCCGCCCCCGAGACAACCCGCCCCTATGCTATTTTGGGGGCGGGTTGTCCCGATAAATGAGGGAGGGTTGTCCCGAAATAGTGATTGTGTTCTTTATGTTCTTTGATGATATATTATTAAAGATTTTGATCAACAAAACATGTGTTTATTCATTAATTATGTCAATGCGAATGACACGATGTTTTGACAAACTGAACGGCACGTAAGGTAAGTGAAGACTAATTAAAAGGGGTGCTTTCAAAACAAACATTTGATGCAAATGGTTCATTATCACAGTGTGTTATCACAACACTTAGTGATCGGGATTCATCTCACTGATGTTAACATGAGGTGAGTATACAAACAGCCTTTGAACGATGACGACGGAACTGGGTATATTAACTCTTGAGTGTCGGACATCTTCATTCTGCAAGTATGTTTCCTTGTATTCACTGCGATTTTAATATATCTATAAAATATCATGTAAATATATAGTAGATATATATAATAATAAAAATGATTACATGTCCGATCCACCGAGGTTAACAACAGCCAGCTTTCTGAAGAAGTGCTCAAACGTCTACGGAACGAAGAAGAGACCGGCATGTACAGTGCAGACAGACAACAACAGCAGCAGCAACAGCCCCAAATTAATCATTGTTCGTTAAACTTATTAAATTGTGTTTTTAATCTTCGTTCATATTCATTCATTCCGTTTTTAAATTTCGTTCATTAAACTTCGTAATAAATAAATATATTATCGTTGATGCATTTTTGTGTCCATAAGTTATATTATATTACATGTGTATTTATTGTTGTCCATGTTGTTAAATCAAATAAAAATCTATAAAAAAACAACCCAGTTTCGTTAAACAAACATCTCATAATCCCCTCACACCTCCTAATTAGCCACTGATTACCGCTATTTGATTTTGGGGGGCGGGTTGTCCTGGGGCGGGTTGTCTCAGAGTGAAAGGGGGCGGGTTGTCTCGGGGGCGGGTAGTCACGGACCCGGGGTAACACCCGTCTACGATCGGTCTCTCTGGTATCTCAGAAATAATGTAACACTTGTAACGCTTTGTAACATGTCGCTACACTGAGACTGTGAGACAGTAGGAATAAAATAGGCTGCGGTTTTCTACTGGGGACTTTAAATCATTTGTAACACTTGTAACACTGTTATAAAATGCCTAGTGGAGGAAAAATGTACTGGATTCATGCAATATATGGTGCGGCATACTGCGCGATATGCCGACTAAGGACCCACTGTATGCAATGGTTGCTTGCACATGGCGGGCAGAAAAAGCATAAACGCGCTGCCACAGGATTACATCAGTGTCCTAATCCGGTGGTGTGATGCCGCATGTACTGCGCTTTTTGTCTGCAGTTGTTTGGTAAATTCCGCCATTTGCAGTCATAGTATACCGGTATAAGCTAATTTACCAACATGAAAAGCACAGCATTTTTCAGTCTAGGTCAGTTTTGGACTGTGATTGTGCATTGCTTCACTGTGCAGTCATTTAAAAAAAAAATATGCGAATAACAATGAAACCATGATTCAACAGAAACATACGAGTAACCGCAGAAAACGCCATTGCTGCAGATATCGCCAAGTGGAAGGACCTTAACATGTTGAAGGCACCATTCAGACACAGTATAGTTTTGAAATGATGTTGGAAAAATATATAAAATGACAGATATAAAATGAAGTTTGATTGAGCCCTTTGAGGGATATAAGTCAGACGATCTATTCTGTTTTAGATCTTAATCCATCTGGTGACAAGTTGTGGTAATCTGATAAGTAGATGTTGATGTATACTAGTATATGTGGACACGCATAGCTCAAAAATTGCAAATTACAATGTAGATCGGAGCACATGGTCTCCTTTTCTAGGATTTTTTAGCGTGCTGTACTGTCGTAAGCTAATTTACCAACTTGAAAATACAGGAGGACCTCAACCAAATGAGGACGATCTTACAAAGAAAACAAACCTATATCCAGTACTTAATAAAATAATGCATTTTTTAAGCCAACAGGACAGATAAAAAATCTCTGTTATATCAGCTTGTTATATGACAATATAGTTATATAGCTGGCCGTCATATCTGTTGGCAGACAAAACAGGCTGCCATAAAGACCTCCCGACATTGCTTGTGGAATCCAATGCACTGTTTCGTTTATGACCTCCTCCACCGAGTTGTGTTGCATTGGCTGTTATCTCGACCACGTTGAGGAACACTACAACCGCGTTGGAGTAACGTTACGACCTGTTTGCAAAAACACAAAGTACCGCATTGACAGTCATTTTTCAACGCGTACTCACAGCAGTTCCAACATAGTCGAGAGGGACTTATATGTGTTTTTGTACTTAATGTTTTATTGGCAACAATATTAACGGATATATACATTGTAATAAAAACATGCACATCAACAAATTCAAATAATGATATGAATATTTACATTTTAATTGATAATACATTGGGAAATTTATAGATTAAAAACAGTTTAAAAACAAGTTAAAACATTAAAAAATCAATCAATGCAAGCTAGATAAATTATTTATTAAAAGCAGTTTAAAAACTTGGAATATGTTGTTGGTCATCATAGCTGCCTCAGTTCTTGGATTTGCCATTCTTGTATATCTTGTTCACCTCTAGAAATTCTGTCATCTTGATGATAATATGCAATTAGATTATTGTAGGACAAAAGAGTCATCTGCTATTTTAGCTGCTTTTCTTCCCACACTGAGCACCTCCTTTACTTGTTAAAAGCATGAAACGGTTTATCCACAGTTCACTATGCTGGCACCAGTTTAAATGCACAGTTGTTGGAAACTCTATCAAACTCAATCGATGAAGATTGACACCCATAGAGAAGTATGGAAAGCTGGCCATTTCAAGGCGACCTGTCTAATGTGTCACAGGCGAGCCAAACTTTGAGGGGCATCATGTTCCTTTATCATCATTTTTACTCAGCATTTGCTTGTTTATGATTTTAGGTCACAACTCAAAAGCTGACCCATTGCCAATTTTTCTGGATAGAAAAGTTCAGAATATTTTGAAAAAGATCACAGGATTTGATCTTATGAAAATATCATCTCAGACTGCTGTTTCTATGCAAAAAGATGAATACAAACTTCTCACAGATAAAGAATTGAAGCAGGTAAATTTGTAGGCACCTACTGGTTTATTTAGTTGTATTATTCAGTGTCATTACAGAAGAGCAGTTTGGCATTCACATATCACATTTTTACTCACATTACTACCTGTAAGCCATCCTAGATCTGATGCATGATGCCTTTGATGAGATGATTCATTAGCAAAAGTGCATACATTATACAATAATACACGAAATACAAACACGATTATAACTAAAATTTAGTTTTATATGCCCAGTAGTGGGTCAGCGAGATATAGAAAACTACGTCACACTGACTCTCAAATGGGTGCACTTTGTCTGGGGTTGGCATAACCTCATTAGTGTCTTCCTGCTCACCCCAATATACTTTTTGATCAGCACCAGTCATGTCATACCAGTAGATGAGATGTTTCTCAAAACATTTATAATGGATCTGAGGGAGTGTGGCATTTATAGACCAGTGTGATGAGATCCAGTAGAATATTATAATTTTTTGGAAGAGGTTGGATTGACTACATGTGCATACGAACGAGCATCCCGCCTACATTTATAATATAGCCTTTATAGGCTCTTGACTAAAACAGTGAGTCATGCACATACACTCCCACACCACTTTCTCAACTTGAAAATAATTCACGCTGCTAAGAAGCTCAGTAATCATTTATTGATGATCAAACTCAATCAGTGTGATGATAAGCCAAACGGCAAACGCTCAGACCATGTTAACACTGAGCTTAGGTTTTGAAGATTTGCCGCATAATTGGGTTTCTAACAGACAGCTTTGTATACTCATATATGTCATAATCATATGTTTATATCCTAAATATGTTTTCAGGAATATGCGAGGGCAGTGCATAAGGCGAATCTGCGACTACAAATGCCTCCAGTGATGTCAGCTAGACAAGAAGAAGGGGAGATAATAACGAAGACTCCTGAAATAGATGGGCTGGAGACTCACCCGATAATGTTTGTTGACATTACATATGGAATTCCTAACAGGGTAAGAAGTAAAAACTTAATACTGAATCAGGGCTGGATCCAGTGCCATTTTCATACCAGTAACCAGTTTGGCTGCCCATACTGCAGGCACTCAAATTTTTATTATTTTTTTTGCCCAATCTTGTTTTTATAATTAAAACAACAAAATCTTTTACAGTAATGCCCTAAGTAATCGACCCCTTAACCACAGAAGAATTATGGGTAACTTTGCAGGTTTCAGTCGGAAATATGGGTTTAGGCGAGAACTTTCCGATGAATGGCAACAAGCCATATTTCCGACTAAATCCTGAAAAGTTACCCATAATTCTGCTGTGGTTAAGGCGTCGATTATTTAGAGCATTACTGTAATTCACGGTGCCACAACATTCGTGGAGGAAATATTGCCCAAATAAATCCTGCAACTCTATTTTACTCAGTTTTACTCAGTATTTGTTCAAATACAGAATACATTAAATTAATATGCTAACATTGTGTCATCTTCCATACTCCCGAGGTGTGATCGATTTGGCCGACCGCACCAGGGGCACACTAAAATGGGCAATCAGAGGCTGCATCAGTTCCATAATTTTTACACGCCTGTTCCTAGAATTACAGTGTTCTTGTTCTTCCATATTTACAAATCCATATGGAACACAGGTTCCATATGTATCCTGTTGGTGTCACATGGCGTAAATGACGTTAGCTTAAACCATGAAACCAGAACTATAAAATAAAAGCATCATCACACATGCCAAAACAAGTCCTGTCTGTGACTTAATAAACCTCGTAATTCTGTTTTGTTAAATTCATGGATTCTAGGACGGGTGGCATGTAATAAACACAGAACAACACATGTATTAATGGACTTGTTGATATGGCACTTGTGCCATTGCACACAAGTGTCATTGCAGATGGATTGAACTCGAGGCCGCAGGGAGCCTGTGTCTCTTGTTATATCCTTCCGTGCTGGCACTAGTGTTGCATCAATAAACCCATTAACACACTTGTGTCATTCTGTATAATTATGGTCCCTGTGATTATCATCATAGATAGTTTTAACCCCATTACAATGCATACATATATTGGAATTTCAAAAGTTAATATTGATAAACTGTACTAATTTACTTCCAAAATATAGAGGTTGAGATCCTTAGAGTTTCTCTCAATTCATGTCTTTTTCAAAACTTTTCTTGAGAAAAAACCCCCAAAGTTCCAACCCAGTGTCAATACCCACCCCCAACTTTTGGCATATCATAGTCAGAAGAAAGGAGTCCCTCAAATATCCATCCCTGTATATCTCTACTTTACTGTATATTATAATACAACTGTAAGATTTCACGGAAATTCAACCGTCTGCAAAATCTTTCCCTCATCCATAAAGCTGACATATGCTTTGATATCGTCTTGTGGCTGAAATGACATTAAATCCCAACCAATCAATGAGAAGTCTGACTGTCTTAACCCACAGACATGTCATTTCTAATCAATGGTAATTTTTGGTCTTGGGTGTTAAAATTAATGTACATAGTAATTCTGGAAGCATATGTAACAAATTCAAATCTTAAGTACCTCCGTACATCCTGTGACTCCACAGATCAGTTGGGCAGTGTGTAACTGTTAAGTTCTAAATTCAGAAAAGAATGTCCGTTGTGCGATGTACAGATGGCACATTGCGCAGAACATCTTGGCAAGAGAAAGACAGAGTCAGCCAGATATTTTTTCCTGTGGAAGGACGAAATATAATCACTCCTAACTTGTTCAAAGAGTCAAATGTTGAGGTTGGTATCATCGATTATACTTCTAAACACCTTAATATAAGGTAAGTTCCCCTAACATATTATACTTCTAAACACCTTAATATAAGGTAAGTTCCCCTAACATATTATACTTCTAAACACCTTAATATAAGGTAAGTTCCCCTAACATATTGCAGGCCTTAAAATCCATCAAATTTTGCGAGAGTCAAAACATAGCGTTTCTTAAATTAACTATGAACATAGCGCATTCCATCGCTAGGAGTGAAGTTTAACCCTTTCAATGCCAAGTCCGATTTTTGTATCAACCCATATTTCCTTGATCATTTTTCAAATTTATTGATTATAATAATGTGATACATTGATGGAAAGAGCTCTAAGAGGGCTTTCCATCAATGTATCACATTATTATAATCAATAAATTTGAAAAATGATCAAGGAAATATGGGTTGATACAAAAATCGGACTTGGCACTGAAAGGGTTAAGGCATTACATGCCCTCATTATAATGGCTGGACATGTGACTGCTGATTCCTCATGCAGTACATGTAGCTGAGAATTGTCATAATGTTTGGTGTCATTATCCACTCTTTTGGCCGAACCACCAAGGAGAGGTCTGCCTGTTGTTAACCGAGAATTCTGACATTTGAACATGACCAAAATCCAACATTAATGGACGTGTTACCTCTTAATGAACCTGGTGATTTTGCAATTTTTGGAAAGTTTACTCTTCCCATGCAATTGGTGTTCATTCAAGCACATTCTTATGAAAGGGAGATAAGCCTATATAAGCTTCTGGTCATGGTCAATGACCGGCTGAAAAACACCGAATGACCAGTGCATGTTTGGTTTTAACTGTCATTATGTATGACTGGTACTCATTTATGCACAGGTATTGTGCACTGATAAGAATGTCGCAATTTTGTGTTTATTCAATGTATGTAAGATAATAAATTTGTTACTTGTATTAACTGCATGTTTTTAAAGCTATTTTTCTTAATATGGCTTGATAACACATGTATTTACTTATTTGTGTAGCTTGTTTATTTAAAAATGAAAACAAACAACATCGCGTTGGCACTTTTGAAAAAAATTCACAATGATCATACGTGGCAGTGGCAGAGGCTGTCGTTCAATCGGTAATTGTTTACTAGAGTTGGAATTGAGTAGTCTGGCATCTTCCCTGGAATCAGTTATCCTTTGCGCCTCTTTAAGTTCCCAATACTTCCTTCTATTTCTATGAATGAAGAAAACTCTTGCTTGAGTGTAATCGCTATCAATAACATAAAATTTTATTTGAATTCCACGCAAATATTCTTCAACCTTGGAGCGTAAACTTTAACATCATTTCCCAATTCCTTGTTCAAGCTTGAACAAGGAATTGGGAAATGATGTTAAAGTTCAATGTTGCTGCGACTTAAAAAATTTATATGGCAGTAACAACTTTGTAACAGATATTATTATCCATCCCTTAAATTTCTGATTGGCAAAAGCCGTCACGTGATAATCCGGGAAAAAGTCATATTGGACTCCCGAAAGTCATATTGGACTCCCCAGTGTTCAATATGACTTTTTTACGGGGACTCCGTGACATCACGAAGTAACTCTGCCAATTGAATCGGTGAAATTGTGATGCGCACGCAATACTGCGGTGGATTTAGCAGACGTTTCACTTCCGCATTGAGTTTTGTTTTCACTTCCGTGTTTACTGTTCCAAATCATGCTTTCTGATGATCAAATACAGGCTTTTATAGAGTATCAAGTGCCGACAAATACCAAAAATAACCACAAAAGTTTTATTCCCAAAATTTGGATAAACATGCAGATGGATAATAAAAATGTCATTGTACAATGTTGTGTACAGTATGTTTTCTTGTACTCATCCAGGTTGTGGTGAAAAGTCATATTGGACTCGACACAACCACAACCTGGTCTCGTACAAGAAAAACACTTACTGTACACAACATTGTATAATAACTTTATAGCATATACTTGGAGAACATTTCTATGACTGGCATAAACCTATTGGCGCCTGTCTGTTTGACAGATACAAAAATTTGAGTTATTTCCATGCTTGAAGGGAGACATATTTTGAGAAATGTTGTTGAAACTTTTTAAATGTGTTTTGAAATCAATTTGAGGCTAACATGAATAACACAATTCAGAGTCTTAGTGATTTAGGGTGAATAGGAAGGCCTATAAGTTTAAAAATATGTTTCAAACCGGAAGCCACAAGTGGATGTTCTTTGTCTTGAGCCAGTGGAAACATATACCCTGCTGAACAAAACAAGTGTCCACTTAACCGTGGTGCGGTTAGCATTGCCACTGCGTCTGAAATACAACTACACCGCGGCTCCACCGGCAAACTTCAGTTGGGCCGCCATGTACTTGCCATTCGGCCATGATGTAGTTGCCGCTGTGTATGTTCATTAAACTGAAAAAAGATGATACAAACCAGAAATCTAACCAGTTACAAACTCTGACACCGCAGCCGAACGGCAAATACACCGCGGTGGCAATGAACACTTGTTTTGTCCAACAGGCCGGTATGTATGATTCTGTCAATGAGAAAGCCTTATTTGGAGGTTAACTTTTCTTTTAAATATATTTTTGTAACACCACTGCCAATCACTCTCCTATAAAATACGCTGGTATATTAATGGTATTCTTTATTGTTATTCTATTGGTTTGAAACTACAACACCACATGTGAAAATTCACCACACTTGGCCATAAAGCACCATCAGAACACAAGGACACTACACAGTCGTCTGAGCAATGTTAAATGAGGACTTTCTATTGGTAAAGCTTTTTGTCACATAATTAGCCCATAAACCCGGCCTCATATTTTTAGTAAGACACATGTGTATTATCGGCACACACAGTGACTTAATAACCTATAGCGCAATGATGTCAATGTCAATGTCGGAACTTTATTATTGTGTTAATAAATTTTGTATTCCAACTCATTGAAGATCTTCTATTTATTATATGACTGTCCGAGTCCATATCATGTTTATCTGAATCAGAACGAGGCTCCAGAACTATTTTCAATTGAGAAATTTCATCTTGAATTGTTGTTCAGGATATCAGCTCGCGGTGATATGGAGACTGAGATCACTTCACTTTAGTGAGAGTATCTATTTACCCATATCAAGAAACTTAATATCATGTGATAAAATAAAACTATTTCAGGACTTGCTTCATCGAGATAAATTTGTCTACCTACTGGACATGACCTGCGTACAGTTTGAACCTGATAATCCAGAATATATTAGGGTAAGAGATTTAATTTGCTTGACTAGACTGTGGCCTATTCTTAATGAAGTTTATGGGGCCAATACCTAACTCCATAGAATGCCATTTATTGGTTAAACCTTTCTTTGCTGAATGGATTAACCCATACATTTATAAAACCAAACATTGGAATGGTCTATTATTCATCTGGATGGATGTTCATGAAACATAAGCAGACGACAGACAGGTCATCAGATAATACTAGTGCAGAAGAATTACTGTTCTTTGGTTGGAAATGTTCAGATAATAAGTTCAAGAAATGGCCTATGGTCTTAGGCCTTTGTTAAACTTATTATCCGAGCATTTCCTAAATATCAGCGCACACGATCCCGATTGTGCCCAGTTAAAACCGGCTGCCAGATAAATCGGGCCCGATAAAATCGGGGGGTCAGCGCACTCCGGTCATATAATCATGCTATGGTCACTGTAGTCTACAGGATATAGCCAATTGGTGTGGTCAGAATATGGAGCCAGTTACTATAGCTAGTCATGGTGGTTTAATATATTAATATGTATTTCTAAAGACTAATATTTATTAATAATAAATTAAATAATATTTATAATATATTGAGGTCACGAGCAATAGCCATAAACTTGCATAATAGACCTTTCCACAACTGCCACCCTCTTGTTGCGATTATTATACAGGCACTCATTTTCTACCCACAGGTATACCAGCCATTGTTCCTTGTAGATCAATCAGAATTCTTGATTTAATTTCGAATAGCGGTCGCCGCTAACTATTCCGACATTTTGAATGCAGTTTTGGTCATGTGACGATCGGTCAAGCAAAACACGCGCGTTGCCATCGTCATGAGCCGGATTCTCCTGTTGAAATCAAACTCAGTTTGATCCGTCCGATTAAATCGGATCCGACAAAATCCGCTCCATTGTTAGGTGCACACGGTCCCAATTGTCCCCGATTTATCCTGCAGCCATATTAGTCGGGGACAATCGGGATCGTGTGCGCCGACACTAAGGGAACTATTTCTCAGGGAATGCCTCATTCCCCAAAAAATGTGTCCCCGATTGGTGCCTGACGTTTGATGAAATAGAGTTACTGTTCTTGACGTTACATGCATTCCACCGGTAAATAGTGTTATTCCTATGGATGTTACGTGTATTTAATGGAATATCTACGCTGAAATTGCATTGACTTGACGGTCAGTAAATGTTTTGGTATAAATAGGAAATTAATAAAAACATAACTATGTGTGGATATACAATTTTAACTAACATTGGGCTGCATTATTTCGCTCATAAAATAATATAGGCCAATATATATAGTACCGGGTATACGTGTTCTCAAGATCCGCGGCCTTTACGTCGATCATATACAGTTTAACTGAACAAATGGTACAGTTTTACAATTCTGATGGCGCAAAAAATTTCTCGGGACACATTTTGTCGCAATGCATATATATAACCTTATAGACCCACACAAGCATAATATTCAAGCTTATTTTAAATTACAAGGTGAAAAGGTGCATATTGCAGATGTTCCATTGAGAACTTGAGGTGCAACATGTATTCATGTCCGATATCGTGACAACCGTGTGCTCGGCACAGGAGGTGCACGGTCGTATATTTAGTAGATTATAGCTGTGTAGGCTTATCTCAAACGCCAAATACATGCACATAACGGCCTTGTGGAACAAATACTACAGGTTATATGGGCCTGTCGGAATGATTAATGCCCGTCATAATTGTCACTGAAAAATCATGCGATATGTCCAACATTGTTCATGAAATAATAAAAACAAGCATATATAGAACAAGATAAATGCATCGATATGGACGACGCTATAAAGTGTGTTTATTGAGTTCACCTTAGAATTGAATACATCTCCCTTGATCTCGAGATATCAAAATTCCCAAACTCTTTGAAACTTCATAACTTTGTATAGGGCGGGCGGGCGAGCGTCCATTAACCTGTTGTCCGGATGATAACTTTAGTTAGAGTGAACCAAAATTAGTAAAATTTGGTATGTGGGTTTATTAGCCGAAAAGTAAGTTCAAGTTCGAATTTGGATTCCGCCCGCCAATTTTCACCGGAGATATGCCCCCTATTTAACGTTTTTTTACTTAGAAAATCCTTGAAATTTGTTGTCCGGATGATAACTTTAGTATAGTTTATCGGAATGAATCCAAATTTGGTATATTACTTTCTCCCACCAAAACACAGGTCAAGTTCGAACTTGGGTTCTGTCCGACCATTTTTGGCAGAGTTATGCCCCTTTTTCGACTCAGAAAATTCAGTTTTTTGGTTTCTGGATGATAACTCGATATTGGAATGTTTATACGCAAAACCCGTTTTTTTATGTTTACCCATACCATAGTATGGTAAACATAGTGTCGTTGCCCGGATTGACCACTCGTCGTTCGTCCGTCTGTCTGTCTGTCCGTCTGTCTGTCTGTCTGTCCGTAGACACTTTACGAGTAATGCGATAACTCAAACATTTTCTATCCAATCGAAACCAAATTTTGTATATGGGTTTCTCAGCCCAAAATACAGATCGAGTTCGAATTTGGGTTTGATCCGAGATTTTGTTACAGAGTTATGGCCCTTTTTCAACTTAGAATTCACGCATTCTGCCATGACTCAAACATTTTTTATCTGATTGGAACCAAATTTGGTATGTGAGTTTCACAGCCAAAAATACAGATCGAGTTCGAATATGGGTTTGATCCGATTTATTTTAAAGGAGTTATGACCCTTTTTTCGAACATAAAATAAATTTTTTAAAAATCCGATGCTCTAACCGAAATATTTTTTTGTCCGATTGTGTTCATATTTGATATGTAGGTTTATGATGACACACCCCTCACCTGTATAGTTTTTGGTATTGATTGGTTGATCAGTTTAGAAAATAATTAACCCTTTACACACATGCTATCCAATGCAATAAGTTGAACATATTTCTTCTGATCTGCCTCATATTTCTTACCTAGGTTTTTCTTAGCACGTTCTTCATCTGTATGGTTTTTGGTATTGTTTAATTAACCCTTTTCACTCTTATGTTTACTTAGAATTCACCCAAGCTGCTATGACTCAAAACATTTTTCATCTGATCAACACAAAATTTGGTATATGAATTTATCACCCCTAAATACAGATCGAGTTCGAATATGGGTTTGATCCGATATATTTTAACAGAGTTATGACCCTTTATAATTCAAGTAATTACTGCTGGGAATTTGAAGAGAACATATATCCCACAGCAATGTGTGTTATTGAAATGAGTTAATTATCACTATGACATTAGATACTACATGCTATAAAGCATGATAGTGGTACCACTGGCTGGCTGGACTTGTTATCATAATTATGTCAAACTGTGATTGATTACTCACTCTCTGGTGGAGTTCTGCTTTCTGTGCAATATGAAGTTAACCCCTTTGTTGAAACAGGTTTATTACATTAGCTATATGCACACACTATATGACACCTATTCTAAAATAATAAATTGGAATAGTCCATTGTTACTTTGTAGTGTTGTTTTACAGACATTGTTCTTTACAAACACTGTTGTCTTATCTTAGACAAAAATTTATCCACACATTCCTTAGTTCCATAAGATGATGTCATTGAAAATGATTAACCCTCTCCACACATCATATGGTTTTGATGCTTTTCATTTAATCATTCTCCTATGTTATGTCCAGGTTGATGGTGATCCACTTTTGATTTGCATGGATTTGGGATTAAAATTAAACCATTCCATAGACACATATTATGCGATAGACAGATATAATATTATCCCTTTCACTTTGAGCCAGGTTCAGTAAGGGTTTCAATACATCACCAATTGAATATTCATCATTAGAGGAAATGTCTTATTTTGAAATTCCCTCAATTGCATTTGGGCTCCAGGATAATATTAATGGTGCTGGTATTCTTGAGACTGACTTATTGTATGGGGTTCTAAATCCAATCACATGCTTTTCATAGACTATTTTGTGTTTATCAGTTCATTAGTTTGGGTAAGATTAACCCCATTCTATCCGATTTGATAACTCAAATATTTCCATTGATTATGTTTATAGTTCTTGGCATAGTTGACGATAACACACCCCTAACCTGCATAGTGAGGGTCATTTGGTTTATTTGCTTAAAAATATTAACATCCTCCACCAATCCTGTTGACACAATGTGATAACTAAATATTTTTCACACGATCACTATATAAAGTGTGAATTGTTGAAACTTTTGCACTCATGAAAAGGTTGGTGTAAGGATTTATAAAATTTATAAAAATAGCTAATCGCTATCGCCAAGGTATGGGTTAAACATCTGCCGATCGTGATCGGCCTCTCGTTGTGGATTACATTTATCAAAATACAGCTCAAGTCCGAATTTTGTTTTAATCCGATAATTTTTGCGAGAGTTATGGCCCCTTTTTTGACGTAATTTGACTTAGAAAATCCCTGAAATTTGTTGTCCGGATGATAACTTTACTACAGCTTATCGGATTCAATGATAATTTGGTATATTACTTTCTCCCACCAAAACACAGGTCAAGTTCAAATTTGACTTCCGTCTGCCAATTTTTACCAGAGTTATGCCCCTTTTTTACTATTTTGCACGCCCAGCGTAGCTCTTGTTCTATTTAAAACAAAAAAACTTCCAAACTGATTCGAATCCATTTTCTGGCTGAAATGCCAAATTACTTCTGTTGGTTCGGGTATTCATGGCATGTCCAACGTTGAACATTTTGACAAAGTTAGGACCACCCGGTCGCCACGCCCATGCATACAGTGCGTCGACTTGTTTTAAAAATTCGCCAGGTATTACCCGCCATTATAATTCGCGACTTGCATTTATGATCCAATAAACAGTCAGATACATAGATCGTACTTTGTTTTATATGAGGGTCATTCCATGAAGAGTTATATTACATTGCAGCGAATGTGACGAGCATAAACTTACACGAACTGTTCAGTATATAAATAACTTAGTAAAAATAAATAAATAAATACAAAAAAAACATGGAATTTCCAGAATTGTTGTTATCTGCACGCCAAAATATAGAGGCTTATTGACTCGGACACATGCCCACTACGAGTTGTACTGAACAAGAACCTAGAATATTCATTCTCCCCGTAAAAACGATACATAACAGCATGCATGGACATATTCCTTAAAATGTTCACGGCTGCATAATTCACATCGTGCAGTGTGACTATACGCACATATTTAAACATCTCGCATATATATATAGGCTAAGGGGAAAATTTCATGGACAGATCTACAAAACTGAGTTAGTTGAAAATTATCACATGAACGATAGCTTAGTTTCAGATCATATTTGATTGTAAAAGATAATTAACGGAAAAGATAACGATAAATACAAACCCATCATCATCGTGCTTGAAAAGTTAAACTTAGGCTATATAGACTCATGCACAACAGATACTAATTTATTTGGTCGGCTGGCACTCTATCTGGGTAAATATTCGGAAAGATATTATGGATTAATATAATGTCTGCCCTATCTCTGAAAAACAGTGCCATTGTCGGAGGAATATAATAAAGAGAAAGTGCCGCGTGAAGTAAAAATTGTTTCCCGTTAAGAGCTGACGTAATACTAATTTTCCGGACAATCGCGCGCTTGGTTCCGCTTCCGATTCCAGAAATTCAATTAATCGGAATGGCACGTGCATTTGATGTATGTTTTGTTGTGACTTTAATCTGTTACATGATTTGAAACTATATCGGGTTTATGAATTGTATAACTTCCTGGTAAAGTGTTGATTGTTTTTGGAAGAATCCATTTATAATGAATGATTATTTATCGACCTTTGATATTATTGATGGAATGCGGTCTAAATAACGGAATATCACGATGGAACGAACCGCGTGCGCCGGCGGTATATTTTTCGGATAAACTTTTGTTCTGTATTCGAAAATGTGCAACTCCCGAGGCCAGAACATTTGCAAAAAAAGGTTTATGGACACATAAACTTCCAACATTTAACAAAATTATGTAGTACCTCAAAAGTTGCAGAGCAATGTCACCTTTGGATTTTCATCCCATGGTCTATGATCTCAGCTTACATTGTCACCAACACCAAGCCTGATTTTAGTGTGCCAGAGTGTGAATTTAGTGACACTATCCCGCATAGCGGGCTAGCATCACTAAATTCATCCTATGGGGACCTCATTCTGCTGAGGCCTTATTTTTTCTGGAAAGTTTCATTACTATCAAATTTCTATAGAAACTTCACATAGATTCTATTTCTTTTTATACCCCCCGCAATGAAGTTAGGGGGGGGGGGGTATACTGGAATCAGCTCGTCCGTTCGTCCGTCCGTCCGTCCGTGGACACAAATTTGTCCAGAGTTTTTCTCAATCGTTTTTTTATCAATTTCCGTGAAACTTGTCATAGACATCAACCACCATGGGAACCTGTGCACCTGCGATTATGACGTCTTTCAGACTTTTTTTGGTGGAGTTATCCCCCCTTTTTCGACTTAGAAAATTTTTGCAACATCTATAATTTTGTCCGAGCTTTTATTCCTACATTTTTAGGTAAATTTGTTTTTAACTTGGCACAGATATTTACTACCATGGGAACCTGTTCACCTGTGATTATGACGTCTGTCCGACATTTTTTGGTGGAGTTATCCCCCTTTTTCGACTTAGAAATGTTTTTGCAACATGCATAATTTTGTCCGAGCTTTTATTCCTACATTTTAGGTCAATGTTTTTTAATCTTGGCAATGATTTTTCCGCCAAGGAGAAGCCCTTCAACTGAACTATATGGATTATTATCCTCGGCCTTGTGTTATCAGGAGGGTTAAAATTTATTGTCCGTTTATTACCTACTCCGGTCAATCAGCGATCGGATTAGCTCACGCATGAATGCGTCCCATGCAAATCCCGCGCTCTTAACAATTCATCTAGCCAGTTTTATTTCCAACTTTTAATAATAAGATTTGCGAGTCGCAGGGTTGGGAATGGCACCGCCATGGGAGGGATCTATGATAGTTCAGTTTCGGGCTTCCCTTGAGGAAAAACTAATTTTAATTTAAAAAATTATATTTTTCCGCCAAGGAGAAGCCCTTCAACTGAACTATATGAATTAGAATGCAAGCCCAGGAGGAGGCAACGAGCAATAAATTTTATATTCCAGTTTGACGGGAATGTACTCTTCCAAAACAGATGTCATGTAAATGTGATTTAGTCATGAATCAGCTTTGATATGTTATGTGAAAGAGCTCATAAATTCAGATTCCAGTATTGCTCAAGCTTGTACCTGCCCCCCCCCCCCCCCCCCCATGGTTTTAGGAAGAAACGTCCCAGGCAGTGCCACACCATACTCGCCAGCTAGAAACCGAGCAAGTAGAGACTTCTTCTGCTGCTGCTGACTTCACTGCATCTTCTTCTCGTTTTCATGTGATGAGTGTGATTTCTGTAGATATCTTCCAAAATAGAAAGCGCTATGGACAGTATGCGACATCGAGTCGTCCCCACACAGAACAGCCTCCAAAGGCTCGGGTGCGATTGTCCTGGAGGATTGGTTGCCCGAATCTCCGAGAACGGCACCCCGCCTGCCACGGACTGCTGGTGCAGGACCATGGGGCTCGAACCGGTTCATAGGTAATAAACGGACAATAAATTTTAACCCTCCTGATAACACAAAGCCGAGGATAATAATCCATATAGTTCAGTTTCGGGCTTCCCTTGAGGAAAAACTAATTTTAATTTGAAAAATTATATATTTAGTACCATGGGAACCTGTGCACCTGCGATTATGATGTCTGTCCGACTTTTTTGTGTGGAGTTATTCCCCTTTTTCGACTTAGAACATTTTCGCAACATGCCTAATTTTGTCCGAGCTTTTATTCCTACATTTTTCGGTCAATAGGTTTAAGATTAGGGTTAGGGTTGTGCTCCTGCAATGGGAACTGTTATTTTATTATTTTAACTAAATGTTTACTTACATGTGAAACATCTTAGTATTTTAAAAACACGGGGGGTATCCTTAGTCCCATTGGGACAGTCACACCTCTAGTTTGGTTTAGTTTCTCTACATCTCCAAATTGGCAGACGACAAATTGCATAATGGAGGTTCCCAATGGGTGTACATCACAATATTCACCATTTGGGAACTTCAGTCTGAGTCTGTCTCCCAAAGCAGATGAGGCCATGCAGAATGAGGTCCCCAGAGGTTGAATTTAGTGAATCGCGGGATAGCTTCACTAAATTCACCCTCTGGGGACCTCATTCTACAAATGACAGGCATCCTAAACTGAGGCTTGACCAACACTACAGCTATGAATATCTCATCCCTTCAGGTCACACATCGGACATATGAACACATAAACAGCACAAGGAAGTTTGACAGACTGACCTCGACGAGACATTTTGGCCCTATGGCTTTCCACCTCGTCTGGTATAACAACATTGAAAATCTTCTTGTCGACATGATTCAAAGAGATTTGTAAGTACAGATACATTAATGCCCTAAATAATCGACTCCTTAACCACAGCAGAATTATGGGTAATTTTTCAGGATTTAGTCGGAATTATGGCTTATTGCCATTCTTTGGAAAGCTCTCAGCCATATTTCCAACTAAATCCTGAAAAATTACCCATAATTCTACTGTGGTTAAGGAGTCAATTATTTAGAGCATTACAAATCCAAGTCCAAATTTGAGGTAAGATACCATTTTCCTTTTGATGAATTTGAGGTAGATACTAAGATATTCATTAGATTTAAGTTGCATATTATCAGTGAGTTTTAACACACTGTTCTATTATCCATGAATACACTACATCCAGCATGTGTGCTATTTTTTTCACATATTGCCCTATTCTCCCTGGAAGTAAATGGCACAATTTATGCTGCTTTACTGAAAACAAAATAAATAGTGAATTTCTTAATGTTGACAAAAATGATAGTATTTTTATTTTTAAATTTTTTTTTAAACTTGGCTAATGAGAAAAAAACATGTATATGGATATGTATGCATTATTTTATATTTCTTTTTATGTTTACCCATACCATGTATGGTAAACATAATGCTGACAACCGGATCAACCATCTGTCAATCATCCATCCGTCTGTCTGTCTAGTTGTCCGTCTGTCTGTCCGTAGACACTTGCTATCAGACACAATTACTCGAGTATTTTTTAATGGATCGTGTTCAAATTATATGTGCATGTTTATGATGACACACCCCTCACCTGTATGTTTTTGGTATCGGTTGATCGGTTTAGAAATGATTAACACTTTCCATCCATACATGGTCATGTTCTATCAGATGACATAACTCAAGTATTTTTTGTCCAATTGTGGTCATATTTTATATGCAGGTTTATGATGACACATACCTCACCTGAATAGTTTTTGGTATAGACTGGTTGATCGATTTGGAAATAACTAACCCTTTCACACCGATTAAATAAGTCAAATACTTTTCTTCCGTTTTACCTCATATTTCTTACCAAGGTTTTTCTTAGCATACTCTTCATCTGTATGGATTTTGGTGTTGATTAGTTAACTCTTTACTCTTGAATCCAGGTTTGTTAATGTACACTCTATAATACACATATTTAATAGTTTATAACATTAGAGGTGATTTCCTGTTTTGAAATGAGAAGATTTTATTCTAATAGTTGCATGTGATATAATGATATCAATAAATTATTTATCATATGACCGTCCAATATCCACAGTGTTGAGAGTACATCTATTATAACTTTAGAAAGCTTCAACATTTCGTTCAATACACTTGGTACCATCGCATTTGAGGAAAGGTAAAATAATTACAATTAAAACTTATAGGTTTTACATTAGAGTTCTCTATTAAGCTACATAAATACATGCTATCAAAATTTATCTGATCCATTTTAAATACAGGCGTCTTGAGATTAATGGAAAATTATCCATTATATGTGTGATATAGATTGAATAGAATCATCATACACTTGGTCTCTCAGATTAAATTAACAATAAATTAGAATTCATTCTGCTAGTGGGTAGTAGGGATTACTGTAATTGTGTATGCCAGCTGTGGTATTTGTTTATCAACACATTTGAAATATTATCATTGTATCTATGACACATTTAAGTGACATACTGGGTACAGTCCCATGATTTAATTGGTTACATGTATTAACCATGGTCACCAATTTTATGCTTTTGTGATATTTTTCATTTATATTCTCAGAATCTATCTCCAGGTTTATAATGATAATGATCCATTTTATGTGCATGGATTTTACTTTTAAGACTGGTGACATGCTTTTTGTGAACTATTGTGTGTTGATCAGTTGATTAGTTTAGGCAGTATTAACCCCTTCCACCTAACCACCTACAGATATATGCTATTTGATTTGATAACTCAAATATATGTCATCCAATTGTGTTTATATTTCATGGCACAGTATATCATGGCACACCCCTGACTTACATTGTGGGTCCAATTGATTGATTTGCTTAAAAATATTAACCCGTTCTGTAGACACATGCTTATCATATGTCACATGATCACTCTCATTATTCACATCCAGGTTAATCATAACACATTCTTCTCCTGTATAGATTTTGTACAAATATATTTTCAGTTCTAGATTGTTGATTTCCCTGCATGTCCCACAAATCGACAGACTATATTCGAAGATCATTAACATTTGTGGGACATGCGGGCATGGAGCAAAATATCATTAATAATTACTAAACATGAGGCCTAAACTTGAAATTTGTGCTTGAAACTGCAAATGTTGACAATAAATTGAAGAATAAATAACTAATACGCAATAAGATGCCAAAAAATGGACAACACATGTATAAAATATGCACTTTCCTACCAAGTGCCGCCTGTATTTGCTTCCGACATTCCCCTTTGTGGCTAAATATTTTTTTAAATGTGTCCAGTAAACAATGTTTGTGTCAATAATTGACATCTGGATGTCCTATCATTTGGACAAGTTATCCGGATAACCAGTGTTATCCGGATACCCCGTGTTATCCAGACACCCCATGTTATCTGGATACCCTGTGTGATGAATTTAATCAAACAATCAAACATTTAATGACATCCCAACACTGAAGTGAGAATTTTACAAGAATCTTGAACTAAACAGAACGGCGATAAGACACAATACACTTTTATTTCCATAAACACCAATAAAGGCAGTATGCTAACAAAACAATACAATTCATAATAAAACAATAATTAATAAATAAATATATATGACCATTTCTAGCTATTTATATGAACAGTGGGGTTGTAACTATTGAATTTCTGTTGAAGATATATCTATATCTACTAATACCTCATAATTGTTTTACAATCCACGACACATCTTGTCAATTTGGCATGTCGTCTCCTTCGAGACCACTGCATGATGTTACATAAATTATTCTTAGCGTTATGTTGCCAAAAAAAGGAAAATTTGAGGCACATCATGTGTGGTTGCTCCACTACGTGTCACATACGATTCATATTATTGGCACTACTTTTCTTACTGAATTGGAGCATCTTCCAGGTTCACAACAGCTTGGGATATCAGTCGGGTTGATTCGTTTTGGACCGCGTCCCATCCCGTTAATCATCTATAACAGACTTTATGCCCAGAATCATGGGGAGGAGTTATCTTGCTTGTATGCCTTGGATTAGGTCAAATGGATGCTTTGCATATATGAACACAGAAGGCAGTCTTTCCCAAGCATGATGTTATCAAACATGCGTATGTCAGAGGTCTGTTGAATGTCAAAGCAACGAGATTTATAAGTAAACAAAACTTTGTTTTTCAGAGAATTTCAATTCAAATGTCAAGATATCATAAAATGTATGTAAACAATATTTTAACGATCGTATCATCACTTTACATTTTTATCACAGTAAATGATATATCATTTTTAATAAAGATTAGTCGCAGACATGTCAGATAATTAATCATAATCTGGGGTTCACGTGAATGCCCGGGCTTCACTTGTAAATGTAGTTCATCTTTTCAATGAAAGTCTATTATAGAAGAGTAATGGGAAGAGACTTGGTCTAAAACAGCATCATCCCAACCGAAATCTCAAGACGATGTGGACCGAGAAATCTAGGGTTGTAAAACAATAACTTTGTGTCAAAGAAATCAGTCAACAGGAGCTTCAAACATTATACCATTTTTTATCTATCTTTTGAACCATTCTATACTAAAGACTCATTGATCAGTAGTTCCCTCAGGAAATGTTCAGATAAAAAGTTAAGAGCTTTCCATTGAATGGCAAGAAGCCATATTTCCGACTAAATCCTGAAAAATTGCCCATAATTCTGCTGTGGTTACAGGCACGGGCGGCGTCCGTTGCAGAAATATTCATATTTGTTCAAATCGTCATCAACAGAAGGAATATTAAAATATATATAGTTTTGCTTAATATATGCCAAACATAATCAGCACATAAATAGTATATATTGTCATCAAGACGTACGATGGTGTACGTAAACAAGAACCTTCTCATGTTACAGAAGTTTTGCTCCTGTTTACATAACACAGCGCAATTCCATTGGTTGATCACACACAAATGATATAAACGCTCTTTAATATTTCCATATCAGGAAAACAGAAACAAACAACGCTCTTTATGTTTACTATATCCGGATCTAAACAAAAGCCAGGTTCTGTAACGTTTTTTTGCTTTTGTTTACATAACAAAGGAAAAATATTTGACAATAACATACTGTTTATGCCATATTTCTGATTGGTATAAGAACAAAGTCTGTCTATATTTTACTATTCTTTCTGTTGATGGCAGTTTTTGACGGAGCTGAATATTTTAACAGCATACCCACTGCCAACGCCACCCGTAATCGTATCTTTAAGTCGATTATTTAGGGCATTACTGTATGTTAGCACCCTGCCAGGATTGTCATTGTCTTGATCTAAGGCCGTCTTCCTGTCAACCCCTTCAATATATAGCATATATGTGTGTCTTGCTGCTAAGCATGCATCTGTGGTTTTGAATTCACTCATTATGAAGTTACACATTGGAATGGACTATTATTCATTTGGAGGAGATGTTCAGGATAAATTAGCAGACGACAATCGGACGAAAAGATAATACAAGTGCAGAATGATTCCTATTAATTGGTTGAGAAATTTTCAGAATTTTCAGAAGTTCAACTAACGACCTATGGTCATTTGTTTAACTTATTATCTGAACATTTCCTATGGGTACTACTTGTCAATGAGTATTTAGTATAGAAAGCATTAAGCATAAGGGTGAACACAACCACAACATTGTATATATAAAAGTCAATTCGGCATCAGAATTCAACCACAAAATATTACATATAAAAGTCAATTCGGCGTCAGAATTCAACCACAACATTTAGGCAAAAAAAAATACCTGTATTTAGGGTTTCCCTACCTACCCTAGAAAAAGGTGCCTACAAAAAACTTTTTAATGGACTGTAGCCACAGATATATTTTTTTTTTGTTCAGTGAGAAAGGCATCGAATGGTATCTCACCCATTTTCAAACCACTCCTATAAAAACGTTTAGATTGTTTTATTAGTCTAGCCCTCTGACTAATTCAAGATAACAATATTTAGTTTTGAACCTTTCAATTAATCTGAAATGTGAAGATTCAATTGTCAATGACCCAATGGAATTCAGAATAAAAATAATTTGAAAAACAAAAATTCCCTACCTACCTACATGTATCCTAATTATTTTAAACCATGTAACCCTAAACACAGGTGTTATTGTTTTTGGCCTTATATATAAAATTCAATTCGGCATCAGAATTCAACCACAACAATGTATATATAAAACTCAATTCATCATCAGAATTCAACAACAACAATGTATATATAAAACTCAATTTGTCATCAGAATTCAACAACAACAATGTATATATAAAACTCAATTTGTCATCAGAATTCAACAACAACAACAACAATGTATATATAAAACTCAATTCATCATCAGAATTCAACAACAACAACAACAATCTCTCCTATATATTTTGATACAATCTGTATTCGAGAGATAACCCACATCATCCGGACCTCAATGATATGATCGTGAATGAGTATTGATATACCCCACTAAACTTTGACAAACACCAGTAATGGTGTGTAGATAATTTACATATCTCTCCTATATATTTTGATACAATCTATCTAATTTACATATCTCTCTTATATATTTTGATACAATCTATCTGTTTGTCTGTTTGTCATTTATACAAATCTACGATTCTCCACCGATCGAGACCAAACTTCCTATCTAGGGGTAAAATCCCACGGACACGGTCGTTGTCGTATTGACGACCCCGTGCGACGCCCGTGCAGCGCATGCGCAGACGAGATCTCGGAAACGGGTGGAGCTATCGACTTGAAATTTGCTATGTGAATGTATCTTCCCCCGGATACAAATTTTATCGGGTCGCCGAGCCCGTGCGACGCCAGGTTCGCGCATGCGCAGACGAGATCTCGGAAACGGGTGGAGCTATCGACTTTAAATTTGGTATGTGAATGTATCTTGCCCCGGATACGAATTTTATCGGGTCGCCGAGCCCGTGCGACGCCAGCTTCGCGCATGCGCAGACCAGATCTCTGAAACGGGTGAAGCTATCGACTTGAAATTTGGTTTTTGAATAGCTATCGACTTGAAATTTGGTTTTTGAATAGCCCGGACAACGTCGGGCTCATCGGCTAGTCTATTATATATTTTGGAAGATCTGTGTGTATGTGTGTGTGTGTGATCGCGATGAACTCGAAAACGGCCGACCCGATTTCGATGAAACTTGGTATGTGGGGGTACTTTCGGCTGGGAACTGGCATAGGCATATTAATTTACCCGTGCGACACGACCTTGACCTTCAAAACTCATATATCCGGATCCGGCGTGATTGTCACCCGATGCAGGGAGGATAACTCCATATTCATACGTCGACGAACGTAAGCAATTTGCAGGCAATTACAAATAGTGTATTTATCCCAAAATTATAACATTTACAATATATATTGTCAATTTGCAGGCTATTAAGAATCGTGTATCTATCCCAAAATATATCATTTACAATTTCTGATATATAAATTTTGTTACAGCTGATATTCTTAGGTCTATTGTCGATAGATTTATTTTTTGTATATTCACACCACGCATAGGCTCAAGTTGTGTACAGTTACCCCGCGGGTACAAGTTCGCTAAATTATTATCATCTTTATGGTCTGGAATCTCATCCAAGAATCCATTTGAAATGGCTTCCGTGTACGAATCTACCGGTGGCCCCCAAGCCGCAATGCCAACAACATCGACATTGTTGAACTTTGACGGCGAGAAAATAATTAGTTATTATTAGTTAAAATTTACCACACAATGCAAATTTATCTTTACGTTGAAGCTTGATAATTAATGAGCGTGTGTTTATGAGGCGCGTTTATATAATTGAGTGGAAATCAAATCGGGTAAAACTGGCGGATTTTTAGGGACGAAATTTGATACATAGGGTATCTCGGTATCCGCTGGGCCGATTTCCCGGTATCCGCTGGGCCGATTTCCACCATTTTTGGGGTGTTGGTGTTGGAAAACTGCCAGACGGATTTTGACGAAATTTGATACTTAGTGGTAATTTTTTCCAGGGAGTGTTTTGGATGGGTCAAATCGTGACCCCCACCTGACCTTGACCTTCAAAATGGTCAAAGCCCGGACGAAGTCGGGTCACCTTCTAGTGTATATATAAAACTCAATTTGTCATCAGAATTCAACAACAACAACAATGTATATATAAAACTCAAATCGTCATCAGAATTCAACAACAACAACATTGTATATATAAAACTCAATTCATCATCAGAATTCAACAACAACAACAATCTATATATATAACACCTGTCGTCTCTGTGTGTGTGTGTGCGTGTGTATCTGTGTGTGTATAACTCGGTCACGCTTTTGGCGCGTTTATAACTTTTCAACCATGCATGCAATGTGGCCCAAATTTGTACCATGGCCTATATTGTGTCTTAAAAGTTGACTCACCAAATTTCATGCCGATTGGTCAAAGCAAACCTGAGATCTAATATGGTCCCCAAATGCAGTATTTGCAATTCGTCATCAGAATTCAACAACAACCACAATGTATATATAAAGCTCAATTCGTCATCAGTATTCAACAACAACAGCAATGTATATATAAAATTAAATTTGTCATCAGAATTCAACAACAACAACAACAACAATGTATATATAAAACTCATTTCGTCATCAGAAATCAACAACAACAACAATGTTTATATAAAACTCAATTCGTCATCAGAATTCAACACAACAACAATGTATATATATAACTCAATTCGGCATCAGAATTCAACAACAACAACAGCAATGTATATATAGAACTCAATTCGTCATCAGAATTCAACAACAACAACAATGTATATATAAAACTCAATTTGTCATCAGAATTCAACAACAACAACAATGTATATATATAAAACTCAATTCGGCATCAGAATTCACCCACATCATTGTATATATAAAACTCAATTCGGCATCAGAATTCAACCACAACATTGTATATATAAAACTCAATTCGGCATCAGAATTCAACCACAACATTGTACATATTAAACTCAATTCGGCGTCAGAATTCAACCACAACATTGTACATATAAAACTCAATTCGGCATCAGAATTCAACCACAACATTGTGCATATAAAACTCAATTCGGCATCAGAATTCAACCACAACATTGTACATATAAAACTCAATTCGGCATTAGAATTCAACCACAATATTGTACATATAAAACTCAATTCGGCATTAGAATTCAACCACAACATTGTACATATAAAACTCAATTCGGCATTAGAATTCAACCACAACATTGTACATATAAAACTCAATTCGGCATTAGAATTCAACCACAACATTGTTCATATAAACTCAATTCGGCATCAGAATTCAACCACAACATTGTACATATAAAACTCAATTCTGCATCAGAATTCAACCACAACTTTGTACATATAAAACTCAATTCGGCATCAGAATTCAACCACAACATTGTTCATATAAACTCAATTCGGCATTAGAATTCAACCACAACATTGTTCATATAAACTCAATTCGGCATCAGAATTCAACCACAACATTGTACATATAAAACTCAATTCGGCATCAGAATTCAACCACAACATTGTACATATAAAACTCAATTCGGCATCAGAATTCAACCACAACATTGTTCATATAAACTCAATTCGGCATCAGAATTCAACCACAACATTGTACATATAAAACTCAATTCGGCATCAGAATTCAACCACAACATTGTACATATAAAACTCAATTCGGCATCAGAATTCAACCACAACATTGTACATATAAAACTCAATTCGGCATTAGAATTCAACCACAACATTGTACATATAAAACTCAATTCGCCATCAGAATTCAACCACAACATTGTACATATAAAACTCAATTCGGCATCAGAATTCAACCACAACATTGTACATATAAAACTCAATTCGGCATCAGAATTCAGCCACAACATTGTACATATAAAACTCAATTCGTCATCAGAATTCAACCACAACATTGTACATATAAAACTCAATTCGGCATCAAAATTCAACCACAACATTGTACATATAAAACTCAATTCGGCATCAGAATTCAACCACAACATTGTACATATAAAACTCAATTCGGCATCAGAATTCAACCACAACATTGTACATATAAAACTCAATTCGGCATCAGAATTCAACCACAACATTGTACATATAAAACTCAATTCGGCATCAGAATTCAAGTTGACTGGCAGTTATTATATTACTAGTATCTTCTGGGTATTTTATATTGACTTCTAGATTTTCTGATAATAAATATTAAGTCTGAACCTTTCTTTAAAAATACTCATTGACGAGTAGTTAGTTACAGTACCGGTAATGCCCTAAATAATCGACTCCTTAACCATAGCAGAATTATGGGTAACTTTCAGGATTTAGTCGGGAATATTGCTTGTTTCCATTCATCGGAAAGCTCTCACTGAGATTATTTAGGGCATTACTGTACCTTAGGAAATGTTCAGATTATAAGTTCAACGAATGATAGTGCCATTTGTTGAACATATTATTCAAACTTTTACAACCAATGAATAGGAATCCTTCTGCACTAGTAGTATCTGTTTTTCTGTCTGAGAACTTATATCTCTTGAATATTCCTCCAGATGAATAATATTCCATTCCAGTATATATTTTTATAACTTATTGTGAGAATCCATTCAGTAAAGAACGAGTTAACCACTAATATCTATTGATACAGGAATGCCCTAAATAATCAACTCCTTAACCACAGCAGAATTATGGGTAACTTTTTAGGATTTATTCGAAATATGGCTTGTTGCCATTTACCGGAAAGCTCTCAGTGAGAGCTTTCCGATGAAAGGCAACAAGCCATATTTCTGACTATATTCTGAAAAAGGTCACTTTAAATTTCATCAAAATTATTTAGGCATGTGTAGAGTAATGCCCTAAATAATCGACTCATTAACCACAGCAGAATTATGGGTGATTTTTCAGGATTTAGTAAGAAATATGACTTGTTGACATTCATCGGAAAGCTCTCAGTGAGAGCTTTCCGATGAATGGCAACAAGCCATATTTCTGACTAAATCCTGAAAAATTACCCATAATTCTGCTGTGGTTAAGGAGTCTATTATTTAGGGCATTACTGTAGTTGTTTTGGTTAGTCATTGTTCTCAACAGAGAATTTTACTTTATGGTGATATTATAAAAATAGACAGAAGCCGTGAATACATACACAAGAAGCTGCAAATAAATACAATGTTTTTTTTTAACTTTCAATGATCAAGACATTTTACCAACAACAGGAAACTTAAGCATTTATCCCTTTCATGACGGGAGCTGAGGTGGTGCAGAATTAACTATCCTGTGCCAGTGCATTCTCTTATATATGCAAGCCTCGCATATATAAGAGAATGCACTGGCTTAAAAGGTCAAGGTAAATATTGTTAGGCCAGTGTATTCTCTTATATATGTGAGGCTCCCTATGGGAGACTCAAATATAAAAGAGAATGTATTGGCACAGGGTTTCGCAAAAGTTCAGGAAGCTCCATTCATGGTAGGGTTAATGATAAGTACATTGTACTAACAACACAAAACTCTCTCAAAGCTACATGAGAAAGCTACTGCCAACCGGAATTTCCAACTGCTTCCCCTTGAAGATATCTAAACCTTCCATGTCAGAAAAATTCCATTCGTAATAAACGTTGGGTCAGGCATGAATGTATTAACCTTTTCAACTTTCCGCAAATGAACACTTTTTGCCATATCAGAAAAGGTCTAACATTGAATCCCATGACTTCAATGAGTTTTTCCAAGACATACGGTATAAGAACAAAATATGTCTATATTTTAATATTCTTTGGTTTTATGGCCGTTTTAACAGGTGAATATTTTAACAGCATACCCAACGCGAAGGCTATCTGTGTCTTTAAATGGACACGGCTCATTCAAAAACCAAAATTATATAAACACCTAGTTTGGTGAGAGGTATCTGAAAACCCTATTAGGTAAGAGGTATCTCAAGATGTAGCTATGCGGGAGATTTCCAAACAAATTTGTCGATATAGCACGAAAATATTTGTTTCATTTCTTATATTTTTCGGTATATTTTATTGTTTATGCCAGTTCAAATTGTTTATCACAGGTCACGTAAAATTGCACCTGTACATCATAGAAAGAATATCTAGAGCTCTCGACACTCTGAAACGTTTATGGTACTACATAGTTTTGTTACTTGAAATGAAGAGAAAACATTGCATGAAATTTTTAAATAGTTTCATGTTTGGATAAACACAATATGCATTTTCCAGACAGTCCCACATTATTCCGTTTCCAATTCCAATGAATACGAATGGCGCACGGATTGCTTGGGGTCTGATTTTTGTGTTCGATGTTGTATTTTTTTTATGACCTCATTGCAAACTTTTGCTTCA
The DNA here is from genome assembly GCA_032622095.1 of Siphonodentalium dalli. Classification (NCBI taxonomy): domain Eukaryota; kingdom Metazoa; phylum Mollusca; class Scaphopoda; order Gadilida; family Siphonodentaliidae; genus Siphonodentalium; species Siphonodentalium dalli. The sequence continues at coordinate 99,011,466 of CP136064.1, forward strand.
TTGCCGGTACATATTTTTGAAATCACTGACATGGCAAGCTTACTAGTATATTAGTCACACACTGCACTAATCATGTCAAGTGTGCATGGTCTGTTTGTCAGTGAAGGACTATTTTTTTATACAGAAAAAACAATTGTATACTCCTCATATATCGAAATTTATTTATACTTCATCTGTATAAAGTAAATCCTTTGTCTATATATCTTAAAGTGATGTAGGGTTATCAAATAGAAATGGAGAATAATCTTGCTCAAATTAGTTATTTGTTACAAATATTATATCCAATTTGACAACACAAATCGTCCTTCTTATTAATTAAATTAAATTTATTAAATGCAATGACTCTTGATGGCCCAATCATGTTTGTTTGTTTATTGCCAATAGTTGCGTCCCGAATCGAGAAGTAAATATCTACCTTTGAGCATAGTTCAGACGATGTGTTCTATGGAGTGGTATGGTCAATTACATGTAGCTTGATACTTTCCGCAATATTAGTAGAATGCTAAATTCCTAACTAATCAGTTTCACGCACCCTAACAAGTCCATAATATGTCTTTAAAACTGTGCATCACCCTTATCGTTCCAAATGTCCATTCAATCGTCCATTACCTCAGACATATTTTAGTATGAGGTATATCTCATGACATACCTATGCAGAAGAATTCGGAACAATCTCTTTGCTATAGGAGTGAACAAACATGTTCTTATATTTTTCGTTAAATTTGAGATTGTTTCATTTGTGCCGTTTACAATCAGCAGTCACGTAAAAATCGCACCTGTATGGTTAAAGTTAAATGGACATGGCTCATTCGAACCTCAAAATTATTTTCTACGTTATTTGGAGCGATGGATACAAAAGGTCGATAAATAAACAAACCTTTGATATACCGGCTTCATATGCTCTGAAAAACACTTGCCAAAGTCACAGCCATTGTTCAGCCATTTTCAACTTTTCGCCAGAAGTCAGACAAACGCTTTTTATTGCCACCATATCAGGAATAGAATTGTTTGTTTGGGACCCGAAAACCATATTCACAGTTGTATTTTTCATTACTTCAATGCGTCTTCAATGCTCGTAGAAAGGTAGTTCAGATATTTATTGACCTATTTCGATACTGAGAAAAATTCAAAAGCGAATAATGTTATGTGTGTTTTGGAGCGCAAACCGCCATGTGGCTTTAAGATGAAGCAGTGTGTGAAATTAAACTAGTTTCCAGTTAAAATATTAATGCATTGCACGTTTTCTAGACAGTCGCACTTTATTCCACTTCAATGAATAAAAATGGCACAACAAGTGTTCGGGCACCAAATATTGTGTTAGAAGTGGTATTTTTATGTTTTCAATACATCTTCAACTCCTGGGATCAGATTGAAGTTCCCCAGTTGAAGTTGGTGATGTTCACACATTATAGTCACCTCGATCAGCTGCCTCGATTATGCATTTTATCTTCTGCAAATTAGAGGATATAGAAACTGAACAGAATGAAAAATATTAACTAAAAACTATGATAATTTGAGACTATAGGCACTTCCCAGAAGATGATGCTAAACAGAATGAGGTCCCCAGAAGGTGATTTTGTGATGATAGCCCACTGTGCGGGGTAGCATCACTAAATTCACTCTCTGGGGACCTCATTCTTAAAATGTCAGACACACTATTTCCAGGTTTGTTTCCTAATGAAAAGCTCATGTGGTTCTACCTCAAGCATTTACAAATTGCTGATCTCATAGCAAGTTTGAATTTGTCAATCGCTAGCGCATAAACAATTGGGTTTATTGCTGAATTGAGCACCCAGAGATAACCTAGCAGAAACATATGCTGCTGCGAGATATAAACTTCATCAAAGACTATCTGAACTATAAAGGCCACATTGTTTGGTAGCAATGTAACTGTGAAAAGTACAAACAAAGCCACAATAGTTTTTATTTTTCGTCCATCACTCCTGTTGGCCGCTCGTGATTTACGTGAGGTTGTGTTCTCATTTGAAGCATGTTGTCTGACACCTTCTTCATTTTGACGCTGTTCAGTAACTGTGCTGCATGCATATCTGTTCCTGCCGATATTTCCAAACCGCTGTTTCATTTTTAACAGGAGAAATCCAAATACTGGAGCCGCTATGCCGAACAAAATTAGAAACCATACAGACCCACAGATGACTGCTAATTCTCCGTACACATTCTCAATTGAGCATAACTCTGGCGAAACTAAATGCTCACTTCTCAGCCATAAGATGGGTAGCATGAAGAAACCAGCAGATGACAACACCCATATTCCAATACTGTAGATTAGACACCTCTTTACTGTAAATATCTGTTTGAATTTGTGAGGTTTTGTAACAGCTATGATTCGCTCTATGCATATCAAGATAATGTGAATTGCCGTTGCAGAGACTGATGTGTAAATGGCCTGAAATGATGCCGAGCATATCATGCGATTTTGAAAAAATTCTGGAAACAGGAACATGAAAGCCGGAGTGACAGAAACCAGCCCAAGCAGAAAGTCGCCGAGAGCCATGCTTGTAATCACCAACAAATGAGAATCTCTCCGGCATGCTTTGTTTGTTAACAACACAATTGCAACACAAAGATTAGATGTAATTGTCCAAGCTGCAACTATTGGCATTACAATCAGCAAGGCTAATGGTGCTTTTGGAAGAAGAGTTTGATTTCCTTCTCCCGGTATTATAGAGTTGTTCCCCTCTATAAACCATCTGGTGTTATTCGCTGATATACTAGTGTCATTCATCATGAAATTCCACTAAAATTCTCGTCCTCGGCTTATTTACTGCCTGTTGTAGATTTTGTGACATATACTAGGCAGTGTATAAAATCTCCACAACTTGATAATGAGCATTGTACTAGAAACACTCACTGTTTGTGAAGTTTATCTTGAACAGAAACTGAACTCCAAGCATGTTATGCTTCAAGCATAAACTGGATAGATGACCAGTGGAGATGTCCATGTGATGGGCCTGCTGTCCCTCACCGTAATAAGTATGAAATGCTCTACTAATACCATTTAAATATCAATAATTATAGGACACTGAAAGTTGATTCTCTGGTCTCATGATTCACCTAAGCCTGTATATAATGTGTCTAACAATTGCAGAATGAGGTCCCTACAGGGTGATTACAGTGGGCTAGCATCACCAATTTCACCCTCTGGGAACCTCATCTTCTGGGAAGTTTCTATACTCTATTGCCTCAAATTAACATTGTTTAGTTACTTTTTCCCTTCTGTTCAGTTTCTTTATCCCCTAATTTCGCAGAAGATAAATTCATAATCGAGGTGACTAATGGACAAACACTACCAACTTCAATCTGATCCTTGGTCTCCCAGTTTATCCCTAACTTGACCTAGCAGAATGACCTCATTCTGCTTAGGCCTCATCTTCTCTGGAAAGTTTCTTTATTATAAAATTTCTATAGAAACTTAAGATTCTATTTCTTTTTTAGTTTAGTTTCTCTATATCCCGAAATTGGCAGATGATACATTGCATAATCGAGGTTCTCAATGGGTGTACATCACAATATTCATAAATAAATATAACTTTTTTCTATTCTTTCTATTTTTAATTTTGTGTCATATTTCAATAAATATTGTTGATAAAAAGAGCAAATTTTCTTTAACCCTTTCAGTGCCAAGTCCGAATTTTGTATCAACCCATATTTCCTTGATCATTTTTCAAATTTATTGATTATAATAATGTGATACATTGATGGAAAGAGCTCTAAGAGGTCTTTCCATCAATGTATCACATTATTATAATCAATAAATTTGAAAAATGATCAAGGAAATATGGGTTGATACAAAAATCGCACTTGGCACTGAAAGGGTTAATGTGTAGTTATCACTAATGGATATATGTGTATGAGTTATGGCTGCTCAAGAGTTTGCAAACAACAAGAAAAGAAACACAATTTGATTGTGGTCTGTTTGCAGCTGAAATTAATGTGCAATATTCAATGAAATGAGCATCTATTTTCTCAATTGACCAATTTTCATGAAATGTGACCCAACGGCTTCATCGACTTGGCAATGTAAACTGTTAAGTTCAAGGTCAATCTAACACCCAAAGTTACAAATTGATGATCCTATCAGACAATCACACCATATGTCTGTAGCAGACAATAAATAAATTAAAAAAAATATACAATGAAATATTTTTTGTTTAAAAAATTAAAAACAAATTTTTTAAAGCTAACAAAATTTGAAAAACGAACACCATTATAACTCTGCCAAGGGTACCCTGAGTCACCACACCAAATTTGGTTTAAATCGGTCAAAAATCTTGTGCTATGTACTGGTAAATGTTTTGGAGCGACATTAAACCAAATTCACTAATTCCATCCCATGCCTTTGGACTACTTAGCTGTTGATAAGGCTATATTATTTTCTGATGTCTCTTATGCCAATGTGCAGATAAAGAAAGCTATGGTATCTAATTTAAAAACAGTTTTCAACAATACACATCACATTAAGAGTAAACTAGAACATCTGTGCTGCATTGTGTATCACTCTACAGATGGTCTGAGGTCATTATAAATGTTATTGGTTTAATAGAGATGCCAGTCTTCAATATAAACAATGCCTGTGTTTGTTGACAGCTCTGCTATATAATTGATATTAATGGGTCAGCAGTGAGGTGTCTTATCTTGTTGTTGGTATAATTTGATACATTATAATTGTAAACTTAAATTGGACTCTTAACCCGAGTATTCCATGTCCAGGTCACCTTTTCACATTTAACCCAAGGCTGTGGTGGTGCAGCATTACAGATCATGTACCAGTGCATTCTCTTATATAAATGCGAGTGACCCATAGATTCCAATAATTTGTGTTATGTACCTTTGTCTGTTACAGTACATAACAGTATACTCTATAATTCAACATCAAACTCTCATTTATGATTCCGATCATAGTAATTTACTATCGCCAAGGGATGGGTCAACATCTGCCAATCGTTATCGGCCTCTCGTTTTACTTAGAATTTGAAAGATTTCATAACAATTCGGTTTCCGACCGATAACTCCTGTTTGGATTATTTGATCTGAAATACAAAGTATTTCTCAGTTAAAATTACAGGCCAAGTTCAAATATAGGTTCCGTCCAGTTATTTTTACATGAGTTACGGCCTTTTTTTGGCTTAGAATTTGACTGTCCGTTAACATTTTTGGTTTCCGACCGATAACTCCTGTTTGGATTATTTGATTTGACCCAAAGCTGGTATGTGTGTTTCCCAGCTAATAATACAAGCCAAGTTCGAATATGTGTTCTGTCCAATTAGTTCACATGAGTTATTGCCATTTTTTCGACTTAGAATTTGACTGCATTTTGGCATTTAAATTAGGGGTATATCAGATATTCTTTGTAAGATCAAGTTTTTATTGTATTTTTCAGCAGTAAAATTCAAAATGGCTAAAGGACATATTTTGCCATACCCTAGCATCATATACCTTGCACAAATGTTAAAACAAGCCAAGCCTGAGTTTAGTGTGTCTGTCATTTGCAGAATGAGGTCCCCAGAGGGTGAAATTAGTGACACTATCCCACATAGTGGGCTAGCATCACCAAATTCACACTCTTGGGTCCTCATTCTGCATGGCCTTATCTTCTATATGAGACATAGACTCAGATTGAAGTTCCCAAATGGTGAATATTGTGATGTACACCTATTGGGAACCTCAATTATACAACGTGTCGTCTGCCAGTTTGGGGATATAGAGAAACTAAACTAAAAAAGAAATAGAATCTTAAGTTTCTATAGAAATTTGATAAAAAGAAACTTTCCAGAGAAGAAGAGTCCTTTGCAGAATGAGGGTGAATTTAGTGATGCTAGCCCGCTATGTGGACCTCATTCTGCAAATGACAGGCACACTGTAACTCAGGCTTGAAACAAGCCATGTTTGACTATTTGTGTAAACGAACAAAATATTAACCTGGACTAATATAATATAAATTGGGGAGTAAACAGATTTCATCCACCTTTTCATCAAAATAATCCTCGCATGTAATATGAGGATAATCATGTGATAAGCATTGTCCATTACCTGTAATTGATTACTGAATTGGTCCTCTTAGTGGCTTCATAAAATTAATTGCGGGTACCGGTAATGTTCAATTTACCATAATTGGCAGTATAATCCAATATTTTCCCTCGGTATTGATACAATTTAACCATCATATATTTTTTTGTGATGATTGATACAGGTGCTACACAGATGATGTTATTGAAACCATGAACACCTCCATGAAATGACAAAATAAGTGTTCGGGATGGAATGCTCCGAATTGTACATGACAAACCTGCAAATAGTGTGTCTGTCATTTGCAGAATGAGTTCCCCAGAGGGTAAATTTAGTGACACTTTCCCACACAGCGAGCTAGCATCACCAAATTCATCCTCTGGGAACCTCATTCTGCTTAGGCCTCAACTGCTATGGGAGACCTATAGGATCATATTGAAGTTCCCCAGTTGAGGTTGGTGATGTTCTCCCATTAGTCACCGCGATTATGCATTTTATCGGTTATGCATTTTATCATCTGCAAATTAGGGGATATAATACTGAACAGAAGGGAAAAAGAAACTAAAAGCAATGTTAATTGCAGACTATAGATACTTCCTTGAGGATGAGATTTAAGCAGAATGAGGTCCCCAGAGGGTGAATTTGGTTATGCTAGCCTGCTGTGCATGATAGCATCACTAAATTCACCCTCTGGGGACCTCATTCTGCAAATGACATGCACCATATTTTCCCTCTGTATTGTCATATGATTACTGATGCAGGTGCTTCACAGATGATTTTATTGAAAACAAGAACGCCCCTGTGAAATGACATAAATAAACATTTGGGTTTGATTGCTACAAATTGTACATGCTATGACTGACATCCTAAACACTGAGTCAGGTTTCATATTTTATAAATGGCACAGGTCCTGGTGTTTCCTTTAATGGAGCTTACACCGGGCTGAATTTCATATGGAATATAAAATGTCATATCTTTGAAAAAATATTCAGGTTCGATTGCTACAAATTGTACATGACTGACCAGGGTCCGCCCACGGAATGATATTTACTTCTGTTAAATATTTTATAAAATGAAAATATTCTTTGCCAAATTATTCATGAAAATGCCACATGCTATTAATGATAGTATCAATTCTGCAGCATTGAGTCTTACATTTCAACAATCGCTGTTTTAACAACTTTTAATATCAATAGAAATACAGTTAGTTATTAATTATTCTCACCTCTGTTTTCGTTTATCATAGAAGGTTTGCTTCATCAGAAGGGCACACCAACAGAGGATTAGTTAAATATGTAAACACCACGGCAATAAATACTTGTAATTCTTCCACCCATCAATATAACATTGCTATAACTGAATCTTTATAGATGTGTTAACTTTTCCTAAAGCTTATAAAACACCACTATAAATAGATTTATATTGTTAGATTTTCAAAAAATGTAAGGTATTTATTGACCAATATTTTTCTAATTTCTTGAGGAATTAGAAAGTGACTTGCTACAACTTTTGCCAAATGAAAATATATTTTGCCAAATGTAAATTATTTTTGCCACTGGCAAATTTGGCAAGTGGCAGCACGAACCCTGTGACTGACACTGACCTGTGACTGACACACGGAGTCAGGTTCATATTTAAAAATGGCACGTGTCCTTGTGTTTCCTATAACAGAGCTTAATTACATATGGAATATAACCCTTTCATGACTGGAGTTATGCTGGTGCAGCATTAAAGACCTTATGCCAGTGCATTCTCTTATAAAGCAAGTCTCCCAAAGGGAGCCTCGCATATATATGGGAATGCACCGACTTACAAGATAAAGGTAAATTTTGTTAGGCCAATGCATTCTCTTATATATGTGAGGTGCCCTATGGGAGACTCGCATATATAAGATAATGCATTGGCACAGGGTTATCACAAAAATTCAGGCAGATTCAATGATCAAAGGGTTAAAATGTCATATCTTTGTAAAAATATCTTACTGTTATTAGCTGATATTTTCGACCAATCAGCGACTGAGTCGGTCTTTAGCTGCATTGTAAATTCTGATGCCATTTTGTGCACCATAACTTGGATATCCATGCATACACTCAGTGTTAAATCAGCTATATTCAAACAACTTTTGTGTTGTCAAATCATTATGTACTGAAATTTATATTTGCGCCATGATGTTGGAAATTTATCCATGGTTATAAAACTGTTTTTCATTTTGCATGACACTTGTCATAATTTTCACAATTAACCCTTTCAGTGCCAGGTCCGATTTTTGTATCAACCCATATACCCTGTGCCAATGTATTCTCTTACATATGCGAGTCGACCATAGGTCGCCTCGCATATATAAGAGAATGCATTGGCCTAACAATTTTTCATCATTTGTTATTATTTTTTACAAATTTAATAATTTTTTCTTATATTCTTTAACAGACTTATTTTGTAGGTTTAGTGCCAGGGAATCTTACGTTTTTCATGGGCATCAAAATTATTACTATGAATACTTGGTGATAGTTTTGAGTTATAACATGTCCCTAAGGTTTTATCCAGTTTGTTTTTAAATTCGCTATAGCATGCTTGAGCATACCCAAAAAAAATTCAACCCAAAAAAAATCTAAAAAAAAATTATTTTCTTATTTTTTTAGGGCCGATTTTACAGACCGTAAATTAGGGCCGATGAAATCGGCCCCTGGCACTGAAAGGGTTAAAAGCAAAATGAATGTATGTTCTCCGGTATAGCTATATATCTGTCTGCTCACAATTTTTCTCTCCCAAATTAAATGTTATTAAATGTTTTTTAAATATTAAATTGAGCAGGCAGTTCAATCTTTAAAAAATACAATAATTAAATTTGGTTTTTATGTGTACCCATACCATGTATGGTACACATAATGCCGACGTCCGGATCAACCATCCATCTGTCTTTAAGCCTGTCTGTCTGTCTGTTCGTAGACACTATCCGACATGATATTCATATTTGATATGTAGGTTTATGATGACACACCTGTATAGTTTTTTGTATCGATTGGTTGATCGGTTTAGAAAATAATTAACCCTGCACACACATGCTATCTGATGCAATAATTTGAACATATTTCTTCTGATCTGCCTCATATTTCTTACCTATGTTTTTCTTAGCATGTTCTTCATCTGTATGGTTTTTGGTATTGTTTAACCCTTTTCACTCTTGTTTTTACTTAGAATTCATGCAAGCTGCTATGACTTAAACATTTTTAATCTGATCGACACCAAATTTGGTATATGAATTTTTTCACCCCGAAATACAGATCGAGTCCGATATATTTTAACAGAGTTATGGCCCTTTATAATTCAAGTAATTAATACCTGTTTGCCACTGAATTTGAAGAGAAAATATCATCACACAGAACATGTGTATTATTGGAATGAGTTATTTATAGCTATGGACACCAGATAGTACATGACCAGTGGTGGCTGGCAGAACTTGTTTATTGTATGTCAAACTGTGATTGATGACTGTCTGTTCCAGTTCTGTTTTCTGTGCAATGTTAAGTTAACCCCTTTGTTGAAACAGGTTCATTAGTTAATGTACACTCAATAGACACCTATTCTAAAAGTATAAACTGGAATAGTCCATTGATCATTTGTAGGGATGTTTTACAGACATTCCTGTTTGCAGACATTCTTGTTTACAGACACTGTTGTCTTATCTTTGAAAAAAATTAATCCACACATTCCTTAGTTCCGTTAGATGATGTCATTGCAAGTGATTAACCCTCTCCAAACATCATATGATCTTCTGATATTTTTCATTTGATCACTCTCCTATTCTATGTCCAGGTTGATGGTGATCCACTTTTCACTTGCATGGATTTGGCATTAATATTAACCCATTCCATAGACATATTATCCAATAGACAGATATTAAATTATCCCTTTCACTTTGAGCAAGGTTCAGTAAGGGTTTCAACAAATCACCAATTGAATAGTCATCATTAGAGGAAATGTCTTATTTTGAAATTCCCTCAATTGCATTTGGGCTGCAGGATAATATTAACAGTGCTGGTATTCTGGAGACTGGCCTATTGTATGGTTTCTAAATCCAACGACATGCTTTTTATAGACTATCTTATGTTTATCATTTCATTAGTTTGGGTAAGATTAACCCCTTACTATCCGATTTAATAACTCAAATATTTCCATTAATTATGTTTATAGTCCTTGGCATAGTTTATGATAACACACCCCTAACATGCATAGTGAGGGTCATTTGGTTTATTTGCTTAAAAATATTAACATCCTCCACCAATCCTGTTGACACAATGTGATAACTAAATATTTTTCCCAGGATCACTCTATAAATAATCACATCCATTTTAATCATGACATTATGGTATCAATTGAATGGTTTTGAAAATATTATTAAACATTTTATCCAATCATTATCAATCATATTTTTTACCCAGGTCTATACATCCCTCACTTGTATAGTTGTGCAGGTATTGATTGGTTTTGAGTGGGGAAATATTAACCCTTTTCTCCCATCTAAATGATCCCATGAACTTTTAATATGTAGCTGACACAAAACATAATAAACCAAAATATCAATAATAAAAAAAACATAATATGTTATGTCTCACGTTCCAATGTAATAAGCAGATAAATGGAGTAGCTATGATGTTTATCTACTTAATTTCTTAACAATTTTAACTTTAACAGCTATGGTGCTTCTCTCTGACTATGGATTGAGCTTAATTAGCTTTATCACTCTATAAGACATATCTATGTTGGAGTGACCTAATCGGTCAAAAAATTGAATGTCACATCCATGTTTCACTTGTGAACTTAATAGTAAGGTGTGAATTGTTGAAAGTTTTGACTCATGAAAAGGTTGGTGTAAGGATTTATGAAAATCACCATCTCCAAGGTATGGGTTAAACATCTGCCAATCGTGATCGGCCTCTCGTTTTCAATTCAGAATACAAGATGCAGCTGACTTGGTGAGATTGCATCATTTCATCCACAAAACAACTGACACAACAGAAACGACTGATGACATGCAACTTATCAAAGTAAGTTCTCAACACACTTCTGGAAGTCATTCTGCTGAAAAAGCTGAGAGCTTTCCGATGAATGGTAACAAGCCATATTTCCGACTAAATCCGGGAAAATTACCCATAATTCTGCTGTGGTTAAGGAGTCGATTATTTGGGGCATTACTGTAAGACATTCCTAAATAATTTTGATCAAATTTAAAGTGACATATAATGTTCAAGCCTTAATTAGTTTAGATACCACCCGAAAGATTGTGCTCCAATGCATATATACATGTATGTCTAAGTTATATAATTAACCCTTTAATTACTAAATTCTCCCATCAGTTATCGAAGTATGCTTTGGAAGGGTCTTATTCATGTAGAGGGATGTTCAGAAAATATAAGCAGACAACAGATTATAGAAAGTGTAGAAGGAATTCTATTCAATGGTGGGAAATGAATATCTCATAAGGGATAATACTTGTCACTGAGTATTTAGTATAGAAAGGGTTAAAATAGTTATCAAAAGGGACACAATGTTTTGTAAGTGCTTGTTTGTTTTAGTTAGATGGTACATGCTTTCGGTCTGAAAGTGATCTCAATGCTTTCTTTATTTACCCGTACTGTATCAGGAAATGGAGACAATAAATTCTCTTTATTGCTCCATGTTTGAGAATTCACTGCACTTGTGAAATATTTGTGAGGCAATAAAAAAATTCAAATTCATCAAGTTAAACTTGAATATGATAAGTTCCTTAACCCTTCCATGACTGGAGCCTCCTGAAATTTTGCGAAAACCCTGTGTCAATTCATTCTCTTATATATATGCGAGTCTCATGTAGGGTATTATATTGGCCTAACAATATTTATCTTGACCTTGTAAATCAGTGTATTCTCTTATATGTGCGAGGCTCCTTATGCTCGCATATATAAGAACATGCACTGGCACAGGGTCTTTAATGCTGCACCAGTGCAGCTCCCATCATGAAAGGGTTAAATGGCCATATCATTTCATGGTTTATGAACTTTCCATTTACAGTCCTCTGCAAAAATAAATAAAATCTCTAATTCTCTATTGGATTCCTTAATTGTCCCCTGAAATGTTTTGTGGACCCTAGAATTGAGAAATGTATATATATGTATATTTAAACTATATGGTAAACTTTGACACATCATCGAGCTAGTGAGTGCACTAGGGCCCTGCAAATCGGGGGTTTTAATTTCAAATCAAATCGGGTAAGATTCGAAATCGCATCAAATCTTGAATCGAATCGTTATATCGTGTATCAACAGTGAGGAGGTTATATAGTTCGGGAAACACTTAACGCTTTCAGTACCAAGTCCGATTTTTGTATCAACCCATATTTCCTTGATCATTTTTCAAATGTATTGATTATAATAATGTGATACATTGATGGAAAGAGCTCTTAGAGCTCTTTCCATCAATGTATCACATTATTATAATCAATAAATTTGAAAAATGATCCAGGAAATATGGGTTGATACAAAAATCGGACTTGGCACTGAAAGGGTATAAAATTGGTAGCTGTAACAAACACAAAACCTCTTAATACCGTAACTGATCACCAATGGATGTTATAGTACCTAAAAGGCTAAAACAATATTAATGCGTCTTCTGCGTAAAACGCATGTATCTCATTTTCCTCATAAATACTGATGGGTGCAAATCATTGAATGCGATGAGTGTTGGATGGGGAATAACTCTTTATAATGTGCTTTCGAACTTTTGTAGTCGACAAACTTTGATGATCTCCATACTGAAATCCACCATTTAAATTGTATCATTCTGAACTCCTTGACCTATGGTATATATGGCAATATATGTAATGGAGACTTGTGAGGTTTGCCGAATGAGTTTGGCCGTAATTTCCTTATGACATTCAACTCCTGGACTACCAGAGTCTTGTTCATTTTACATCATTCTTTCTGAGATTATAATGAATGAAATATTGGGTGGTCCATTAATAGATCATGCACGGCAGTGTTGTCTGTATGTGCATGCCTTCGCTAGTATCGCGAAGTTTCTTAGCACAAGAGTAATGATGTAAGTACTCTGTAGTCCATAGAAACCATGGGAATGCAGTCAGTGCACCTGAGAGAACATATGTGACCCGCCATATCAAATCCAGTCGTAAGTCGGGATTTTTTTACCCTGTGCCAATGCATTCTCTTATATATGCGAGTCGACCATAGGTCGCCTCGCATATATAAGAGAATGCATTGGCCTAACAATTTTTTACAATTTTAATAATTTTTTCTTGTATTCTTTAACAATTTTATAATTTCACCCATACAGAGCCCCAGACCAACATGAGCAGACGACACTCTTCTATATGCTTCTATATATGTGTGGGGCTCCCTGCAGGGTAATGGATGTTTTTTATTTTATGTCCTAAAAATTGTAAGAAACATTTATTTAAAAAAAATGATAAAAAATTGTTAGGCCAATGCATTCTCTTATATATGCGAGGCGACCTATGGATTTGATATGGCGGGTCACATATTCGATAAAATTTAAATCATGGCAGCCGATTTCGAATCGAATCAGTCAAACAATTCCGAATTGCATCAAATCAAATTGATTCACAGGCCCCCTAGACTACACCTTTGTGTAGTGCTCAAACAATTGGAATCATCATCAGAAATTGGCAATTTATTTATTGAGATAATGAATCAGGGAAGCAGATTCGTTATTGGTTCATTGCTAGGGCTGTAATGATTGACCCATGCCCCGATACTTATCTTGATTTTTTCTCATGGTACGATATGGTTATATCAATTCACTTTAGACTTTAAAAATTACTGAAATTTTAACCCTAAACGATGAATGGTGGCCTGGTATAATGATATATATAAATATATTTCTATTTCACATATCTAATGGCAAACCATTCCATGCTTATTTTTACTGCATAAAGTCAGACTGAAACAATCAAATTTATCCTTTAGCTTTAGTTGGACACTAGTGTTGGATGCTAGATTTACCCAAGCCTTGAAATAGGGTGTCTGTCATTTGCAGAATGAGGTTCCCAGAGGGTGAATTTAGTGATGCTACCCCGCATAGCGGGCTAGCATCACCAAATTCACCCTCTGTGAACCTCATTCTGCTTACACCTCAGCAGAATGAGGTTCCCAGAGGGTGAATTTGATGATGCTAGCCCGCTATGCGGGGTAGCATCACTAAATTCACCCTCTGGGAACCTCATTCTGCAAATGACAGACACCCTATTTCAAGGCTTGGATTTACCACACACAGTCACTAAGGAACTGTACATGTACAATAGTACATGTAGTTATACATGTACAATAGTACAATGTACATGTTTTCGACAAAATATATAAGTGCATCTTGATACATCTATTAAAACTTATCGCAATACTATTCTTAACCCTTTGAGTGCCAGGTCAATTTTTGTATCAACCCATATACCCTGTGCCAATGCATTCTCTTATATATGCGAGTCGACCATAGGTCGCCTCGCATATATTAGAGAATGCATTGGCCTAACAATTTTTTTATTTTATTTTTTTACAATTTTTTACAATTTTAATAATTTATTCTTATATTCTTTAACAGACTTATTTTGTAGGTTTAGGGCCGATGAGATCGGCCCCTGGCACTCAAAGGGTTAAAGAATAGTGGTACACATGTATCGATCTTGATTAATCATTACACCCTTATCATTACTACTACAGACATTCAAGCCACAATCTAAATCTACCCGCCAGAATTCAATGTTTCATCCCTGATACATTTGTTGTCTATACATTTATATTTCCATAGGTGTACTTACTAATAGCTTTATATAAAAGGTTATTTTTGGGTACCCAGCTTGACCTTTGCTTTGTTTTCAGCACACATTATTATACCAAGATCTTGCACCGGATCACATGAAGCATGGGTAGTTTTCTTGAGAACTATTAGTGCTGCCACAAATTAGCTTTTTATCAGCGACAAAACGTCAAGAAAGGTGATCATCTCTATAACAAAAACCCACACAGGTCAATCTGGGTACCCAGCACCAGGGTCCGTGCTGGACCGAAATTAACTTTTGCCAAATAATTTGCCAAATGAAAATATTTTTTGTCAAATTCCTTTAGAATTTGCCAAATGCAATCCCCGATAGTACCATTTTCTGCAACATTAAAGGATTTATTCGGTCTAGAAACTACAAAACGCAATCGGAAAGCCCTTCCTGTTGTGATTAAAATGATCCAAGTCCCATTCTGATCGCATAATAAATAACCCGTAAAATAAATAAATAATACCATCACCGGTATTTGGAGATTTCCGTGACTAAACTACAAGTGACGTAGTTGTGGGAGAGCAAATTAAAAACACAGAATCGGAGCCGGAGTTTATTATGCTGACTACGATGACGTAATCG
This sequence comes from Siphonodentalium dalli, assembly GCA_032622095.1. Lineage (NCBI taxonomy): Eukaryota > Metazoa > Mollusca > Scaphopoda > Gadilida > Siphonodentaliidae > Siphonodentalium > Siphonodentalium dalli. The sequence goes on from CP136064.1 coordinate 99,026,911, forward strand.
TAAGTCAGCCGATACTAAAATGCGGAGTCGTATGTGCGCGTGTGGTGTATAGATTACGTCGCTATTCAATGTGTTATCTAATTAATAAAGATAGTGTGGCCGCTTTGGCCGTTTATCTGGAATAGAAGACAATAACTATGTGAATAAAGTAATTAGTAGCGCCTAGAATGGTTTTTTTTGTAGCCATTAATAACATGCCGGCACGTGTCTGCTTTGGTGAATAGATGGCAGTAATTAGTGCTTTGATTGTCTCGTATTCACTCGGTGATTTGTTATCACTCAGTGACTATTCATCAGTGTCAGTCGCGAACTTGTTTGCACTCTAAAATGCCCCAAAGTGAATAGAAAGGACGACGGAGGATCCCATTGACCTGGTCATACATAAGAAGCGCCCAAATGTTATATAAACACTGCTGAATAATGTTAACTCTATTTAGGCGCTTTTTTTTTTTTTTTTTTTTATTTTTTTTTACTTTCGATATAAATATCCCAAGTATCTGTCATCTCCACATATGCCAAGATGCCTAGTAGATGTAGTGTGTTCAGTTGTGGGCGGGCTAGCGATCCATTATTAAGTACCTCCAAAAAGACAACACAGTGCGTAATTTAGAACACTCCTTATTGTCTACCGCTTTTGGGAGACGGAAGCATGGGCGCTCTTTATATTTAAATGTCACAACACCATACAAAATCACCCATGACATATCAAAATAGAGCACGTTCATAATTGAGAACGCTCTTTATTGTCTATACCGCGACGAAAACATGGACGCTCTTTATTAGAGGCAATCATTGGATTTTTTCTAGGCTAACAATTAAAATAAAATCCTCTCTAGAAAGTCAATATCTGCATCAAAACGTAAAATAAAACGAAAAAAATAAACAAACAATGAACAACAAACACAAACTGAAAAACAATGCCTGGCGAGCCTTCAATTAAAAAAAATGTTGTTATGCCAAACTGCAGCCTAATTAATAATTATTGTAGTTTCAACAGTCTGTTGTGTATTCGAGTGAATTATTTTGTTTACGCACTTATCGATCTTGACTGGAAGGGTTTTATCAAGCTGTTCACAGTCATGCACTTCTCCACACAATATGTTTCGTGTGAAGAAACAGACATGAACATTAATTATTATGACGAATATAAGCCATCATGATACATGTACTAGTATAATAACCACCACCTTTTTAATCACACCCCATTTGTGTTTAATTGTACTCCTATAGCGCACAACGGGATGACACTAGTGTGTGAACTAGCTTCCGAAATTGGTACCATACAACGAAGAAGAAGCTATATGGCATAACTTGTATTCTTTCAGAAACAGTTAAATTAGTTTCGCACGAAATTCCGCTCGCTCATTGCATTTCTGCATAAATTAATGTCATTTCACACAACTTTTATCGCCTCAAAGTGCAATTTAGCCATCATTATTCGTTATATAATCCAACATTCTAGCAAATCCAGTTCATAATTCAGCACATTCAAACAGTTTTATTCCGTGATCGCTTCAAACAGTTTTATTCCATGATCGCTATTTATCGTAAAGGCCTAGCTAATTAACCGCCGACTGCAATATTTTATATGTAATTTATCAACTCGTTACGCGATTGGCGGAATTATTTCAAGCTCCACCCACCGCTGTCGATGCAGATGATCAGTCATGTGACTGCGTTGTGGTCATGTGATCGCACTCGTGTGATTTACACTTCAGATATTTCCGCGATTTTTTAAATATCATAATAATAAAAATACTATCTGCTCGATTTTGAATTTTCTTGGCGAAATGGGTCTGTTAGACATATATTATTAGTATTATGACGATAAACAAAATATTTTTTTGACAGATAATTCCGTTAAGTCTTCTGTTTCGACACTCATGGTTTGAACAAATTTTGATATCTATAGGAAAGCAGTTAGTTAATAATTATACCCGAATATCTATTGTGGTCTATCATACAACAATAAACCAATCACCGAACAATGAAATGGTAGCAGGGTTGCTTCATCAGAAGGGCACACCACAAGAGGATTAGCTATGTAAACACCACCACCACACTAAAGACGAGTAATCCCTCCACCCATCAATACTAAATGCTATCAGATTAACTGCATCTTAATAGAGGTGTTAACTTTTCCTAAGCCATATAAAACACCACTAATATAATTATATTGTAATTTTTTTAGAGTTCCCTGAAATGAATGGTATTGATAACCAATATTTGTCAACTGTCTTGGGGAATTAAAAAGTGACTTGGCAAAACTTTTGCCAAATGAAAATATGTTTTGCCAAATGAGAATTATTTTTGCGCGAACCCTGCCCAGCACACCAAAATGGAATGATAATGACCACTTCAGCCATACTAACTTCATGTTTTAATACTTTCAGGATTATTGTAAGTCTGCAAAAGGCAACACAGCAGAACTCGAGCTGGCAATTCAAACTTATGAAGACGAAATACGTGTGAATTCAAAACTGGAGGCTGGAAGTTGAAAGTCTATGATTTGATTACTCAATCAGCGAGTCGTCTCTGCATTTATCACCATCTGACCACCAAAATGAATAGTGTTGTACTGTGTATCTCTGCCCTATTAAATTCATCCCTTATAAATAAACTCAAACAGAAATCATGCTTCATATTTATTTCTCCTTGGCGAACACCAATATTTGAGAAAATATCAGTTTTATTACCCAATTATTCACCCCTGGCATCAAGCCTGAGTTGATTGTGCCTCTCATTTGCAGAATGAGGTCCCCAGAGGGTGAATTTAGTGACTATCCTGCATAGTGGGCTAGCATCACTAAGTTCACCCTCTGGGGACCTCATTCTGCTTAGGCCTCATCTTCTCTGCAGAGTTTCTTTATTATCAAAACTTCTTCACATAGATTCTTTTTCTTTTTTTTAGTTTAGTTTCTCTATATCCCCAAATTGGCAAATTGCATAATTGAGGTTCCCAATGGGTGTACATCAGAATATTCACCATTTGGAAACTTCAATCTGAGTCTATGAGGCCATGCAGAATGAGGTCCCCAGAGGGTGAATTTGGTGATGCTAGCCCACTGTGTAGGATATCGTCACTAAATTCACCCTCTGGGGAACTCAGGCAAATGACAGGCACACTAAACTCAGACTTGCCTGACATAGTCCACTTCAGTACGTAGATTCTTGGAAAAACAAGGAATTAATTTTTTTTAAATTTTTTATGTTTTTCTGTGAATCAACAAATTTATAACAAAATACTATGGCGGTCGCACTTCAGGTGAGAAACCAGCCATATTTGAAATAATATAAAAAAAAAGATTAAATTCGGAGTTGTCCTTATCTATAATTTGTTTTCCAAGGTAAACATTTAGCAATGGATTTGTTTGCAAAGTTGACATACCTTCCACCATCAATTGTCCTTATCTATAATGTAGGGTCCTGCAATTTGGAGATTTTGATCGAATCGAATCGAATATTGAATCGAATATCGAATCGAACATCAAATCGAACATCAAATCGAATATCGAATCGAATCATACCTCCATCACTGTCGGATACCCGTTTAGGTTCGGACATTCCAAGATGGCGGCGCCAACTAAATCAGATAAACGGTAAGTGTATATATTGTCTCCAAGCAGCAATCAACGACATCTTTCGGTGATACACCTTGAAACAGTTATGTAGGAATGTGTATGCCCAACACATACGTAACACGCCTTTTGCATAACAGGCATGTGAATTGTTGTATTTGGCGTGTCAAGTCGTCATAATTTTTCGAAATTTTATCGAGGCGGCGAAATGTTCGCTTTCTCGTATTTTTCTGGCCCTGTGCTCATGCATCCGCAAATTTATGTATTGTTGTGGGTAGATTAGGTCACCACACATCTTCGGAATGCAAAACCGGCGATATTTTTATTGTCTAACTCCGAAAAACGACCTTTGAAAATTTCAAAATGTTCAGGTTCGGAATTCGCAACATTCGCGATGATTTTGTTCAGGTTCAGACACAATTTTCGTTCAGGTTCGGACAAATTTGGTTCAGGTTCGGACGCATCAAAAACTTCGCATAAAAATGACACGCCGAGGTACAGTCGCGTTCTTATTGCGTTGTTGTGCATTTGATTTTCTCCCATTCGTAAAAGAAACGATAAATGGGGAACACGAGGCATGGTTTTAGCCCACTCGTGAATAATTTGGGCGGACTTTCTTATTTTATGCGTGTGAGATGTATGCGATCACGTGATTCCCCTCCACACCCACATACGATCTTTAAAACACTTCTCCAAATATGTCCGTTATTTCGTCAAAGACACCTTTTCAAATATCTCCGTTATTTCGTTTATAAAAATAATTTCATATTTATATATTTCGTTCTATATTTCTCCCTATTTCGCTATTTCGCTGTATGTTCCTATTTCGAGTTTTCGTTCTATTTCGCTATTTCGCTGTATTTTCCTATTTCGATTTTCGATGTATTTTCCTATTTAGCTTTTTCGTTTTATTTTATATTTCGATATTTTGCTATATTTGACATATTATGGGATATGGTATTATATGATACCCAACATTCTGATATTCAATCGAACATCACGTGCCTCCCGTGGTCGCGATTGTATACCAGTAGCCATCATATCGTGAACCCCGATATGCTATCTTTTGGTAGTCAAGCGTGTGCGTATTGCCTGTATACGATGAATGTGATTATATAGCTGTTCCCACAATTTGCCCATAAATACTTGCTGATAGATAGACAATATATATTTTGTATCAATAATTGGATGATATATTTGGGTATTCACACGGAACATATTCTTTGCAATATAAGCCTTATGTGTTTTGCCTCATTTCTAAATGTTGAATCCAGTTACAAGTTAACCATTTGTCACACGACTATTATGCAGGACTATTAATTAGAGCCCGAACATGTTGCGTTCTATTCAGCACTATGCAAACATAGAGAATACGTATATATATGGTTTGCCGAATAATACCTGCAATATGCGAATCTTCACGAGCGGCGATATTTCAGGAATATATTATTCGAGAAACCATATGTGTTCTCTTTATGGTATGCTTATGGTAAGCAATTCTGCAAAACTACAAGTATTTATTTATCGAAACAAGAATTTAGACGCCGAAACTTATGCAAACAATATCAGCTGTTCCGTTGGCAAATTAAGCCAACTTCTCAAATTTTGGTGGAAAATTTCCTTCATGCGCTTAAGAGAATAGTGACTATACCCAATGGTTAAATAGTACACACAGAAACCTAATTAACCAATAACTGAATACGTAATAAAACGGGATCATTTGTTTTTCTTTAGAACTTATCGCAGTAATAAACTATTTTCAGTCTTCCGTGGAATTTCGCGTAGTTCCATTGATAATACACGCGTCAATAATTGTGTACCATTTTTTAAACAGTGAGATTTTTTAAACAGTGAGATAACGTTTGAAAATTATTATCCATGCCAAGGTCCTGACGAAAGAGAGTGCATCGTACGTCATTTAAAATTACAGCTATTTCCTAGGGAAACATATAACAAACAGCGCTTGTCCCCACACCCGGTTGTAACTTACAATCTGACTGACAACAACGTCACGTTTAAGTCATGCACCATGTCCCGTAACTCTTGACAGTGGGCGTATAAAAGTACGTGAAACATTGTGGTTATGAATTACCCTTGAACTAGCAGTTTCACCAATCGTGACATTGTTCTAGCGCGCTGAGCTTAATTGACGTCACCTAAAACAGGATCGATAGTTTTTGCTACTGAATTATTCTTATTGGTGCTGATTGGTGTGAATTTATCTGATAACCTATAAAAAGCACACCACATGTTAGCTATTGATGTGGGACAAAATCGTTAGCTCCGCCAACATCGTGGGATACTAGGAGATTTAATACCCGGATGTCTCTTTTTGAAACCTCTTTGTTCCGCCTCGGGGTTCAAAATCGAGAACCAGGTATTAAATATCCATGTATCCCCGATATTTCAGAAGATAAGTATAATACACTGTTGCTCATATGTAAAATGTAATAATTCCCACTAGCTGGTTTATAGTAGACATTGCTCGAGAATATTCAACTGTGGCTTTTATCCCATTAATTCAGAGAATTTACCACCTATATTTGGAAATTTCAGCTGCCATATTTAGATATAACAAATTAACAGTGCATGTTCGTTAATAACATGTACAATAAGATCGAAAATTTGATGCGTCCGAACCTGAACTAAAATTGTCTGAACCTGAACCAAATTTGTCCAAACCTGAACGAAAATTGTGTCTGAACCTGAACAAAATAATCGCGAATGTTGCGAATCCGAACCTGAACATTTTGAAATTTTCAAAGGTCGTTTTTCGGAGTTAGACAATAAAAAATATCGCCGGTTTTGCATTCCGAAGATGTGTGGTGACCTAATCTATCCACAACAATACATAAATTTGCGGATGCATGAGCCCAGGACCAGAACAATACGAAAAAGCGAACATTTCGCCGCCTCGATAAAATTTCGAAAAATTATGACGACTTGACACGCCAAATACAACCATTCACATGCCTGTAATGCAAAAGGCGTATTACGTATGTGTTGGGCATACAAATTCCTACATAACTGTTTCAAGGTGTATCACCGAAAGATGTCGTTGATTGCTGCTTGGAGACAATATATACACGTACCGTTTATCTGATTTAGTTGGCGCCGCCATCTTGGAATGTCCGAACCTAAACGGGTATCCGACAGTGTCCATGCTGCATTCTCAATTAGTCATGTTTTGTCAATGATTAGACGATATGTGAAACATTCTATGAACTTCCATGAAGTTCCATCATAACTTATGATCCATCGTTCGCGATGCTATTAACTTCAATTGATAATTGTCAACAACAACAAAAAAACAGATCAAAACACGGCATTCGGAAACACCCATTGTTATAAACTTGAAGATGCAACAACAGTCGCAGGGTAGCCTGTTTATGTGGTGCTGGATGCTTCTTGGACAGATGATTCCATAGATGGGTCGTTGTCCCAGATGCTTACGATTTATACACCATGTTGCATTCACCACACATGTAAGTTCCTGCACTGCCTGCATGCAGCTTTATCATGTTTAAAATAAATATGAATAACGGATGACATATTATCAAGACAGTGACGAGGAATGCTCTGAAACTGAATGTCAACTTCAAAAGAAAACACTGCCCACATGCAATTTTCGATGCCGGGAATGCATCTTGTTTACATTCTCATCGATGTTACATAGCACGGAATCTGAGACGGATTGTCCGCAGATAACGCCAGCAGTTGCTCAGTCTCATACCTATTATAATTTACCCGCATCGTCAGTCCATCGGCGATCTCCGAGCTTTTGGCTACCATGTTCAAAGCTAGAATTCAGATGTATTTAATCGTCCTATGTGGCTAATTACTGGCTATACTTATATTTAATAGCATGCGAACATTCGCGATGTACAATAAGAATTATAAGGTGCATATATTCATTATTTTCAGGAATAAAATGGCACAGAAACAGTTAAGATCAACATGTGTACTTGTCTGTACAGTCTACTTTTTCGTCAGTGTATATTCAAAATTTTGAGTTGGGACATTTCGAATCAAATTCGAATCAAATTTGGCTTTCAAATTTAATCTCGAATCAAATATCGAATATTTGCAGGACCCTACTATAATGTTTTTTCCAAGGTAAACATTTAGAAATGGGTTTGTTTGCAAAGTGGACATACCTTCCACCATCAATCTGCTGAACTGTCCTAACTGAGATCGTAGAACTTTTGAATAGACTCAGAGAAACAATAGTTGTGTTGTCTGAACAGTTCTATGCATCAATGAACATTATAAGTGAACAGATAATTATATCTTATAAGATATCGCTTATGTTAATAATTTGTTATTTTGATGTCCATCCATTGTGGGAAATCAAAACCTTATACCAAGGCCAGATCACATATTGTTATCTAGCCTTGGCACAAGGTTTTGATTTCCCAAATTGAATGGATGGATCATGGACATCAAAATAACAAATATTTAACTTATGTGAAATTAGTAATTTTCAAGGTCACATTTGAAGCATAGCAATTTTTGCTTCCTTTATATGAATGAAACCTGCCTATGAGTGGGTGAGGGCATAGGGAATATTCTAATATTTACACTTAATCCTTTCATGATGGGAGCTGCACTGGTGCACCATTAAAGATCCTGTGCCAGTGCATTCTCTTAACCCTTTCAGTGCCAAGTCCGATTTATGTATCAACCCATATTTCCTTGATCATTTTTCAAATTTATTGATTTATATAATAATGTGATACATTGATGGAAAGAGCTCTTAGAGCTCTTTCCATCAATGTATCACATTATTATAATCAATAAATTTGAAAAATGATCAATGAAATATGGGTTGATACAAAAATCGGACTTGGCACTGAAAGGGTTATATATGCCAGTTTTGCATATATAAGAGAATGCACTGGCTTACAATTTAAAGGTAAATATTGTTAGGCCAATGTATTCTCTTATATATGCGAGGCTCCTTATGGGAGACTTGCATATATAAGAGAATGCATTGGCACAGAGTTTTTGCAAAATATCAGGAAGCTCCAGCCATGAAAGGGTTGGAAAGATTAATTACACTTTAGCGTAAATAAATTATGCAAAGCGTAATAATAAATTTTGCTAAGCTTAATTCATACCGGTATACATCTCACATCCCCCTCAAGTTGAATTGGATGCGACCACATTATTAATGTCAGTAACCTACATCAGATTATACCTGAGGTAAGATACAGTAATGCCCTAAGTAATCGACCTCTTAACCACAGCAGAATTATGGGTAACTTTTCAGGATTTAGTCGGAAATATGGCTAAATCCTGAAAAGATACCCATAATTTTGAAGTGGTTAAGGGGTCATTACTTAGGGGCATTACTGTAGTTGAAGAACCCAATTGCACTAAAGGAATAATTGAATTATGCTTAACAGCAAATGATTTACACTGAATGTGAAAACGGCCTCCCATAAGTCAGTACCGGTACACAAAATCTATCTCTACTGGAAGAATGTATTAATCAACTAAGTTTGTCAGAATTCCAACCACCCCGACTACGATTTCAGAAAAAAACAACATGTCAACTATGCACGAAAAAAATAAATATAAATACTCCTTTATTCGGGACAAATTATTGGGTGATAAACACTGCGTTTCATTTGTAACAAGGACTCTCTTTTTTTGTATATTCTGGCTCTCAAAAAGTAATATTGGCATTTTACTTGGTAAATTTTAGCTATTGGGTTGGTATCCGTTGTCCGTCTGTGGTGCCGTCCGTGTGTCCATCCATCAATAATTATACCCCCACTTTCGAAGAAAATGGGGGGTATACTGGATTGACTGCGTCTGTCCGGCTGTCCGTCCACCCGTCTGTCCATCCGTCCGTCACACTTTCTCCCTCCGTCCGTCCGTCCGATCTCATAACTCGAACAACTATGAACCGATTTCAATAATTTTTGTATGCAATCTCCTTAGGACCGCTTCTCCGCATGATGCTAAGTTACGCCTTACTTTTTTACTTAGAAAATTCTGTCCGACTTAATAACTTTAACAAATATGAACCGATTTCAATAATTTTTTGTATACATGCTTCTCACAACACACTGTCTACATGATGCGGCTCAGGGTTGGCTCGGACTGTTTTTCCTAACATTACACTTCATTTTCAACTTTCTGCAATCATTCGAACAAATATGAACCAATTTGAATATGTTTTTCTTTACAAGCTTCTTGCGACACCATATCGATATTATTAATCCAAATTTTTCTTTAAAGTTAAAAATCTTTTTTTGTTGGGTTTACGGATAATGCGGGTTGAATTTTCAACGGTGGGGGTATGCTAGCATGTGAGTGCACACCTCTTGTTTCCTTTGGCTCACCCTACTTGTTGTATCCCTCCTTCGATCATCACCAAACTTCATATAGATCTTCGGGTGAGCCCTCTTGGATTTTAGTCTTTGCATGACTAAATCCTTCGAGACACCATTCAGGCCACATCCCTCATCCGATCGTCACCAAACTTCCTATGGATCTTCGGTGTGACCTCTAGATTGGAGCCATCAATTTGTTCCGAAATTTGTTTAAAAAACAGCCATCTTGGATTTCAAATTTGAATCCATCGGCTCAGCCCACAGCCCGTATTTATTGGACAATTGTCATGAAAATTTTCAGGCATGTTTAGGATCATTTCTGGATGGGAGCCATGGAATTTGAACAATTTTTGATGGATTTTACTCTTTGCATGATTAAATCCTTCAGCCCACCCTACACACCACATCCCTCATTTGATCATCACCAAACTTTATATGGAGAAATAATTTGAAAATTTTCAGGCATGTTCAGGATCACTTCTAGATGGGAACTATCGAATTTGAACAATTTTCGATGGATTTTACTCTTTACATGATTAAATCCTTCAGCACACGCTACAAACCACATCCCTCATCTGATCATCACCAAACTTCATGAATATGGTTATATGGAGAAATGATTTGAAAATTTCCAGGCATGTTTAGGATCACCTCTTGATGGGAGCTATCAAATTTTAGCGATTTTTGATGAAAAACATGGCTGCTGGCAGCCATCTTGGATTTTACTCTTTGCATGACTAAATCCTTTGGCTCCCCCTACAGACCACATCCGGCCCTCATCCGATCATCACCAATCTTTGTATGGATCTTCGGGATGACCTCTAAATGGGAGCCATTCATTTTTTTCAGATTTTTGATAAGGAACGTTGCAGCCAGCTGCCCAAATTTATTTGACAATTGTTTTGAAAATTTTCAGGCATGTTTACGATCACCTCTAGATGGGAGCCATAGAATTTTAACAATTTTCGATGGATTTTACTCTATGCATGATTAAATCCTTCAGTACACCCTACAAACCACATCCCTCATTGATCCTCACCAAACTTTATATGGATCATCATAGTGACTTCTAGATGGAAGCCATTCATTTGTTTGGGGAAATTCATTGAAAAACATGGCTGCTGGTGGCCATTTTAGATTTTACTCATTGCATGACTAAATCCTTGGGCACACCCTACAGGCCACATCCCTCATCCGATCGTCACCAAATTTCATATGGATCTTCATTGCAGCTAGCAGCCCAAATTTATTTGACAATTGTTTTGAAAATTTTCAGGCATGTTTACGATCACCTCTAGATGGGAGCCATAGAATTTGAACAATTTTCGATGAATTTTACTCTTTGCATGATTAAATCCTTCAGTACACCCTACAAACCACATCCCTCATTTGATCATCACCAAACTTTATATGGATCTTCATGGTGACTTCTAGATGGAAGCCATTCATTTTTTGGGGGAAATTCATTGAAAAACATGGCTGCAAGTGGCCATTTTAGATTTTACTCTTTGCATGACTAAATCCTTCGGCACACCCTACAGGCCACATCCCTTAACCGATTGTCACCAAACTTCATATGGATCTTCGGAGTGAACTCTAGATGGGAGCCATTGATTATTACCAAAATTCGTTAAATAACATGTCTGCCAGCTACATAAACTGCAAGGTTTCGTTTCTTCCCTCGCTAAGATCCCCCGATTATTCCCGAAGTCGTTCGGTATGTTACGGAAATACAAGATTAACAAAATGGCCGTATGTTGTTTTGAAATTGTTTTAACATTTCCTCGACATCAAAGGAGATTGCACAGTACAATACATTAAAAATAACTATAATCCTCAATCCGATCAACCAACACATAGAAAACAGAGACGAATTGCAGTAATAGAGACTGATAGTGATAGTGACTGAAATTGAAATTCGCAATGTGCGCGCTTCAAAACAACATTTATGAATGAACTGTGACGTCACATGGAATCGCGTGCAAACATTCCAACGTATATTCATGCGCACTATAAAAAAATATTTCCTAGTTTGTATCATTATTTGATTGCCTCCCATCGTAGGTAATATGGTAAAACATATCAGAAAGTAACTAATATATATTTGTTGAGTGTTTTTTATATTATTATATAAACAAAAAAACGCAGGTGTGGGAGATTTTGTCCATTGAATTCAATTTCCGTTAGACAAAAGCGCGTGCCATTGCAGGTTAGGAGAATTTAGCAAATCGAGCTAATCGTGTGACACAGATAAACTTGCAGGTTGGGAGAAACTACTCAAGAAAACTAAATCGTCGGACACAAATCCAACGATTTTGGCATTTAAAAAAACTCTTAAAATGAAATTGGTGTAGTGGATTCTGTCACACGAATGGTAGATAAACGTATTATATACCGGGTACACAATGTGTTTGTACCCAGAATCTCCGTCGCAGGTTCGGTAGTGATGTTCGGGAATCTTCGGGGGATCTTAGCACCGAGTGACGTTCGGCAATCTTCGGGGGATCTTAGCGAGGGAAGAAACGTAAAATTGCACATAAACTGCTTCCCAAGTTGAGCTACAGTGTCATTGACACTTTCATTTTTTGGGTCATAAAAATATAGTAAATGGAATATAGTTAAAAAATGAAAAGTTTCATTGGTATGAGATCTAAAAAGTTGGTATGTGCCACAACGATACAACATATAGGCCAAATAACGAATAACACATTCAAAGGGAGATTTGGTCTCTGTTGGCACCTACAGGACAGCTGCCAACAGTTTCTGACACCGGCCAAGGGAGATAATATGAAGCTATGTGTTATTTCCTATTTTCGTGACAACACAGCATGATTGAAGAACTTTGTTATCCATACCAGTAACTTTATTAAGAAACTAAATGAACAAAAGCTTTATGTCAAGCTGCCATGAAAATAGAAACATATCAGATTATATTTAGTATTTCATCTTATGGTTTTTGCACGTCTATCAAGGACAATTTTAAGACACAATTGCGTGTGTAAGTAGCATCTTCACTAGCAACATAACAAACTTTTTCGTATTTGAGATTTTGTTGAAATATTTCGGGTATTGTAGTAATTTAGAACATAACCATTTGATTGAGTTTCACAACTTAGTGTCGCTGATGGGGTCGTTGTCGTAATGTTTTATACATAGATGCACACCGTGTGCATTTATGTATACATAAATTAAATGCACACCAGTCTCGCGTAGTGTCATGTGACAAGGGTCATTGTCGTAGTGTTTTCTACATAAATGCACACGTTTTGATATTTTTTGTAAGTTTATTTTCTTCCGCTCATCGACCAAACAACCAAGCAGTTCTTTCCGTCCCTGTTTAATACTAAGAAAAATATGCGACCGATGACCAATCTTATTGCAGTTTCGATAATTCATTAATTGTGATAAAAGAATGCCTTTATCAGAACTTCGGAAGAAAAATAGTTATGAATTGAAGCAGACGGCAATTATTTACGGTAACGTTTCAATCTCGCGCCGACTGAGACTGGTGTGCATTTATGTACATAAATGCACACGGTGTGCATTTATGTATAAAACGTTACGACAACGACCCCATTACTCATTAGCCTTAGTGTCGGCGCACACGATCCCGATTGTGCCCGGTAAATCGGGCCCGATAAAATCGGGGGTTCAGCTCACACGAGTCCGATTTTCACTCCGGTCATATGCATACTAATTTACTATGCAGCCTAGTAAAGCTGAATAGGTCATTGTCGCATGGTTTCTGGCAAAAAGACACCCAGGATCTCTTAAACTGTCAAAAAGACACCCAGATCGATCTCGTAAACTGTCAAAAAGACACCCAGGATCTCAAAGTCTCGCCAAACAACGGGAATTTTGTTTAGTCCTCTGCTGTTAATATTGGTCCAACTATCAAGGATGCGGAATTGCACTGTCGCTAATGGGGTCGTTGTCGTAATGTTTTATACATAGATGCACACCGTGTGCATTTATGTATACATAAATGCACACCAGTCTCGAGTAGTGACAGGGGTCATTGTCGTAGTGTTTTCTACATAAATGCACACGTTTTGATATTTTTTGTAAGTTTATTTTCTTCCGTTCATCGACCAAACAACCATGCAACGTTCTTTCCGTCCCTGTTTAATACTAAGAAAAATATGCGACCGATGACCAATCTTATTTCAGTTTCGATAATTGTGATAAAAGAATGCCTTTATCAGAACTTCGGAAGAAAAATAGTTATGAATTGAAGCAGACGGCAATTATTTACGGTAACGTTTCAATCTCGCGCTGACTGAGACTGGTGTGCATTTATGTACATAAATGCACACGGTGTGCATTTATGTATAAAACGTTACGACAACGACCCCGTTAGCTGCACTGTCAGTCAAACTCAAAGCCGAATTAAATTTCGTTGATATTTCACTCCGACTAAACAAAATTCCCGTTGTTTGGTGAGACTTTGAGATCCTGGGTGTCTTTTTGACAGTTTAAGAGATCCTGGGTGTCTTTTTGACAGTTTAAGATATCCTGGGTGTCTTTTTGCCAGAAACCATGCGACAATGACCTATTCAGCCATAGTAAATAGCCAACTGGTGTGGTCAGCCTATCCAGACATTTACTATAGCTAGTCATGGTGATTTATATTAATATGTATTTCTAAAGACTAATATTTATTATTTATTAATAATAAACTAAATGAATATATTAATAATAATATATTGAGGTCACGGGCAATACAGTGAATACTGCCAATAGCCGTAAATTGGCGTAATCTACCTTTCCACAGCTACCGGCGTACCGCCCTCCTGTTGCGATTATTATATACGGGCACCTATTTTCTGCCCATAGGTCTACCAGCCGTTGTTCCTTGTCGATTGATCAGAATTCTTGATATAATATTCGAATAGCGGTCGCTGCTAACTATTCCGACATTTTGAATGATGTTTTGGTCATGTGACAAGCAAAACACGCGCGTTGCCATCGTCACGAGCCAGATTTTCCGGATGAAATCAAACTCAGTTTGATCGGTCCGATTAAATCGGATCCGACAAAAACCGGCCCAAAGTTAGGTGCACACGATCCCGGTTGTCCCCGATTTATCCGGCAGCCGGATAAATCGGGGACAACTGGGATCGTGTGCGCCAACACTTATAATTGGTCTAAGTGAGAAAATTTGACTTGGAAAAAATTTCAATTTTAAGACATGAGAAATTCATATTTCGAGAAATGCTCCAAAGTCGAACCCATGACATAAAACACACCAGGATTCACTCAGTTAGGTAATATTGTATCCATGCCTTACTTAAGGTTATGTTCTGCTGAAATATGATGAAATTGATGGAATTAATTGTCAGTAATGAATGTGCCATGAGGGGCAAGTGGCTGACAACATGAAAAATCGAAAGATAATTGCATCATTTTGCTAAGAATGTATATATATCTGAAATGCAGCCTGCAGAATGACACAGAATGCTGCAGCTAAGTTATATGAATGAAACTCAAGCTCACTTGATTGAATGTTGAAAATTTCGGGGAACAATAAATTTATACTATTTTCTGTAACACTGCACTGCATTACATGTTTTTGAATGCTATCACAATAAAATTTAATCTAACACCTGTAGCGATCAGCTGTTTTGACCAGGTACTCAGCCTCAGGTAACTAGTAAAACTGATGGCAATGACAAGAATTTATAAGTTGTGTCAGAGACAATGGGAACAAGGTCATGGCACTCCGAATATACGTATTCAATGTTTAGCTTCACCTACCACAAAATAAACAAGTGAAATATATTGTTATTGTAGCTTTTGCTTCGTAAAAAGCGTTCCGTTCGCGAAAACGTGCTTTGCTTCGGATCTCTAAAGCGGCCGGAAGTGACAACTATTCAGTGAATTATCCCCCTTGCCATATAATTCATTTGTCTATTTATAGCCGCTATAAAAGTTGTTACACCATTTACTTTAACCACGGATTTTTCCGCGTGGCCGATGAGAGCGCAGCAGGTAAATAAAAAAAATTCTGTCTCAAATATTACTTTTTATCCACGTGAAGTTCGGATTTACCAAATTACTTTGTCTGCCTAATTTTCGAAAAATTCTTTTATCAGGTTCTAATCGATCCCGTTGGTTTATTTGAACACTAAATGATAGCTTATTTTAATAATAATATTCGGCTTTCGTTTTAGCGCGAAAATCAAAAAGATCTATAAAGATCGAGTGTCATGTGATTCCATAGATTGCAACACCCCGCTCCGGTTCCATGGTCGGGTTGCCTTTTTTTAAATAACGGAAGTCAGCTTACGAGCGACATCTCGGGGGAGGTAATGTACCTATCTTCACACATTTTTTTAATTTTTAAAAAATCTGGGAAATTTTGCTATAATGTGGTAGTATATTGACCCTCAATCATAACCAAATTGAGAAAAAATTTAAATCATGTGACGTGATTTTTTTCTGAATTTTCGAAAAATTTACGTCAATTTTTTTTTTCTGCCAAAATGTTTAAGTCTTTAAGGACATGCTCAAGACAACAAATTGTGGGATACTTGTCATCGAGCTATTAGTAGTATTACTGGCGAAAAAGAGACATTAAACTGACCACTAAACAATTGTTAACCAGAAATCGCAAAGCCTGTATCACATGAAAACTAAACTAAACTGCATGTACTAAACTGCATTGCCAACTAACCTGATTATCCTAAGTTGAACCAAACCTGCCCAAAACTGTATCTGGGTAGTCTGGAGCCTGTTATATACATTGTATTGTATGGTGCCACTTAACAAACTTACAAACATGTGGGGGGAGGGACTCCGAGGGAGAAATAACACATATCTGCAGAGAACAGTGCTCAAATGTTCTGAAATTGATATCGTTTGGACAAAAATTCCATTTGCATAATATACACTGCATTTTTGTGACTTGTTGGTCTGTCTTATCTTCTGTGTGTTGTGATACGCTATATAAATGTACTGTACACACATGCCATTTTAATACAATATATGTTTATTTGTTGAATTTAATTTGTTATTTCATCAATTTGAAATAAAAATAAGCAAAGTTTATTATGAACCTGTCTCATTTTCATACTTTCCCTGACAAAGTAGTACCAGGGGTGGGGTGTCTTACCCCCCCCCCCCCCCCAACCGAACTTTGGTAAAAAATTACAACAGTTGGAAATTTCATACCTGACACATTAGTTGGAAATTTCACACCAACAATAGTTTTTTCCAACATTTTATTGAGGAGAATTTGTTATTTTTAGACCAACATTTGCATATTTACCTACTTTTTGGTAAAAAATTTGGACTGAAATGGCCATCGGTTGGAAATTTTCCAACCTTTCGGCTTGTGTCCTGGTTGCTCCCTTGTGGCCAGTCAAAAACTGCTAATTTAAGAACACAATATTTTCCTACATTTGGTTAAAATTGTCGGCTGAAATGGTCATCAGTTGGAAAATTTCCAACGTAACAGGGGTACCCGTATGAGGTTTGAAATTTCCAACACTATAGGAAGGCTTGAGGCCAGTCTATAGATGCTAGGATTTTCTTGCTCAGATTTCCAAATTTTCTCACACCGGGCCGAATCATGGTCTGTTCAGCATGTCCTGGTTTCTCGGCCGTGGCCCTGTGAATTTATCTTGAGCCGGACCACCAGATGTTTAGGATTTATGCAGTTTTCAGGTTCAGATCTGTAAAATTTGTCATACCGGGTATATAGAACCATGGTTCTGTTTCTCCATCTGGCTATAGTGACCACAAGATAAGAGCCATAAGAATCAGTGGGCAAGGGGAGGGGGTTTGAATGGAATTTCGCAAAACTTGTGTTTAGTCTGATTCAAAGGAGCTGCAATTGGAATTCCCAATGTGGACACCCCCCCTCTAGCAACATCCCTGAGTAGTACCGTATCAAGAAAAAAAAGTACATGTGTATATGGTCCCTAAATGAAGGGGAGACTTGGAAGTTGCAAACCTGCATGAAACCCACAATTTTATAAACATTTGAATATCTGGTCCAGAAAGTCACAGCACATCAACCTAACATCACTACATCAACCTTATTTTAATCTCATGATTCTTTGTTGCCATTTACAGCACAGTTCTCTATAATCACAGTTATTTACATGTATTATGTTTATCCACGTATTTACATATAACCAAGTAAAGCATAGAATAACTGAGGCAGGTTGTTGTGCCAGTTTGGGGCGGGTTGTTCCTGGTTGGGTTGTCCTATTTACCTCGGTTAATATCATTATTAATTTATATCAAAGAAACAAAAAGGATGTTGATGGAAATTTCTTCACATTGGTTTTTAATACCCACCAATATACTTTATTCACATCGCTTAAATTTGTGCTACATGTACATCGTCATTAATGTCACTTTCTTCATTGTTTATTGTCAACACAAAAAGTTAAATATAAGTTAAAAAGTAAACAGAAGAATTTAATTAGTTTCTTAAATTTACACACATATATTATGAAGAGCATCCATTTACAGGCAGTAGTGAAAATAGTTGCAGAATGAAACGTTTGAGATGTTGATTTGTCACTGACAACATCGGTAGCAGAAAGTTTCACCCCAACCATTCACAGTCTGAGTCACATCGCCAATGAAGGACAAGGTGCAGGGTGTGCTGATGAATCAAATGTGAAATCCAAGATAAAATTCAGAAAAAATGATAAGCTCTCATCACCCCAAGAATCCATATGAAGTTTATTGACGATTGAATGAGAGATGTGGCCTGTAGGGTATGCCAACGGCAATAGTTGATACACGCATGGACAGACGGCAACCCATGACAATAGTTTAAACTTTATTTTGTTCAGTTGAGCTTGAAATGTAGTATAAAAATATGTGTGAGGAGATGTTGTCGGCTTCCGTCAGCCTTGCAACATACCAGATTGGACCCCCTGTACCACTTCAAAGTCAGATATGAAACACTTTGATAAGCCGTTCATAGAAAACTCCTTGGCGAAATGTATTATTGATCTGTGCTTTGCATTCATACATATGTTGGATGGTGTAAGGCAATTCGTTCATTGTTTTTTTTATACACAAAGTTAGTCAAGTTAAACCTAACAAAACAAACCAAAAAAATCCCGAAAATGAAAAAATATTTGGCATACATATAAAGCAAGTGTCAATTTTAATCAGTTACGTTAAATAATTACCCCAAAATCATTTATAGTGAAGCAGTTTGATGTAGTTTAATTTTGATGACAACGTCGAAAATAGGGAAAATTGGTACATGACAAAATAAAAATCACCTGAACAAGAAAATGTCAAGCCAAAATTAGCTGCTATCAAGTGATATTGATACATGTTCCAATACATTATCGATATATATATAGTTTATTCTTCTTCTTACTGTGTAAATCAAAGCAATTTTATTTTGTAATGTTGCGTTTTTGGTGATAAATACAAATGGCGATTTCCGTTTCGACAGATGCAAAAGGCGGAAAACCGAAACGATATGAAGATGCTAGTGTAAGTCAACTGGACGGTATCTGGGCTCAAGAGAAGTCGGTAGGCCTATTGTCATTGGTTTGTCCGTCCATCCATCCGTTTGTTTTTTAGCTCACCTGAGACGAAGTCTCCGGTGGGGCTATAGTCATCACTCTTCGTCCATTGTCCGTCCATCCGTCCGTCAACAATTCTTTAAATGGAAATGGGCCAGCTCGTCCCGGGGCCAACTCAGTCCAGTCGACCTGGGCCAGGTCGTCCCGAGCCAGCTCGGCCCGGGCTGGCTCGGCCCAAGGGATAATACATGAAATTGATGAAATGCTGAAAATGTTCTAGACATAATGTTGTTTTTTTCTTTATTTTTTCTTCTTTGTCTTTTTCTTATTTTTTGTTGCTGTACGTTGTTGTTGTTTCTTTCTGGGACATAGCCGCTGTCCGTTCTTGTTCTTCAGATCTTCCTGTCGAAGTCAAGAGTTATGCCCAGGAGTGTAGCCTCCTGGGTTTGTTCGAAAGTTTCCCCATAGATGGACAATTTGAGTTTGTATTTGGTATGTTTTCTGCTAAAGAGGATTAATTGCATTTTTTTTTGCATTCAGTTTGATGCGCCATTTGGAACACCACCTTTCCAGGTCGTTGAGTTGTTTTTGTAAATGTAATTCCAGCGGGGGAGGGGTGGTCTGGGCGTCTCTCAGATCTCTCCCAGGCTTGTGTCAGAATGATGTCAGATAATCATTGCACTGCTTATATATCTGAAGTGTGAGGTGTGATTAGCCGACTGGTTAAGTACTGTGTAAACAACCTGCGTATATTGTTTTGATAGGAATGGAGACAATTATGGCTTCGAAGGGTTTCCCAAAATTAACCCAGAGATAGTGAGATGAACTCATAGAGAATAAGAGAAACTTTAATATTCAGAATGTGAGAACAGTTCATTATTGTTATTTATGAATTCGCCGGTTTCTTGTTCAAACCGACTAATGTGATTACTGGCTATTATCTTTGTAAACAAACGTGCCTAAAAGTATTCTAAATGTCATAATTCACAAAACTCTGAAATATATCATCATCTAAACTTAAGAAATTAATGTATAAATATATATTAACTTAACACAAATTGAATTCCCGGGCCAACTCGGCCATGAAAGCTGGGCCAGCTCGCCCCAAAAACTGTCTGGACCGAGTTGGCCCTGGGACGAGCTGGCCCGGATGCCTTTAAACATCTTCTTCAGAACCATAAGACCGAATGGGTTCATATTTGGTGTGGATGTTCCCTAGGTGATTCAGATTTGTTCAAATGAGGTCACTGGGTCAAATAGTTGTGAAAGCAGGGCCATAACTATTCCTCCATAGTAATTCTTAGAATGACTTCTCAAGAACCAGCAGGAACAGGATTTGCTCACCCGGAGGTCGCCCTTACACCCTGTCTTGAATTTTCTTGGATTTGTAGGTAATCTGTCTAGGTCGTGGCTCAGGAGGATCAGGTGAAGTGGGATTCTTTTTATTTTCTTTTTCTTTTTGTTTTTGGATTCTTTTCGTTTCTTTTTTGTTGGTGATGACTCACAGGATGATGATTCTGATTCTGATGGTGGTAGATTTGCGAAAATTTCTTCAATGGTGCTATTGAAACGTCTGATAGGCTCGTCTTCGTCTTCTTCCCAGTCTGGGTCGCTTTCTCTCACGGATCCGGCGGCTTCTGCTTTTGTTGAGTGCGAAGTCTCCGGCTCGGTGTATTCCGGAGTCAGAGGGGTCCTCGTCTTCGTTTGTAATAACCTCGTCTGGCCGTGATGGTGGTGGTGATGGTGATTCCATCCCCTGGGCAGACAGGACCGGGATCTCTGCTGTATGGGCGGAGTCGACTGGTGTAGTTTCCGTCGACTTTTTCGCCTTCCATGCAGCGAGTCTTTCGGCATCTCTCTTTTTCATCGATGGTGTTTTCTTTTTCTTCTTTCTCATCTTCTGTCGAGGCTTCCGTGCTGATTCGGTAATATCCGAGCCCTTCCCGGTAGGGAGCCCTGAAAAGAGCTTTGCCGGGCTGGACTGGAAGTCCAGAATCAGCTGGTATCCGCCTTTGTGAGCGTGGAATGACCAGCTCAGACAAGGCGTGACATGCACGGCTTCCAGCATGCTGGTGACACTAATTGGGATTAGCGGTGGCGAGTTCATCCTGAGAGGTGGCGATCCAAGCTCTCTGGAGGTCCGACTAAGAACCATTGGGCCGATTTAGCTTATATTTGGTATGGAGGGTCACTGGGTCAAATAGGGACAGAGCCAGGGACATAACTCTTTTTAAAAAAAATCAAAACAAAACAAAACCAAATAAATGTATTTGAAAAAAACAACTTTTTTTTTCAAATTATTTTTTTTTTATTTTAATTGAGATTAATTTCTTGCTCAATTTAATTTGTTTTTTTATAACTTTTAAATTAAAAAAATAAAATAAACACCATTATAACATCCACCAGGGTGACTCAACCAAATTTGGTTTAAATCAGTCTAAAATTAACAACATGCAAACACTCAAAGCTTTATGAGATATGAGGAAGGTGCCTGAGATCACAGAATGTTTACTTAACACCATATAGAAGTCACATTGATTATAAAGAAATAAATGAAATGGCAGTGTTAACAAAATCTGACTGGGGTGACAGCTCCTTTGATTAATACCTTAAAACTCTCTGCCTGTTAGATAGTTTGTATATAAATGACCTATGGCTTATGATAACAAACTCCATGGCCAAGTGTGAATGATGAATCTGACAGTATGGGCCAGTAAAACTAAATACCTGTTTTCTCAGGCAACTAAATATGGGGAAACTGGATGAGAAAGAAGGAGGCATTTTTTTAGCTTACCTGAGATGAAGAATTGAGTCATATTTTGTGTGGATGGTCCCTAGGTGGCTGGGATTCTGTTCTGTTCAAATGGGGGTCACATGGTAAAAAAAGTGGCATAGCTATGGACCTAACTCTTTCCATCCATAGTAATTCTTAAAACATCTTCTCAAGAATCATGGGGCGAATTAGCTTATAATTGGTATGGAAGGTCCTTTGGGTGACAGGGATACAGATGTTTTAAAATGAGTTCACCGGGTCAAATAAGGGCGGAGCCAGGGACATAACTTGTCCATCCATTGTAATTCTCAAAACGTCTTCCTATCAAGAACCATCTATCTATTCAGCTTATATTTAGTATGGGTGACTAGGATTCAGATTTGATTCAGAATTGGATCACTGGGTCAAATATGGTCGGAGCCAGGGACATAATTCTTTCCACCAATAGTTATTCTTAAAACATCTTCTCAAGAACCATTTTAGTATTGAGGGTCCTTGTGTTACTTGGGACTGGGTTACAGATTTGTTAAAATGGGTTCGACCAATCAAGAAATAACATTTGGTTTATATGGCCTACGGAGAGTTGGGATCAAAATTTGTTTTAATGGGGTCCACCATATAAAATAGGGGGGCATGTCAGGTTGGAACTTTGCAACAGTTAAGAAAGTTTGAGGTATCAGTTGTTAAATTCCAACATGTGCAAAGGAATTTTACGAACTTGGGAGTGTGTTTGCTTCAGTTGGGAGGGAGCAGACTATGGAATATGTGGGGTGGGGGGGGATCAGGACCAAATTTCAAGGTGGACACCCCATTGCTCAACAGAGACCCTCTGGGCTAGGTCCCTCTTTAGGACTACTTGTTTTTAAGTGATTTTGACAAGTACTAACTCTTATGGTCTTCCGAGTCCCAGTCTTCTCAGTCTATACTGTCTGGTGAGTGTATCCACAGTCATTGGCTGTCTTGTTTTAGTTTCAGGATGATAACTTTACTGTCTTTAGTCTGAACCCCAAAATCTACTACATTCCTCCCCATTTTCTCTTTCAGTTTCTTTCCCCGGGGGAATCCAGACATATAAAATATATTAGTGGTGTCACTTCCTTCAATGAAGGTTCCATCAAGGGATTTTCTAGAAGGCCATCGAGTTGGTCCTCATCTCCTGTGTCTGTGATTTTACCAAGTGCGCCCATTGTTATGTATCCCTTCAATGAAGAGGCCTGCTATCACCCGAGGCTCCTTTCTCTTCTAAGTATATGCAGGATACTGGTAGCCAAACATGAGTTTAGTGTGCCTGTCGTTTGCAGAATGAGGTCCCCAGAGGGAGAATTTAGTTAAGCTATCCCACATAGTGGGCTAGCATCACCAAATTCACCCTCTGGAGACCTCATTCTGCATGGCCTCAGCTGTTATGGGAGAATAGACTCAGTATGAAGTTCCCAAATGTAGCATATTGTGATGTACACCCATTGGGAACCTCGATTATGCAATGTGTCGTCTGCCAATTTGGGGATTTATAGAAACTAAACTAAAAAAGAAATAGAATCTATGTTTCTATAGAAATCTGATAATGAAGAAACTTTCCAGAGAAGATGAGGCTTAAGCAGAATTAGGTCCCCAGAGGGTGAATTTAGTGATGCTAGCCTGCTATGTGGGATAGCGTCACTAAATTCACCCTCTGGGGACCTCATTCTGCAAATGACAGGCACACTAAACTCAGGCATGCTGATAGCCACTTCATTTTTGGGCTGCATACAAAAAACTTTTCAGTCCATGATTATTTCCGGAACAATGCCATCAGTGCTTGCCTGTTCCAAGTTGGTGTTTGGACCTTCTCCTTCTATGGACATTATACCATCACTGGCTGGGGCAGTATTGCCTTTCCGGAACGCTATGGCTGTTCATGCTTTTTACTGTAGATTAGTAACTTGTCAATTCTTGAGAAAGCAAACAAGACAATCGAAGACAGCGTATTTTGTGCTATTGAACCGGACAATATAACGCCCAACCAGACATCAAAAGAGGAACCGGATTGTATTGATTGCAGCCTGTGACACCGAGCTTTCCATAAATGGCTGTATTATTATTAAAGTGATAGTACCAGTATGTTTATTTATCGGTGGATTTTAATAATAATTTAGAATAATTGATAGCACTAGCAGTGTTTAGAACTTAGGTCGAGGCTATTCTGCAATATGCTGTAATATATGAGTGACAGGTCATGTCTTGCAGCTATCGATCTTGTTTATTTCTCTAGACGGTCACTCAGTAATGTTTCCTCGGGGTGGTAGATATCAGTACAGCAATTATCATGGCGATGAAGACTCTGGCGCAGGGTCACAGAGGGGTGGTTATGGTGGTAGAAGGAGAGGTCACAGAGGAAATTATGGTCGAGGGAGAGGAAGAGGAAGAGGCTCTTATCGTCAAGAAGATGATGGTGATGGTGGTGGAACGCGTGGCGGTAGACCAGCAGGGCTCAAAGGGAGAGACATCGGCATGTGGTATGCAAAAAGAAGCCAAGAAAAGAAACGTCAAGAGGTAAGATATAAATATTGTAATCAAGGCCTACATGTATAGGCGTAATTACCTATTCAGTGGCCAACATTTTGTTATGTATGTAACTCATCAACATAACCCTCTTGTTTTCCCTGTGGTATATTTTAAATTTAGAGTCATACTATTTTTCACTCAATTTTAAATTCGCACACCGATGGCTATGCAAAAAATAGTACTGCACGAATTTAAATATGACTAAGGTATATGAACTCAAACATCACACTGACCAATCTAGAACAGCTACATGTTCGATAGATTGGAACAAATAGCAGGAAATCACATTCATTCAGCCCTTTTTATAGTAAATGGATTCTCTCACCTAGCTATAAAAGTATATATTGGAATGGCCTATTATTCAATTGGAGGGGGTGGGGTGTTCAGAAAAAATAAGCAGACGACAGACAGGCGAAAAGATATTTGACATACTGAAGGATTCATTTTCATTGTAGGTTGTTTGTTGAACTTATTATCTGAACATTTCCAATGGGAACTATTCATAAATGGATATTTAGTAGAGAAAGGGTTAAAATTATATAGTCAGTCTCAGTTAACCACAAATCGCAGCAAGTCTGATCGGAGTCAAACAGAAGATATTTGTGACTTAATATTTTTTGAAAGTAATGGGATTTCCTGTTATTTGTTCTAGAATATCGAACGCCCATATATGGCAGATACATGTAATCAGATCCACTCTCACCCAGATTGCTCTGGTTATATGAGTTTTGTTGCTTTCCAGAGACCTGTTGTTGGTATGACACATAGTAGTGAATTTCACATTCGTAAGCTGCTACATAACATTCAGACATCAGAGGACATTTCTCCACAGCCAAGTTCATCATGTGCAGTATTTCCACCTGATAATGAAGACAACATTAGCGTAGACACAGCTGATGAATATAAGGTATCATGTCATGAAATTTCCCCTTTATATCATTATTGTTCTATCCCTATTTTGAAAAAACAGGATGTATTTATATGTTATTGTTCTGTCAGTTTGTCCATCGGGTCTGTGCGTCCGTCCACTCTTTTTTTCGAATTTGGGAGTTGCCCACCAATTATCGCCCTTTTTGGCCCTTTTTGTTGGAATTTCCTCTCACTTTTCATTTCCGGATGATAACTTTAGTAAGGCTGAATGAATCGAATGACATTTGGTATATGAGTATACTAGACCAAAATACAGGTCAAGTTCGAAATTGGGTTCCACCCACCAATTTTTACCTGAGTTATGGCCCATTGTTGAAATTACCATTGTAATTGTTGCCTCTAGTGCTGGGCGATATGACGATTTATCGAGTATAGCCAGTTTAAATTTTGATATCGTCAATAATATCGTCTGAAATAAAAATATCGTAATACCATCCCAAGTTGTAATATTCTCCCTGTAGGTTGAAACCAATCATATCATCCCAACAAACAGGGAAGTTAAGAGTAAGTATAATAGTCCCAAACTTCCCGGAAATACGCAGTCAAAAAAGTTTTAAAACATCGGAGCACGTGTTTGTCAAGTTGGATATGCTTCGTCGGAAACATCAAAACGCTGGCATCAGTTGGCTACATTGTGAGATGATTGGAATGTCGCGCACATGCGACTGGTGCAATGACCTCCTTTCAAGTTGGTGCAGCTTGCTCTGTCAACCGTAACTGGTTGCTTGGAGACGGAATACCATGTCAGATTTTATGTTGACCCCACTAGCTGATTGTGTCATTGTGTGCAAATTGCGAGTAAAATTATTTGTGGACATGTGCCGTATTGATCATGGCATTGCTAGCGCTTCAACAAACGTCAATTTCACAAACTAATTGAACATGTCTATATCGTTTTTCTTCGGCTGAAAAAATGCCCACGCAAATTCATTTCACGTCAGCTTTTGCCTCGGCACTGCCCATTGCCGACCCTAATTCCCAGAGCTGCTGTATTATTTATATGTACATTGAAGTCTCACGATGCTACCCACTACCAATTCCCACTAATAAGTAGTCTCACAAACAACCAATTCCTCACTAATAAATAGCATGGCAATTTGAATCCGAATGCGGTGCTTTATGTGTAGTGTTAAGCTCTGTGGTCGAAGGGATATAACGCTAAAAATTTATGAGATCTGAAAACGCACTTGGGCCTTGTTATATAATTATATGCCTTTGTTTCAACCCATATGCGGATGCTTTACTCTCAATCACTGGTTCATGTTACATGTCAGTAATAGGTGCATGCTGTATACATGTAGGTAGGTGAGAACTACACATTCCCCTATTAAGGGATCAAATAAGCCGACAGGTGTTTATAAACACGCAGCTCATCTGCCTGACATCTCACACATGGCAACAATAACACATGCATGAGTATGCATGATTGTTTGAACACTGTTCATTAATTTTGACAATGTGTTATCGAAACGATGCTTTGAACACTGCTTACAGTTTATATTATGCCTGACCAAATTTGAAAGGAGTTGAAAGTTGTTGTGTTCGCCGTCGGCAAACTGTCAATTGCATGGCCCACAAATCACAAATAAAACATAGGGATGTATTGTGCAAACTTTATCCATGAAATATTCCATATGTTATACATTGTACTTACCAATTGTTATATACCAAAATAATATCGCGATAATATCATTTATCGCGATGTCACCATAATATCGCAATCTTTTTTTTGGGCCAATATCGACCAGATCTAGTTGCCTCATTCTTCCAGTTGGCATGGAGTCTGTATATTGATTATTCACTCATAAGTTTGATTTAAAAATGAACACACGATCAGGGTTCGCGCTGCCACTTGCCAAATTTGCCAATGGCAAAAATAATTCACATTTGGCAAAAAATATTTTCATTTGGCAAAAGTTTTGGCAAGTCACTTTTTAATTCCTCAAGAAAGTTGAACAATATTGGTCAATCAATACCATTCGTTTCAGGAAACTCTTACAACATAATTATATTAGTGGTGTTTTATAAGGTTTAAGAAAAGTTTACGCCTCTATTAAGATGCAGCTAATCTCATAGCATTATTACGGATGGCTGGAGTGATTATAGTATTTAATGTGGTGGTGTTTACATAGTTAATCCTCTTGTGATGTGCCATTCTGATGAAGCAACCCTTCTAGCTTTGTATTGTTTGGTGATTGGCTTATTGTTTTTTGATAAACCACAATAGTGATGTGAGTATAATTAATTATTAACCAACTGCTTTTCTATCGATATCAAAAGTCGTACAAACCATGAGTGTCGAAACAAAAGACTTAAGGTTGCAGAAAATGATACTATCAGGGATAGCATTTGGCAAAAAATATTTTCATTTGGCAAATTATTTGGCAAAAGTAAATTTCGGTCCAGCGCGAACCCGGCACACGATATGTCTTGAAACTGAAGTTATCATTTTCACAAAAATATGCATACTTAGTAAAAATGCCTAACTCTGGCACAAATCTATGGACCGCAACCACATTTTACATTGACCTCTGTCAGCCACTCAGCAGGTTTAAGGAGGAAAAATTATATGAAAATAATTATTTGCCACTTCTCATTCCTTCACAGCCGAGTCCATCATGTGTCCTGCCTGACGATGAAGACGACATTGGCGTAGAATCAGCTGAAGAATATGAGGTATCTTGTGTGTCTTCATGGAAGTTCAAAATTAATTTACTATTCATGAGTTTGAAGGTGTTTAATCCAAGACTTATTCAAATAAAATTTAGAACCTTTCCCAATTAGCAAAGCCTTCTAAATTATCAACTTGTAAACAACATGATAACATAATTGATGTAGGAGTAACAGGTTGCTTTGAGAATTTAGAATGTAAATACGTCCCTGTTGGATATTTCCTCCAAACCCAAAAATCAGCAGTTGGGCTTGGAGGAATATTGTGTCAATCCATTTGCAATGAATGATTTACACTGAATGTAGCCCCAAGCTAACCTATGTCATACTCTAAAAAATGGAGACATGTACAAACATTTGTTTCTTAAATTTACACAGCTCTTTGAATCAATTTTCACCAGAAAATTGGTAACTAAATTCAAACCACTTAACTTAATATCAAAACTTTCAATACTTCTGGTTTATGGTATGTTATTACTGGTTTATGGTGTGTTATTACTGGTTTATGGTGTGTTATTACTGGTTTATGGTGTGTTATTACTGGTTTACGGTGTGTTATTACTGGTTTATGGTGTGTTATTACTGGTTTATGGTGTGTTATTACTGGTTTATGGTGTGTTATTACTGGTTTACGGTGTGTTATTACTGGTTTACGGTGTGTTATTACTGGTTTATGGTGTGTTATTACTGGTTTACGGTGTGTTATTACTGGTTTATGGTGTGTTATTACTGGTTTATGGTGTGTTATTACTGGCTTATGGTGTGTTATTACTGCTTTATGGTGTGTTATTACTGCTTTATGGTGTGTTATTACTGGTTTATGGTGTGTTATTACTGCTTTATGGTGTGTTATTACTGGCTTATGGTGTGTTATTACTGGCTTATGGTGTGTTATTACTGGCTTATGGTGTGTTATTACTGGTTTATGGTGTCTTATTACTGGTTTATGGTGTGTTATTACTGCTTTATGGTGTGTTATTACTGCTTTATGGTGTGTTATTACTGGTTTATGGTGTGTTATTACTGGTTTATGGTGTGTTATTACTGGTTTATGGTGTGTTATTACTGGTTTATGGTGTGTTATTACTGGTTTATGGTGTGTTATTACTGGTTTATGGTGTGTTATTACTGGTTTACGGTGTATTACTGGTTTACGGTGTGTTATTACTGGTTTATGGTGTGTTATTACTGGTTTACGGTGTGTTATTACTGGTTTACGGTGTGTTATTACTGGTTTACGGTGTGTTATTACTGGTTTACGGTGTGTTATTACTGGTTTACGGTGTGTTATTACTGGTTTATGGTGTGTTATTACTGGCTTATGGTGTGTTATTACTGCTTTATGGTGTGTTATTATTAAAACTTTTGCATTTAGATGGAAATCTTGCAGGTGTGCTCGAGGATCTTATTTTTTTTATTTTTTATTTTTTTTATTAGAAAATCATTATAATATGAACAATATAATAATCACAACGAACGTACTCGTTTGGCTTACATTCAACAAAAAGTATATTCTATCATTCAATTTCTCACATTCTCTTGCACTCACATTCATTCACTCAGTATCCACCTAAAACAATGAATATTGCAAAAAAAAATTAATATTTTGTTTCAATTCAGTAAACTATTTTTTTTTTTTTATTATACACAAATGAATGTTTGCATCCCTTTTTCATATTTTGATAATGGAGTATATGTCCCTGTCCGATTTTAATTTCTTCAAAGAAAAAGAAATAAAATTATGATTAGGGAGTCTTATCTTTGTCTTTCAATAATCCCAATAGTAGACCCCAGTCTTTTTCAAAAATATGACTTTTGAAATTCACCTTTGATGCAAACTGCTCTGCCTTTAATTGATTTATTATCATCCTGAGAGCTCCTTCAGTAGTGAGTTCACAATTTGCTAATTTATTATTATAGATATATCTCTTCAATATCCGATTTAAATTGTTCAAGGTATAATTTTCTTTTCCTGAAATCCCTAAAATAAAGGTAGAAGCAGATTTTATCAGCCTATCTCCATAAGTTAAGAACCAATTTGACATTTTTTCATAAAAAAACTTTACTTTGGGGCAGTCCCAGAATATGTGCTTAATTGTTTCATCGTCAGCATTACATCACTGACATAAACTATTATCTGTGATCTTGATCTTTTTCAAATAATGATTTGTACTGAGGATTCTATTCAAAATTCGATACTGTAACCAGCATAGATTACTATCTTTGGTGGTCTGAAATGGGATTGTGAAGATTTGTTCCCAGTACTGGTCATTCATGGACTGAATTGTAAGTTCATTGGCCCATTTTTCAATTGGTTTTTTGGACTTTTCAAGGTTTCATGAGATAACATTGTATATATCCGTGGCTCCTTTTTTAGATTTCAAAAGAATGGCAATTTCTTGTGGGATATAAGGTCTGCAAGGAATTTTTAATTTATCAATTGGAAATATCAAAGTCAGTTCTGCTTGTTTCTTCATAGCATGCAATGTAAGAAAATCAGTTTTTACTCCATACTGGTCAAAAAGTGACTCTTGTGAATGAAAAGTTCCATAATTTTTGACTAAATCTCCAAGGATCTTATTTCTAGCTGCATCAATAATATAGATGCACATGATATATTTGGACATTTGGTTCTTTTCAAATTTGTGCACTAATCAGCGGGCACTGCCTTTTATTGGGGAAATCTAAGTTAGATATCCAACCAATCAGAATGATTGTTTTAGGCATAAATATTCCAGTTTTAATAATTGCAATTTTTATGTGTATCTTTTCATATATATATTTTCGTAGTCAACTTTTCCACTCCAGATAGAAAATACCTCAAATCTGTTCATTGATTATTTAGAGCGGTGAGGCCTGTGCCAGTACAGAACCCATGAGTTATCAGGAGGAGAGTAACTTCAATATCTCTTTGGAAGATAGTGATGAAGAAGGTTCTGATATGGTGGGATATAGTGAGGAAAGCTTTGCTAGAACGGCCAGAGTAGATGAAGGTAAGTCACTACTGCTCAGAATATAGTATGGAAAGCTTTGCTAGAATGGCCAGAGTAGATGAAGGTAAGTCACTACTCAGAATATAGTATGGAAAGCTTCGCTAGAATGGCCATAGTAGATGAAATCAATATAGAAATTTCAGGGATAAGATACACCATCTTGAACTGACATCGTAGATGGAGCTTCATGGTCCAGTGGTTAGCGTGTCTGACTTCTCTTTGCTGGCAACAAATCGAGATGAGTTCACAGCCCGCCGCTGGTCTAACGTAAGTTTCATACAACAGTGTCTTGGCCATATTGAGCGATGTGCAGTCTAATGTCTAATCACTTGCTGTTCAAATCTCGTGCCAAGCTGTGACCTTGAACAAGGTCGTTCGTACTGTAACTTCTTCGCACCACGGTACGGGTGTCAATAGATCTTGTCAGTATGTTACCCTTGATGCAAATTCGTTGCAGCTGGGTTTGCTTCCTCGTTTGAGGATGGGAGTGACAATGGTGTCATTTGACCTATGACTGATGTCAACATAGTTGATGGAATGTGCAATTGTGCATTGAAAATAATTCACTGTATAATCAGGTATAATGTGTTATATAAATGGATCAATTATTGTTAACCCTTTCATGACGGAAGCTGCGCTGGTGCAGCATTCAAGATCCTGTGCCAGTGCTTTCTTGTATATATGCAAGTCTCCCATAGGGAGCCTTGCATATATTAGAGAATGTACTGGCTTACAAGGTCAATGTAAATTTTGTTAGGCCAATGCATTCTCTTATATATGCATGGCTCCTTTTGAGAGACTTGCATATATGAAAGAATGCATTGGCACAGGGTTTTTGCAAAATTTCAGGAAGCTCCAGTCATGGAAGGGTTAATATTAGTACAAAATCACTGTTCTTCATGAAATGATATGTTTTTTTAATTCACAGGTGCCTGGTATTTTAAAGGTCCCAATCATGATGAGGAACTAAGCAGACGACTGAAAATGTCGCTTAAAAAGAAAGAAGATAGCAGCAAATATAATGATATGTTAGGATTCAGAAAGAAGCTACCTGCATACAAAATGAGAGATGTAAGAGCTACACTTAACCCTTTATATACTAAATACTCATTGACGAGTAGTTCAACAAACACCACTAGCTAGTCCAAGTTTCCTGAGGTTCAAATTCTTATAATATACTGCCTCCAGTAAGACCCATGTCTGTTATTGGCCATATATGCATGCTACCTTACTCATATTTAAATTCACAGTATTCACCAATTGTTGTGCGAATTTAAAACTGAGCGAAAAATAGTACGACTCATCATCACTCATGAGTTTATACCGGACCACAAGGACAACATGATGACATGTTAATGAGTTACATACATGTTTGGAATGTTTGGCTGAATAACCAATTAGGGCCATATATATTAACAGGTTGGGAACTAATATCAACACCATTAATTACATGCAAAGCGACCCTTCTGTGACACGTGCACCGTTGGCATAATGTTCTGTGTTAACTTAATTATGTCAACCGAACTATGTAGAATACATGCAGCAATGTACGTGGTGTGGTTTTAATTCCTTCGAGTTCATTTCAACAATGTCCATAACTATTTAAATATCAAAATGATTATTTGGAGCATATAAAAACCCTTATTCACAACAAACTGATGATGTAGTCGTGTTCTATAATATCCGTCGTGATGATCTTTAATATACACATGTATCCCCAGAACGATTAAGAACTGAAAATGTTATCAGTTACAATGCTTTTATGAAAATATTTGTGTCGGTTTTGAATTCACGCAGCAAGGTGCTCGAATTCAATAAGTGCGAATTCAAAACTGAGAAAAAATTAGTACTCCGCAAATTTAAATACAAGTAAATTATTAGAATTCCAATGTTAGCATCTTG
Organism: Siphonodentalium dalli; assembly: GCA_032622095.1. NCBI lineage: Eukaryota > Metazoa > Mollusca > Scaphopoda > Gadilida > Siphonodentaliidae > Siphonodentalium > Siphonodentalium dalli. The sequence goes on from CP136064.1 coordinate 99,060,151, forward strand.
TCACCATAATAACAGTACATTTTAGATATCTTCTGGAAGATATAATTGATTGTCATTGACATAGCATATCATCATAGCTAAAACTGAAAAAACTTAAAGGTCCACTTAATTTTCGAACCACCAGATCACATTATATACAACATATTCCATATTATATACCATTTGAAAGAGGAAGCTCCAAAACATTGTATTGTCAACTGATCCTGTCAAATAAACTGGGAAAATATTGTTTTTGTCGAGGTACTGAGGTTTGTTCTGTGATTAATTGTGATCCGGACTGGACTGTAAAGTCTATTGTTCTTAATGGAAGGGGAATAACTCTATCTCTTAGTTTGAATTCTGATGCATTCTGGGTTGACAAGGGGGGAAGTCTTGGAATGAATCTGAGAATCTCTATCACTTGGTGGACACTACAAGGTCATTGCTGTTCCATATTCTGGTGGAATATATATATTTTGGTTCCTCTTCCAAATGGTATATCATATGGGATATGTTGTGAATAATGTATCTGGTCATTCGAAAATTAAGTGGGCCTTTAATGTGGTCAATTCTCACGGACATTGTCTAACTTCTACTGCTTGGAGAATATAATCATAAACATGTCTTTTTTCAGGAAATTCTGTCCGCCTTAGAATCAAATCAAGTCATGGTTATATCTGGAGAGACTGGCTGTGGCAAGACGACTCAGGTATCAGTTTTATTTTGAAGTGTTCAAATCACTATTATACTAATTTGTGGCCTACTAAACTACAGCTTATGATCTAAGAATTAAAATAGAATTGAAATAAGGTGCCTGTGATTTGCAGAATGGGGTCCCCAGAGGGTGAATTTAGTGATGCTTCCCCACACAGCAGGCTGGCACCACCAAATTCACCTCTGTGAACCTCATTCTGCTTAGGCATCATCTTCTGGGAAGTATCTATAGCCTCAAATTAACATTGTTTTTAGTTTCTTTTTCCCTTCTGTTCAGTTTCTATATCCCCTAATTTGCAGAAGATAAAATGCACAATCGAGGTGAATAATGAGTGAACTTCACCAACTTCAATTTGATCCTAGTTCTCCCATAGCAGTTGAGGCCTCAGCAGAATGAGGTTCCCAGAGGGTGAATCTAAATCCCCCCTCTGAGGACATTATTCTGCAATTGACAGACACACTATTTCAAGACTTGGTTGGATTCGGGCTCATACGTGGCGACTACACAACCACTATGGTACAACTTAATAAAGACACCACACAGTCATGGTTCATATAGCAAGACATATAGGCACTCAAATGCCAATCTATCTCTGACTATATATGGCCAACACCAAAGCATGTGGTCGCCCAGTCTCTTTAAAAAGCCGACGGAAATTTTACATTATTTATTTCTCTGGATATCTCATTCATAATCGGTTACAGGGGCCTCGGTGGCTCAATCGGTTAGGGGTACAATCCAAGCTGTTTCGCCCTCCAGCGCTGGCGATTAGGGTTCAAATCCACATGTTTCCATCGTGGACTTTGTAACTCGAAATCATTATTTGGTGGAGTTACCAGTTACTCGCCGATGGCCAGTGGTTTGCCGCACATGGTTGACGAGTTTATCAGCCATTGAAATCACTGTTAGATTAGTCGCAAGTGTGCGGATTTCCTCCACCACTAAAACTGGCAATGTCGTGATATGGCCTTAGTGGCTAAAGCGACAATAAACCCCAATCAATCAATCATAATCAGTTACTGAATTGATGGGATTCCCTTCATTTCATTGGAAAGTGGCAAATCACATGCATGAATCCATTGGTTTATGGCATAAGAGATCACTTCACAGATCAGAGGTCAATGACATGTTGACAAGTTTCCCAATCATTGTCAAACTCAACTATTGTTGGAAAACTGAATACAGGCGATACATCCATAACTCATTTTACTCATCGCAATATAGGAGACATCATCTTTGAGTTTTTTATCAGTCAACGATATTCATGACTGATTATTCTTTCACATCTAGTTGTATTTATAACTATTTCTAAATAATGCGATTCTCACAAACATCTACTATGCCAGGAATGCACTCCATATTTGGAAATGGTTTATTACGTCATGTTGGGAATGCCGCGTCGTCGTTGAAATGAAATATTATGGACACTTCTAGAGATGTAATTCCGATATAGGATTTTCGTCGGCTATTCAAAGAGACTGGAGTTTAGTTTGCCTGTCATTTGCAGAATGAGGTCCCCAGAGGATGAATTTAGTGACGCTATCCTGCATAGTGGGCTAGCATCACTAAATTCACCATCTGGGGACCTCATTCTGCTTAGGCCTCATCTTCTCTGGAAAGTTTCTTTATTATCAAATTTCTATAGAAACTTCTTCACATAGATTCTATTTATTTTTGTGTTTAGTTTCTCTTTATCCCCAAATTGGCAGTCAAATATTGCATAATCAAGGCTCCCAATGGGTGCACATCATTTAGGAAATTCAAATCTGAGTCTTTGTCTCCCACATCAGCTGATGCCATGCAGAATGAGATTCCCAGAGGGTGAATTTGGTGATGCTAGCCTGCTATGTGGATTAGCGTCACTGAATTCACCCTCCGGGGACCTCATTCTTCAAATGACAGACACGTTATTGTCAGGCTTATTTATTTTCAGGTTCCACAGTTTATCTTGGATGACTATATACAAAGAGGTGTGGGATCTGAGTGTTGTGTAATGTGTACTCAGCCGCGCAGAATTAGTGCTATCTCGGTATGTATAATTATAAATCATGGGGATAAGTTTGTCACTTGTTGAACATATATACTGCAGGCAGTTTCCAGGCACTGTCAAGTCAGTTTAAATACCTTGGTGTTAACCATATACTATCTATAGTAGCATGTGTGGAGTTCCCTTGAACTGTTATTGCTACATTACCATAAAATGTTACCATGTGCATGTTTCAAAGCATAGCATTCATGATTGATTTATTGAACGAAAAATGACGAGGATGTGTAATCTACTAAGTGGATAATAAATCCATAATGGTCATAAAATTACAAATACAAATATAAAAATTTAGTAAATACAATATCCTTGTAATTAAAAAAATGTTCATGGTTTCTTGTATGTCAAATGTTGGAATAGTATTGAATTTTATCAGTATTGGTTATAAGTTTTGGATTTTAAATGAATTTACAGGTATATTTGTATTCTTTCATTCTATGCCAAGCCTGCAATAGTGTGTCTGTCATTTGCAGAATGAGGTCCCAAGATGGTGAGTTTAGTGATGCTATCCCACAAAGTGGGAAGTTTCTATATCCTCTAAATTGCAGAAGATAAACTGCATAAGTGTGGTGACTTTTGGTGAACATCACCAACATCAACTTCAAATGTCAACTTCAATCCTAGCTCTCTTATAGGAGTTGAGGCCTAAGCAGAATGAGATTCCGAGAGTGTGAATTTGGTGATGCTAGCCCACCGTGCGTGATAACATCACTAAATTCACCCTCTGGGGACCTCATTCTGCAAATGGCAGACACACTATTTGCAGACTTGTTCTCTACCTTTTGGTAACTAACATGACAAGGCATATCAATAATTCAATCTCTCATAAGAAGGCTATTGAATATTATATGCATAAACTTATGAGTATATATGTCTTGTTCCAGGTTGCTGAGAGAGTGGCTGATGAACGAGCGGAGAAGTGTGGTGATGGAAGTACCATTGGTTATCAAATTAGGCTAGAAAAGTAAGCGCTAAAGATCATTTCAGACAATGCGTAAGACATGTGTATTGTGCATCTGTTGTATCTCAGGTGCCATAAACATCTTTAACGTTGAAGGCCCATTTAATTTTTGAGTCATCGATTATTTTTTTTATAGTGCCTTCATTAACTGTTTTAATAACAATCTAGGCCATAAAATTACTATTCAAATACTATAATTCATCACCATTTGAAACGTCTGTCTCAGAAGATGCCAATGGAGAAATAGAAAACAGCTGAAATCATAGAAAGATTTCTCCCGTTTTGGCTCCCAAAATGCAAGAGTTAAAACTAAGAATGTATTTTCAATGGAAGGGGAATAACTCTATATCTTAAGATATTGAGTTGTTCCCCTTCTATTGAAAATAATGAAACTTGACCACTGAACAATACATTGGCCTAACAATAATTATCTTTCTATAAAATTGAATCTGTCAAAAGTTTTGAACTATGTATATTTGTTTGCAGAAAGCTCCCAGCTAGATCTGGTTCAATACTGTACTGTACAACTGGCGTTATGCTCAAATGGCTGGAAGGTGACCCGTAAGTTGAAATATGATATTTATCAAGCATTTATTATGATATATAACTTTTTCAATTTGGGGCTCAGATTAGTGAGGAAAATTCAATTCAGCTTATGTAGAGAAATATAATTCTCTGCTTATTATCAACTTCTGTAAATTCTCATAGATATATGCTCTAATATGATATAATAACATCTGGAATCCTAACTAAACTTAATATCAGAATATGAGTTTATTAAATTAATGTTATGAAAACGATGAAGATTTTGAATTAATTAATTTAGGCCATTAAAATAAAATATCTGTGTCAGGGACCAGCCTAGACCAGATTTTCAGGGCGAAATGACTTCGCCCTACTATAAAAAGAAGGAGAAGTGGCCGTTCTATAGGGCGAAGTGAGTCTACAAAATTTAAATTGATCAGTAGACAGTACTACGCTATAGAACGAAAATAGGAGAGATGTAGCCTATATACCCAAAAATAATTGTGAGAGGACAGCAGCATTTTATATCGTAATTGTGGGAGAATGACACGATTTTATTTCATATTTTTCGGGTTTTTTAAAATGCCAACAGTATTTATCAAACCGAAACGAAACGAAATCCTGAACACTTTTACTGCGCTCTATTAGTAATCCCGCTCTATTAGTAATCCCGTTTGAAATTTTAATATGCATCACAAATGAATTGTTTTAAAATTTCTTCCACCAAATTCCATAGAGGGAGTGATGAACTGACACACTGTGAGAGCTGTGAGTTGTAATCTTCATGGTAAGGTGTGGTAATCACGGTAATCTAAAAATCACAACAACCAGATTAACACTTAAGGCCCGACACCTGACGATGTTTTCACAGCTGCCAGTAATCAGACTCCGTTGTCAACATGCTTCCCGATTGGAGCAATACCGGTGTTATTGGTTTTATAGCACCCTGATAGTGGAGTATTGTGTCCAATCACAGTTGACAGTTGTAAACCAAGTAATTATCATAAATTATTTGGGGCATTTTGCCGATTTTCGTCAGTCAACTTTGGAATTTTCAGGGCGACTTGAACTTCGCCCGACTGCAAAAATAAGGCGAAGCGGACGGCGCTAGGGCGACTTCTTTGGCCACGTCGCCCTCTCGGCTGGTCCCTGATCTGTGTTCTCTTTCAATTAGATCTCAATTTTGAGATGAGGGAAGGAGGCTATTTATTATTATATTTTTTATATTAAAATCTTGAAAACATACTCCAGAAATAAAATAAAATTTATTTTTATTGTTAAAATCCAATACTTCTAAGAGAAAAACATATTTGACGTGGCTTTTTTACTTAACATTTTAGTGACGCGGCGTTTGCCTGAAAACATGATTTCACCTTGGTATTAACCCCTTGAGTGTCAGGGGCCAATCTCATTGGCCCTAAACCTACAAAATAAGTCTGTTAAAGAATATAAGAATAAATTATTAAAATTGAAAAAAATTGTTAAAAAAAATTAAATGTTAGGCCAATGCATTGGCACAGTGTATATGGGTTGATACAAAAATCGGACCTGCCACTCAAAGGGTTAAAAAGGTTAACTTGCTTCCAATTGTAGCCTCTTGAAGAGGGCCTCACACATCCTGATAGATGAGATTCATGAGCGAGACTTACAGTCGGATTTACTCATGATAATTCTGAAGGACATACTGCCTAAACGTCCAGATCTACATGTTATCCTGATGAGCGCAACCCTCAACGCTGAGAAGTTCTCGGCATACTATGGTAAGATTAATTAACCGAACTTACGGATGCCTGATCTACATGTTATGATGAGCGCAACCCTCAACGCTGAGAAGTTCTCGGCGTACTATGGTAAGAATTATTAACAGAACTTTCTGGTGCCTTCCCATTAGTTGAGGTTAGAATTCTTTTTCATTGGTTGGTACATGAAGGTCGGGTGATGGGTGACAGGCATCTAGCCATGGCCTTAACTTAAATGATTACAAACGTATTCATAACATTTTGGGGTTTAATTATTCTCCACACCGTAATGTCAATATCAAATATGCTAGATTATCATCTCCAAGCTCATGCCTAGAGCCTTCAACGTACATATTTCAACTAGCAGGGTGACCTTACTTCGTCCGGGCTGTTTCCCCTCTGCTTTCATCCGTCGAAAGGCGCGATTTGACCTTGAATTGACCATTTTGAAGGTCAAGGTCAGGTCAGGGTCACGATTTGACCCGTCCAAAACACTCCCCGGACAAAAGCACCCCTAGGTATTAAATTTTGTCGAAATCCCTTTGAAAGGCGCGATTTGACCTTGAATTGACCATTTTGAAGGTCAAGGTCAGGTCATTGCTAACAAACAGACAGACAGAAGTCCCAAAATATATGGTAGACTAGCAGGTGACCCGACTTCGTCCGGGCTGTGACCTTGAATTGACCATTTTGAAGGTCAAGGTCAGGTCGGAGTCACTATTTGACCCGTCCAAAACACTCCCCGGACAAAGTATCCCAAGGTATCAAATTTCGTCGAAATCCGTCAGTTTTATCCTATTTGACCTTGAATTGACCATTTTGAAGGTCAAGGTAAGGTCAGGGTAAAGATTTGACCCGTCCAAAACACTCCCCGGACAAAATACCCGTAGGTATCAAATTTCGTCGAAAGTCCCAAAATATATATTAGATCATTTGTGGGTACCCGTTTCAAGGTGAAGGTCACCTCAGGCGGAAAAACTGACCCGATGAAAATCTCCCCCATTCCTAGGAACCCCTAAGTACGAACAGACATAAGAATCACGCTCATGTCTGGACACAGACACAACACGCTCATGTCTGGACAGACACGCTCTTTATCAACGACACTGCGGATATGAACGCTCTTTAACTATCACGCTATTAACCCATGAATTTCCATTGCAGTGGCGGGGGAATGGAGAAGGAGTTGTCTGACGTTCTCAGAAGCGGTGTGATGACACTTCATCTGGGATTTTACCCTTAGATAGGAAGTTTGGGCTCAATCTGTCCGGCAGTTTTTCCAGCCATAGCTAACACACAGACAAACAGACAGAAGTCCCAAAATATATATTAGAATAGCTGGTGGGCCCGACTTCGTCCGGGCTGTTTCCCCTCTGCTTTCCAGCGAAAGGCGCTATTTGACCTTGAATTTACCATTTTGAAGGTCAAGGTCAGGTCGGGGGGTCACAATTTGACCCGTCCAAAACACTCCCCGGACAAAAGTACCCGACAAAAGTAACTGTCGAATTCCATACGGTTTTACCCGATTTGACCCGTCTTGACCCGTCCAAAACACTCCCCGGACAAAAGTATCCCTAGGTATCATATTTCGTCGAAATCCATCCGTTTTACCCGAATTGACCTTGAATTGACCATTTTGAAGGTCAAGGTCAGGTCGGGGTCATGATTTAACCCATCCAACACACTCCTCGGACAAAATTATCCTTAGGTATCAAATTCGTCGAAATCCATCAGGCAGTTTTCCCGACCATTGCTAATAAACAGACAGACAGACAGACAAACAGACAGAAGTCCCAAAATATATATAGTAGATTACCCATTAATTTGTCTACTTCTATAAAATTGGGCAATTTAAACCACCTTGTGTTGTGTAGTGCAGGATACTGCTTTAATTTCTACAATTGACCATGACTCTTTATGTAAGCAAGAATAAAATATAAAAAATTAAATTCACCTACCCCAATTTTCTGACAAATCTATTAATTTATAATACACCCTTTTGAAATAAAGGTCATATTATGTAATCAGTCTGTCCATCCATCTGTCCATCCGTCAACATTTTTGGTTTTCAAGTGATAACTCCAGTTTGGAGTATTTGATCTGAACCAAAGTTGGTATATGTATTTCCCAGTTAAAGATACAGGCCAAGTTTGAATATGGGTTCTGCCCAATTATTACATGAGTTACGGCCCTGTGCCAATGCATTCTCTTATATATGTGAGTCTCCCATAAGGAGCCTCGAAAATATAAGAGAATACATTGGCCTAACAATATTTACCTTGACCCTGTAAGCCAGTGACTTTTCTTATATATCCGAGGTTCCCTATGGGAGACTCGCACATATAAGAGAAGGCTCTTGCACAGGATCTTTAACCCTTTACCCAACAGAAGGGCCCTGTGCCAATGCATTATCTTATATATGCGAGTCGACCATAGGTCGCCTCGCATATATAAGAGAATGCATTGGCTTAACACATTAAAAATTATAAAATTGTTAAAGAATGTAAGAAAAAATGGTAAAAAGTGTTAAAAAAATATTTTTTTTAGGCCAATGCATTCTCTTATATATGCGAGGCGACCTATGGTCGACTCGCATATATAAGAGAATGCATTGGCACAGGGCATAACTGTAACCATCACAATTTGGTCAATGAGCCGGTTCCAATGATATCCATATTTGTATGGTTCTATTGAGACAGACCGAAGATATTTTAGGCTGTTGAAGCTTTATTTGGCCGGTTTGGGCCGGTTTGTTGGGTAAAGGGTTAATGCTGCACCAGCGCAGCTCCCATCATCAAAGGGTTAAGTCAACTCAAGACTCTGTTGACTGTCTAACTTCTTCTGTCCTCAGGTAGCTGTCGGATGATGAATATACCTGGCTTCACTTATCCTGTCGAGGAGTTCCTGATGGAGGATGTCATTGAGATGCTAGGGTGAGTTCATATTATTAAAATAAACTAAACAACTATATTAAACATTTGAGGTTTGATTTGATTTGAAATCACACAAAAGGTTCGATTTCTACATAGGGAGACTCCTGCGACTTCCTCTAATATAAACGACAATGCTTTCAAAATATTGCCATTATCATGAATGAATAGACGGGAGATAACCTTGCTTGTATCATTTATTAATTTGGTAGACCATTTCAGTCCATGTAACATACACTGACGCGGCCCCAATACATGGCCATCATTAATATTACAGATTATCTCCTGGTATTTTAACTTGGTCAAGGACAGCAGGCACAACTTTTAAATTTACGGGCGGCATTGGCGGTGGGTATGCTGTTAAAATATTCACCTCCATCAAAAACCGCCGTAAACAGAAATAATAGTAAAATATAGACATATGTTGTTCTTACACCAATCAGAAATATGGCATAAACAGTATATTATTGTCAATTTTTTTCCCTTTGTTATGTAAACAAAAGCAAAAAACGTTACATTACCTGACATAAAGAGCGTTTTTGTTACATTTTTCCGGATATGGAAATAATAAAGAGCGTTTATATCATTTGTGTGTGATTAACCAACTGAATTGCGCTTTGTTATGTAACTTTGTTATTACAACTTCTGTAACACGAGCTGGATCTTGTTTATGTACAGCATCGTATGTCTTGACTACAATATAATATTTACGCACTGATTATGTTTGGCATATGAACAAAACTATATATATTTTAATATTACCTCTGTTGATGGCGATTTGAACAAATATGAATATTTCTGCCTTTAATTCATCATTGGAAAATGGCCAATAAGCAATAGAGCTCTGGATTTTATAAACTATTTTTGTTTTCAGCTACAGACCACAGACAGACCGGAAGCCAAAGAGACCACATGAAAGAGGTAGAGGGAAGGACAGGGAGCAGGAACGTTGGAAGCGTGAGAAGGAGAGAGAGCAGGCACAGTGGAAGCGTGATGCCTGGGTCAGAAATCTTGACACTTCCAAGTATATTGTACTTAATATACAGTAATGCTCTAAGTTATCGACTTCTTAACCACAGGGGAGAGCTTTCCGATGAATGGCAACAAGCCATATTTCCGACTAAATCCTGAAAAGTTACCCATAATTCTGTTGTGGTTAAGGGGTCGATTACTTAGGGCATTACTATACATGCCAACTTCTTAAATTATTACCAGCTTTCTGTCAACTTTTTTTTTAAACCCTTTCAATACTAAATGGGTTCTCCCATTCAGTTATAAAGTGTACATTGGAATGATTTATTATTGATTTGGAGGGATGTTAAGGTAATAAAAGCAGAGGACAGATAAATAAAAGTGCAGAAAAAGTCCTATTTAATATTGAGGGAATTGTTTAGATAATAAGTTCGCCTATGGTCTTTTGTTGAACTTATTATCCGAATAATTCATATGGAATAACTACTTATCAATGATGATTTAGTATTGAAAGAGTTAATTGTCTCATCTTCAATAATTATTTGTCTGATGATTAACTCATTCAATGCCAGTGAGGAGATATCTTGTCACCCAAAAGACACCATCTGTGAATCTCGTCATTGAAAAACAAACCTTTTCAATTTTCAACATTTACCCAGTTTGAAGGTCTTATGTCCTTTTAAGTTTAAATATCTAGGGGATATATCTGCTAGTGTTTCATTTCTTCACTATTTGATTATCATTTTGATTGTTCATTTATTTTACAAAGCATTGAAAATTAACCAAAATATTTTTCAATTTGATGCACCATATGTTTTGCACTTTTCAAATGAGGCCTATTTTTATGTTGACCTTCAGTGGTGTATATTTAAATTTATAAATAGAGGATCAACAACGGGTACCCAGTTTATAGCGGGATTTACAAAACAATCCAGTAAATTAGGTCTGGACCGAGCCTTTGTAAATTCTGCAATAAACTGGGGAAGAGTTGTAGATTCTATTTATTACATGATCCAAAACATACTTAAATCAACAAATGGGACGCGAAACTAGCATCGGCTTCTATAAGGCACGTGATGGCGTTTCACATAACTATGCGTTGTAAAGAAATAGTCCCAGTTAAAGAAAGACTTTGGCGTATTTAATGGCGTAAAATTAATGACATAACTTTTCAAACTCTTCATTCATTACAGTTTGTTGGAAAAATATTGGAAGCCATAGTATTTTGAGACGTAGCGTATGGAAAGTAAACAGACGACAAACAGGAAGTCAAAGGTCACCTGGCACTATTTCCTGTTATTAAACGAACGTTTAATATCACAATTTATAGAATGGGTTTATTGAATGGAATAGGTGTAGGATCATGTAATAAATATTATAAACTGCTGTGTTTATATATTATATGGACCAAGACCATTCATTATTTATTTCCATTGCAGGTATAGTCCTTCTACAAAGAACGTCTTACAAACTATGAATATGGAAGACATAGATGTAAATCTCATTGGTCAGCTCATTAAATATATCTGCTTCAACAAAAATGTAAGTTCCTGGTGGTTGAGAACATGTTAGTTTAGGACCGTCATGAAACCTTGAGTGGTTTAACAAATGGAGAAATGTCAGAGAATTTGTTAATTTAACCCTTCCATGACTGGAGCTTCCTGAAATTTTTCGAAAACCAGTGCCAATGAATTATCTTATATATTTCTCCTATTGGGAGCCTCACATATATAAGAGAATACAATGTCTTAACAATATTTACATTGACCATGTAAGCCAGTGCATTCTCTTAAATATGCGAGGCTCCCTATGGGAGACTCGCATATATAAGAGAGTGCACTGGCACTTGATCTTTAATGCTGCAGCAACACAGTTCCCTTCATGAAAGGGTTAAGAGCATAATCAAAAGTCTATTGGTTTATTGAGTGAAGAAATGTCAGAGAAATTTTGGTCTTTCCTCATTATGCTTCACAATTATGAGTATTACTAATTTTGACCCACTCAAGTCATTCAAACCTGACCTGAGTTTAGTGTGCCTGTCATTTGCAGAATGAGGTCCCCAGAGGGTGAATTTAGTGACGATATCCCACATAGCGGGCTAGCATCACTAAGTTCACCCTCTCGGGACCTGAGACATTCCATAATCGAGGTTCCCAATGGGTGTACATTACAATATTCACTATTTGGAATCTGAGTCTATGTCTCCCATAGCAGACGAGGCCATGTAGAATAAGGTCCCAAGAGGGTGAATTTGGTGATGCTAGCCCACTGTGCAGGATAGCATCACTAAATTCAACCTCTGGGGACCTCATTCTGTAAATGACAGGCACACAAAACTCAGACTTGATTCAAACCAGGCTTACCCACTCAAAGATATGTTCGAGATTATTGATTGAGATTATTCGGTCTGGAGACCCGAGGTACAGTAATGCTCTAAGTAATCGACTTCTTAACAACAGCAGAATTATGGGTAACTTTTCAGGATTTAGTCGGAAATATGGCTTATTGCCATTCATCGGAAAGCTCTCCCCGAGAGCTTTCAGATGAATGGCAACAAGCCATATTTCCGACTAAATCCTGAAAAGTTACCCATAATTCTGCTGTGGTTAAGAAGTCGATTACTTAGAGCATTACTGTAGGCCACTTATTATAATTTATTTCTCAAACTATGGAAATCATACCCCAGAAACAAAACAAATTTCACTTTCGTTGTTCAAATTCAATATTTGTAACAGAAAATATTGAAAATAAATTTGACGAGGCTTTTTAAAAGAAAATGTCAGTGATGATTGAGGTGCCTGAGAACACAGAATTTTAATTTGGATGTTGGTACACACATAGACCATGTTTTTGTATACCCCACCAGTCAGTCGCATTGGCTTGAAAGTCCTACCCGGTGGTAATAGTGTAGTTGTAGACAGCGAAGTGAGTTACAGACCATCATCATGCCAATGGCTAGTATCCGATTTATCGTATTAATCTGTATTCAATACTCAAAATTGTTTTTGGCTCTTTCTTTTCTTAATACTCATTGACGAGTAGTTCCCTAACTTCCCTTAGGAAATATTCAACAAATGATGTTGAATTATTATCCTGAACATTTTCAAACAATGAATATGAATTCTTCTGCACTCCAATTTATACTTCTATAACTCAGAGACCAGCCGAGAGGGCGTTGTGGGCGAAGAAGTCTCCCTATTATTGCTCACTTCGCCCTAATTTTGCAGCCGGGCGAATTTTAAGTCGCCCTGAAATTTCCGAAGTTCACGGAAGAAAATCGGCAAAATATTCATCCTAGTTTACTGCCAACATTGTTTGAACCCTGAAGATTACAACTCTACACCTTACGTAAGATCATCACCCCCTTTGTTAAATTCTGTAAAGGCCAGAATAACTTTGAAAACAAATTCATTTTTGCAACGTACTAATATCTGTACCCAGGTTAGGCACCTTTAATGAGTGAGAATGTTCAAGATTTCGTTTCTTTAGAATTTTTAGCTCAACTTTACTTTTGTAAAGTTTGAGCTATTGCCATGGCTTGGTAATCGTCGTCCGTGTGTGCGTGATTCGTCAACAATTTCCTTTAGCACGGGCTACAGGTCGTACCTTTGGTCATTATGAAATTTGTTATGGGCGTTGACATTGACATGTGGATGGGAACGAGTAATTTTGGGGTCGTTTGGCAAAAAAACATGGCCACCAGCAGCCATCTTGGATTTTACTCTTTGCATGACTAAATCCTTTGGCACGGGCTACAGGTCGTACCTTTGATCAGATCGTTATGAAATTTGTCTTGGATGTTAACAATGACATGTAGATGGGAACGAGTCATTTTGGGGTCATTCGGCAAAAAAACATGGCTGCCAGCAGCCATCTTGGATTTTACTCTTTGCATGATTAAATCCTTTGGCATGGGCTACAGGTCGTACCTTTAATCGGATCATCATGAAATTTGTCACGGATGTTGACAATGACATGTAGATGGGAACGAGTCATTTGGGGTCATTCGGCCAAAAAACATGGCCGCCGGTAGCCATCTTGGATTTTACCCTTTGAATGACTAAATCCTTTGACACAGGCTACAGGTCGTATCTTTGGTCGGATCATCATGAAATTTGTCATGGATGTTAACATTGACATGTAAATGGGAACGAGTCATTTTGGGCTCATTCAGCAAAAAAACATGGCTGTCAGTGGCCATCTTCAATCCATTAGCATGGGCTACAGGCCGTACTGTTTGTCTGATCATCATGAAATTTGTCGTTTTTGTTAATATTGACATACAGATGGGCACGAGTCATTCTGGGGTCATTCGGCCAAAAGACATGGCCGCCAGCAGCCATCTTGGATTTTACTCTTTTGTTTGACCAAATCCTTTGGCACGGGCTACAGGTCGTACCTTTGGTCGGATCATCATGAAATTTGTCATGAGTGTTAATATTGACATGTAGATGGGAACGAGTCCACTTCCCTCATCCGATCATCACCAAACTTCATATTAATCTTGATATTGATCTACTAGATGGAAGCTATCAAATGTGTTTGAATTTCATTTGAAAGCATAGCCATCAGCAACCATCTTGAATTTTACTTTATATCTCTTCATGTTGATAATCTAGTATTACTTAGACCTTTCAACTTTTCGCATTCCTAATTGATCCATTGACTGTAACACATGAAATTATTCCTTTTACAAGTTGAGCTACAGTGTCATTGACACTTTCATTTTCGTATTCATAAGCATTGTGTAATTTAAATTTTTTTCGTATTCACAAGCAGTTGTAAAAATTCCGTTCTTCCAAAATTATTATATAAAATGCTACCATTCTCTCACAATTATGTTTGGGCATTATTCATAGTTATTAGAGTGATGATTTGAACATAAAGTTTTCACATTTCAACCATTGTTTCATCATTTTAATTTAAATATTACATATCTCCTATTTTCGTTATATAGGCGACTAGAGTGCGGGCCGATTTCAATTTTGCCAACCCATTTCGCCCTGAAGAATGCCCACTTCGCCTTATTATTGTGACGGGGAGAAGTCACTTCGCCCTGAAAATCAGATCTAGGCTGGTCCCTGCGAAACTTAAGTGGGAGAATCCATATAGTATAGAAAGGGTTATATTGAAGGAAGGTGTAACTTTCTTGAAGCTTACTTTGCAAGTGTTTGGGATTATCATGAATAGTGATGTCATTTCTAGTATGTTTCTTTTTAAGTTCTAGTTTGTTATAAATAGGTTGTTGGTATTGCAGGAAAATTTCTCTTATTTAAAGGTACTCAATCCGATTCGATGGTCCCCATATAATCAGATTCCAACAACAACAACATTTTTAGAAATGCCACTTCAATTATCAGAATCGATTAATTGCCCAAATATAATGCTAACCACTGTCAACTATAGTATAAAATTGCCCAATACGTGTTATTTATCAACATGCTATTCAACGAAATTTGGCCTTATTATCAACACAAAGCCTCTTGATTTTAAAGTTATCCATTGTCGGCTCGTCGACTATTTACTGGGCCACTGATAAGTCTCCATGGTGAAAAATTTATATTTAATAACTGAGCTTTGATAGGTGGGTTCCTCGACTTGATTCAAATATTTTTTACCCCCGAATCCAAATAAATAGTAATTGAGGGGTGTTTAATTAACTCTTTCAGTGCCAGGGGCCGATCTCATCAGCCCTAATTTACGGTCTGTAGAGTGCCAGGGCTGATGAGATCGGCCCTAAATATATATTATTATTTTTTGGGTTGAATTATTTTTGGGTATGCTTAAGCATGCTATTGCGAATTTAAAAACAAACTGGATAAGTCCTTAGGGGCATGTTAAACTCAAAACTATCACCAAGTATTCATAGTAATAATTTTGATGCACATGAAAAACATAAGATTCCCTGGCACTAAACCTACAAAATAAGCCTGGCACTGAAAGAGTTAATTGGATTATGCATCTTTAATCAAACACTATTTCAGGATGGTGCTTTACTTGTATTCGTCCCAGGCTGGTCAGAAATCAGCAAGCTTAATGACCTACTGACAAAAGAATACAGATTTAGTTCAGGTTAGTAGGGACCCTGTGGTAACCATTTCTATACTAAAGCAGCATTTACGAGTAGTTCTCCCATAGGAAATGTTCAGATAATAAGTTTAACCCTTTCTATAGTAAATAATCATTGGTGAGTAGTTCTCCCATAGGAAATGTTCAGATAATAAGTTTATCCCTTTCTATACTAAAGCATCATTGACAAGTAGTTATCCCATAGGAAATATTCAGATAATAAGTTTAATCCATTCCATACCAAAGCATCATTGATGAGTAGTTCTCCCATAGGAAATGTTCAGATAATAAGTTTAACCCTTTCTATACTAAAGTATCATTGATGAGTAGTTATCCCATAGGAAATGTTCAGATAATAAGTTTAACCCTTTCTATACTAAAGCATCATTGATGAGTAGTTATCCCACAGGAAATGTTCAGATAATAAGTTTAACCCTTTCTATACTAAAGCATCATTTGTGAGTAGTTATCCCATAGGAAATGTTCAGATAATAAGTTTAACCCTCTCTATACTAAACCATCATTTGTGAGTAGTTATCCCATAGGAAATGTTCAGATAATAAGTTTAACCCTTTCTATACTAAAGCATCATTTGTGAGTAGTTATCCCATAGGAAATGTTCAGATAATAAGTTTAACCCTTTTTATACTAAAGCATCATTTGTGAGTAGTTATCCCACAGGAAATGTTCAGATAATAAGTTTAACCCTTTCTATACTAAAGCATCATTTGTGAGTAGTTATCCCATAGGAAATGTTGAGATAATAAGTTTAACCCTTTCTATACTAAAGCATCATTGATGAGTAGTTATCCCATAGGAAATGTTCAGATAATAAGTTTAACCCTTTCTATACTAAACCATCATTTGTGAGTAGTTATCCCACAGGAAATGTTCAGATAATAAGTTTAACCCTTTCTATACTAAAGCATCATTTGTGAGTAGTTATCCCACAGGAAATGTTCAGATAATAAGTTCAGTAAACAACCATAGTACTTCTGCACTTTTATTAAACTGTTATCACTTTAAGATCCCTCCTCCAAATGAATGTTAGATCATTCCAATGTATACTTTTATAACTGAATGGGAGAATCCATTTTGTATTACAGTATAGAAAGGGTTATAGGGGTAGACCTGGTTTTGGGTCAATCTGTGCTATATGCTGTTAGAATCCTAGTTTGAATTGGATTCCATATGACCAGGCCTGAGAACTGAGAATAAAGTGCCTGTAATTTGCAGAATGAGGTCCACAGAGGGTGAATTTAGTGACGCTATCCTGCATAGCGGGCTATCTTTATTACTTAATTTCTATAGAAACTATTTCACAAAGATTCTATTTCTTTTTTAGTTTAGTTTCTCTATATTCCAAAATTGTCAGACGACACATTGCATAAACGAGGTTCCCAATGGGTGTACATCACAATATTCACCATTTGGGAAGTTCAGTCTGTGTCTATATCTCCCATAACAGATGAGGCCATGCATAATGAGGTCCCCAGAGGGTGAATTTGGTGATGCTAGCCCTTCCTTGGGGAACATTTTGGTCATCTACCTTTTGTTTTTTATTTTTATACTAATATGTTGAAATTAATGTTCTGGAGGCATAATTATAGGCAATAATCATCTTTTTTGTTACACATTTACGGGCACATAGAATTGTAAGTGGCTGAAAAATATACTGTATATATGAGAATATATGCAAAAAAGGTGTTGAATGCATTAGAAACTGCCTAAAAATGGATATATAGACAGAACACAATGCACATCTTAATCAAATATCTTTTATCAAATAAGTTGCGGATGGCGCAATGATATATTTTGCGAGAGTGTAGCTCGAGCGAAATGTAACTATGCGCGTCTGCAACGAGTTCGATAAAAGATTTGAGATTATGATGCAAGTTGTGTTCTGTATTTATTCTACACAGTTGTGTCAGATAAGTTCAATCCAGTACTGTCGCCTCCATTGATACAATAGCTACTTCTATTGTGATTTATGTCTGCCATCTTTCTTGGTGACAAAAATAGTTCCGGCTTGTATTCCACTAGAAGTATACACTACTATGTATTCAAAGACTGGGATTCCGTTGAATACGTAAGCCCCATTCTGAGTTTAGTGTGCCTGTCATTTGCAGAATGAGGTCCCCAGAGTGTGAATTTAGTGACGCTATCCCGCATAGCAGGCTAGCATCACTAAATTCACCCTCTGTGGACCTCATTCTGCTTAAGCCTCATCTTCTCTGGAAAGTTTCTTTATCAAATTTCTATAGAAACTTCTGCAAATAGATTCTATTTCTTTTTATACCCCCCGCAACGAAGTTAGGGGGGTATACTGGAGTCAGCTCGTCTGTCCGTCCGTCCGTCCATCCGTGGACACAAATTTGTCCTGAGTTTTTCTCAGTCGTTTTTTGATCAATTTCCTTGAAACTTGGCACAGACATCAACCACCATGGGAAACTGTGCACCTGTGATTATGACATCTGTCGGACCTTTTTTGGTGGAGTTATCCCCCTTATTTGACTTTGAAAATTTTCGCAACATGTATACTTTTGTCCGAGCTTTTATTCCTACTTTTTTAGGTCAATTTTTTAAAAACGTGGCACATATATTTAGTACCATGGGAACTTGTGCACCTGCGATTATGACGTCTGTCTGACATTTTTTGGTGGAGTTATCCCCCTTTTTCGACTTAGAATTTTTTTTGCAACATGCATAATTTTGTCCGAGCTTTTATTCCTACATTTTTCGGTCAATGTTTTTTAATCTTGGCACTGATATTTAGTACCATGGGAACCTGTGCACCTGCGATTATGACGTCTGTCCGACATTTTTTGTGTGGAGTTATTCCCCTTTTTCGACTTAGAAATTTTTTCGCAACATGCATAATTTTGTCCAAGCTTTTATTCCTACATTTTTTGGTTTAAGATTAGGTTTTTTGGTTTAAGATTAGGTTTTTTGGTTTAAGATTAGGGTTATGGTTGTACACCTGCAATGGGAACTGTTATTTTATTATTTTAACTAAATGTTTACTGACATGTGAAACATCTTAGTATTTTTAAAATAGGGGGGTATCCGTAATCCCATTGGGACAGTCACTCCTCTAGTTTAGTTTAGTTTCTCTATACCCCCAAATTGGCAGACGACACATTGCATAATCAAGGTTCCCAATCGGTGCACATCACAATATTCACCATTTGGGAACTTCAATCTGAGTCTATGTCTCCCATTGCAGATGAGGCCATGCAGAATGAGGTCCCCAGAGGGTGAATTTGGTGATGCTAGCCCTCTGTGCAGGATAGCATCACTAAATTCAACCTCTGGGGACCTCATTCTGCAAATGACAGGCACAATGAACTCACTCTTGCATGTGCCTCATGTCAATGTGTGTGGAATACAAAAGTGGTATGTAATGTTTTATCAGAATCTGTTAGACAACTGTTGGAATCTTTAGGGTCTGGACTGTGGAACCTCCTTAAATTTATTACATAATTTTATTACAGATAAGTTCCTTATTCTACCTCTGCACTCATTAATGCCAACTGCAAACCAAAGACAAATATTTAACCGTCCACCTCCAGGAGTGAGGAAAATCGTCATAGCAACCAACATTGCAGAAACTAGGTTAGTTTTATCGCATTAATTTAAAACAATCTCAACTCTATTTAACTTCCATCATTAGTGCATTCTCTTTGTGATGTCTCCATAAAAATTATATGAAGACTATTCTCAGGTTCATGGTGGCTCAGTTGGGACGGTGCATGACACATCGGGCCATTATAAACTGTGTCAGTTAAGCTTGGTCAATTCCTGATAACTATAGCTTGGTATACCTTGAAAATGTAGGGTAACCTGATTTGAGTACCTTGGCAAGTTTGCCAGTTGCTACTTTTAAGCTCAACTTTACAAAGTCAAGTTTGAGCTATTACCATGTGTTGGCATCCTTTGTCTGTCTGTCCATCCATCCATCCATCTGTGGGGATGGACATCCATGTATCTGTCTGTGTGCCATCAACAATTTCCTTTGGCACCCCCTACAGGCCAAATTCCTCATTTGATCATTGCCAAACTTCATATGGATCTTTGGGGTGACATCTGGATGGGAGCTATCATTTTTTTGTTTTATTTCTATGAAAAACATGACCCCCAGCAGCTATTTGAGTTTCACATTTGAATTCATTGGCACACCCTGCAGCCCACATTTATCAAAGAAATGTTTTGAAAATTTTCAGGCATGTTTAGGATCACTTCTAGGTGGGAGCTATCAAATTTGAACTATTTCTGAAATTCATGGTTTCTGGTAGCTCTCTTGGATTTTACTATTTGCATGACGAAATCCTTTGGCACACCCTAAAACCAACATTTTCCAACTTGTTGATCCCAAATTTCATAGGGATCTTTGGGGTGACCTTTAGATGCGAGCTATCGAATTTGAACGATTTGCAATAAAAAAAATGTAGCTGCCGGCAGCCATTTTGGATTTTACTTTTTGCATGACTAAATCATTTGCCATGCCTTACAACCAACATTTTTAATGTGGTTCTTCCCAAACTTCTTAAGAATCTTCTGGGTGACCTCTAGATGGGAACTATCAACTTTTTTCCAACAAAAACAAGGCTGTTGGCAACCATCTTGGATTTTACTCTTTGCATGAATAAATCCTTTGGCATATCATTTATTTATACGATTGATCCCAATCATATGGCTCTTCATGTGGACCTCTAATTTTACTTAAACAATTAATTTTTTTAATTTCTTATCACTCCATTGACTGTAATGTATGACATTATTATGTATTTTCCCTTAGTTAAGCTACAGTGTAATTAGCATGGTTTCCTCCACGATTAAAGCTGTAGTGAAATATATGCCATAATTTATTTGAAATTGTTTTATATCACCAGCATCACCATTGATGATATTGTGTATGTTATTGATGGCGGGAAAATTAAAGTGACCGATTATAGTCCTGAAACGGGGATGTCCACTCTCCTAGCCAGACCTGTCTCCAAAGCCAATTCTCGACAAAGGCGAGGAAGAGCTGGTAGGTAAGTTTCTTTAACCCTTCTATGACTGGAACGTCCTGATATTTTACAAAAACCCTGTGCCAATGCATTCTCTTATATATGCGAGTTTCCCATCTGGTATATATAATGGTATGCATTGGCTTAACAATATTTACCTTGGTTTATAAGCCCACTTTCCCTATGGGAGACTCGCATATATAAGGGAATGCACTGGCACAGGATCTTTAATGCTGCACCAGCGCAGCTCCCATCATGAAACAGTTAAGTGAGGTTCATTACAGATTTAGTGTTTTTGCAAAAAGTAAACAAACAATCGAACTGCATGCAGGGCTTATTTCCCTTGATGACTTGATAAGACCGATGCTACCGGCGACATTTTACCCAACATTTGGTAAACAACCAATATTCTTTCCATTTGACTCAGTGTTTGACTCTTACATATTTAACCATTTCTATACTAAATACAAGCTAAATAGTGTGTCTGTCATTTGCAGAATGTGGGCTAGCATCACCAAATTCACCCTCTGGGTACCTAATTCTGCTTAGGCCTCAACTGCTGTGGGAGATTGAAGTTCCCCAGTTGAAGTTCCCCATTTGGTGATGTTCACTCTGGTGATGTTCACCTCGTTTATGCATTTTATCTTCTACAAATTTCTCATAGCGAAATCAATTCTACACATCTGATATCAGGATAGATTAATTTTAGGTCAAAACCAGGTGATAAAAAAAAAACATAATTATAAAATATAAATTTAATCAAATTGAGATTGAATCTAAGTGAAACTCACAACAAATGAATGGTTGTGGTTCTATATCTCACCGAGAGCTTTCCGATGAATGGCAACAAGCCATATTTCCGACTAAATCCTGAAAAGTTACCTATATTCTGTTGTGGTTAAGGGGTCGATTAATTAGGGCATTACTGTAGATCATAGAAGGGTGATGTTGGGTGTAAATTGAACTGCCTCTATTGTCACTTCTCCCTGATAACAGTCCACTTCTCACTAATAATCAAATAGATAGAAGTGACTTCTCCCTGATAACAGTCCACTTCTCACTAGTAAACAAACGGAGAAGTGACTTCTCCCTGATAACAGTCCACTTCTCCCTAATAATCAAATAGGGAGAAGTGACTTCTCCCAATTTGAAACCTCTAGGATGGCCCCTGATAAATATGTGTTATATACACAATGTGTTTGTATCAATTCATGTATCGCGACTCGGCTAGTTTTCGTGACCATATAGCGACGAGGCGACCTTGGTCGCCGCGTCGCTATGTGGTCACAAAAACTAGCCGAGTCGCGATACATGAATCTTTACAAACACATTGTGTATATAACACATTTATCTACCATTGGTGTGACAGAACCCACCGCACAAATTACAATTTAGGAGTATAGAGTATAGGAGTATATTCAATAGACACAATCCATTACACATGCATGTTTTATCTAATTTATAATAAATACTGAACAAATACATATTAGTTGCTTTGTGATATGTTATACCATAATACCCATAATGGTAGGCAATCAAATAATGTTAAAACCTTGGAACTATTTGTTTGTAGTACGCAAGAATATACGTTGGAATGTTGTTTTGATTTTTCACGCGATTGATGTGACGTCAGTTCATTCATGATTTTGAACCAGTCAACGACGTCACGAGCGCCTTGTATCGCAACTGCAGTAACGATACAGATGTTTTTATCGCCAATTCGTTATCGCCAATTGTATCAGGGAAATTCGTAGGAAATGGTAGATAATACACGACACTGTTGAGGAAGTCTGACATACCAGATATGAACTTACAGTAATGCCCTAAATAATCGACCCCTTAACCACAGCAGAATTATGGGTAACTTTTCAGGATTTAGTTGGAAATATGGCTTGTTGCCATTCATCGGAAAGCTCTCAGTGAGAGCTTTCCGATGAATGGCAACAAGCCATAAGGGGTCGATTACTTAGGGCATTACTGTATGTTTATTTTGACCATGATTTCTTTGAGGACCCAGTCTGGTGTCTGCTATCATCTCTACACGAGTCTAATGGAAATGGAGCTTGAGGACTATCTGCCGGCTGAAATGCTGAGAACTTCTCTTGAGGAACTTTGTCTTAGCATCAAGGTATGGTAATTAAAACCCTTTCAGTGCCAAGTCCGATTTTTTTATCAACCCATATTTCCTTGATCATTTTTCAAATTTATTGATTATAATAATGTGATACATTGATGGAAAGAGCGCTTAGAACTCTTTCCATCAATGTATCACATTATTATAATCAATAAATTTGAAAAATGATCAAGGAAATATGGGTTGATACAAAAATCGGACTTGGCACTGAAAGGGTTAAACAAATTCAGCACAGTTAATTCCAACTATATTGAATATCTAGTTGATGTCACCTATACTAAATACTCATTAACGAGTAGATACCCCTTAGGAAATGTTTAGATAATAAGTTTGTTGAACTAATTATCTGAACATTTGCCTCAATTAAATTGGACGCCTTCTGCACTTTTATCTGTCGTCTGCTTATTTTTACTGAACACACCACCAAATGAATAATAGACCTTTCCAATGTATACTTTTATAACTGAATGGGAGAATCAATTTAGTATAGAAAGGATTAACTTTTATTTCAATGAGAGGGATTTGAGCTATAAATGAAAAATCCACTGAATGGACACGAAAACTTAAGTGACTACCCCAGTTACAGTTATGTTTATTCATTGCTCAAAACTTTTGCTTTGTATAAAATAACTGCTAACTAAGCACGTTTCATTCGTTTCCTTAATGATGACAATGAGGTTATGAGTCCAAGTAAGCATGAATATGAATAGTTTATTTGCCAAGTCATAATTTAACATGAAACAGGCAAAACAAAGAACATAATTATATACACAATATACAGAAGGAATACAGATGCGTTCCAATCACGCGCATCATCACAACACATGTATGAATGCGTCATATGTTATATACTGTTATATACCTATACTATTTATAGATTTATGAATACATCGCACTGATGTCAGCCCCTCAGTGAGTAGAGTGGAGAATATACGATCTCCCTCATTTGTCATAGGAGACACGGGCAGTACGATGTATGTTTGGGCATATGTGGACATAATTATGTGATTATTCATCTGACAAATACAAACAAGTCCAAACTGAATTTATATGCTGGACATTCATACAAATTTCAATCTAGTAACTACTCACGGTGGGTATTCCGTTATCAAAAACAGCTCAGTTCCTTGAATGCGCATTTCAGGAATATACAAACTCGTTTTAGGATGGTCATATTCTCAATAGATATTAATCGGTAGAATTTCTCTCTGTTCGGCTTCTCCCAGTAATATTTAGGAATGAATTTCTCTCTAATTTTATCTAGTTGTTTGCGTTGAATAACCAAGTGGTATTCATCACCAATAGCAATTTGGCACAGGTTGCATAGTCTCTCTAGTTTTGGTTGATTTTTCCACCTCCCCCTCTCAATCGGGAGTCTGTGGTTCGAGGTGCGAATTTTCATGAGGAATTCGGCCAGATGATATGGAATTTCAATGAGATAACGGCTCATTTTTGGGTAATGTTTCAGGGATAAGTAGTTATGTCCGCGATTTGAAGTCATGGAACCAAACCATTCTTGATAAAATTGGTCGGTTAGTGTCTGCTTGATAACTATCATATCATTCTTTGATAGCGGATTCTGTGATAACCATTTATAGTTAAACCCGACATCGCTAAGTGTGTTTTCAATATAATGTATCCACGTAAGATAGACATTACTGTCGGGGTTACTATTGTAGAGTTCTAACGAAATGCGGTACATCTGTTTCGCTAATTGGGATCCATCCTCGGAAATAAGTCGGGACCAATATGACAGCGCCCTACATTTAATTTCCACAGATAATGGGTGTCTTCCCAACTCACCATAGACCATATAATTTGGGGTACTGGTTTTCATATTTAGCAGGAATTTGCAGAATTTCAAGTGTATTGTTTCAATGGACTTGTGAGATTCGAAACACCATATTTCACTGCCATAATTTAATACTGGTAAAACCAGTGTGTCAAAGAGCATTAACCCTTTACCCAACAGAACGGCCCTGTGCCAATGCATTCTCTTATATATGCGAGTCGACCATAGGTCGCCTCGCATATATAAGAGAATGCATTGGCTTAACACATTAAAAATTATAAAATTGTTAAAGAATGCAAGAAAAAATGGTAAAAAGTGTTAAAAAAAGATTTGTTTTAGGCCAATGCATTCTCTTATATATGCGAGGCGACCTATGGTCGACTCGCATATATAAGAGAATGCATTGGCACAGGGCATAACTGTAACTATCACAATGTGGTCAATGAGCCGGTTCCAATGATATCCATATTTGTATGGTTCTATTGAGACAGACCGAAGATAAGTTAGGCTGTTGAAGCTTGTTTTGGCCGGTTTGTTGGGTAAAGGGTTAACATGAGGTCTATTGGGATATCAAGTTTTCTGACTTTGTTCAAGCTAGTCAGTATTTATAATGCGGGACTCCAGTGTAGAAGAAAATGAACGAGGTCTTAAATATATATTTTTTAATTTCTCTTTCTTTTAAGTTTTAACCCTTTGTACTGAATGAATCCTCTCATTATTTGAAAATCTTACATTGGAATTTTCTATTATTGATCTGTAGGGATGGTCAGGAAATATAAGCAGACAGCAGATGGACAGATAATACAAATGCGGAAGGATTCTTATTCACTTAACTCTTAGAATACTATAAAACAAATGGATGTCGCATAATTAGTCATTAAGGTTATATGCCAATAGACTCATTCGATATTGCCCACTTCAAAAAAGCACAGGTGCACGAAATAGTTTCCCGACAGCAGCTCCACATGTGTTAGGAAGATGCCATCCTTGTTGATTCCAATGGACTGATCAATGAAAATTAAATTTCTCTGCAACTGGATGTGTGATTGACAGGTGTTTGATACCAAGACATATTGATGCTCTCAAAGAACTTATCTGAATTCATAGAAATATATTGGGGGGGAAAACTAGATGTTTTTACCAGAACTGTGATTAAATTATAACAAATAACTTTTGGTTTAGTTTAAGTTTATGAGTTATAACCAAAAAGTTTTAAGACAAATTTACTGTAATGATCTATGTGCCTTATAGAATTTTTCTAACACTTTTCAGTTATAGCTGCTTAAACTTAATTGAAACAAGAGTTATTTCCTAAATATTTTCTTGGCAATGACTTATCTTTATGAACATACTAGCTGATGTGCCCCACTTTGTCCGGGCTATTTAGGGATTTCTTTGTAATCACCTCTGTCTTGGCAGAATATACAGTGTCGGTATAGAAACATCCCACATGAGCATATATGAGAGAGGTCAAGGTCAAGGACACGGTCGCACATGAAATTGGAGTCGGATCGGTCGAGGTCCAGAAACATGCCTATATGAGCGAGGTCAAGGACACGGTCGCACGTGAAATTGGACTCGCCCATATTGTTCCTGGGATCAAAGTAGTTCTACAAACCAAATTTGAGTGACCGCTCGAGGTCCAGAAACATGCCTATATAAGCGTATATGAGCAAGGTCAAGGACACGATCGCACATTAAATTGGACCCACCCATTTTGTTCCCGGGATCAAAGTAAGCCTACATACTAAATTTGAGTGTGATCGCTCGAGGTCCAGAAACATGCCTATATAAGCGTATATGAGCAAGGTCAAGTTTTCCAGTCTATAACACACATACACACACACATACATACATAGACAGAAGTTCCAAAATATATAATAGATAATTATGAGTATTTCACAAGTACAGTAACGAGAGCTTTCTGATGAATGGCAACAAGCCATATTTCGGACTAAATCCTGAAAAGTTACCCATAATTCTGCTGTGTTTAAGGAGTCGATTACTTAGGACATTACTGTATGTGAGGTTTTTCTTTTCTTGCTGACAGCTGCTGAAACTTGGGAAGATTGAACCATTCATTCAGAAAGCAATGGATCATCCATCTATGGAGGCAATCCACAAAGCCATTGTTAATCTTCAAGAGTTGGTAAGAAGATTATTTATTAACCCTTTCATGACTTGCTTTTTCCTGCATATTTGTGACCCGCCATATCAAATCCAGTCGTAAGTCGGGATTTTTTTACCCTGTGCCAATGCATTCTCTTATATATGCGAATCGACCATAGGTCGCCTCGCATATATAAGAGAATGCATTGGCCTAACAATTTTTTACAATTTTAATAATTTTTTCTTGTATTCTTTAACAATTTTATAATTTCACCCATACAGAGCCCCAGACAAACATGAGCAGACGACACTCTTCTATATGCTTCTATATATGTGTGGGGCTCCCTGCAGGGTAATGGATGTTTTTTATTTTATGTCCTAAAATTTGTAAGAAACATTTATTTTAAAAAAATGATAAAAAATTGTTAGGCCAATGCATTCTCTTATATATGCGAGGCGACCTATGGTCGACTCGCATATATAAGAGAATGCATTGGCACAGGGTAAAAAAATTCCGACTTAGGACTGGATTTGATATGGCGGGTCACATTTGTGAAAACCCTGTGCCAATGCATTCTCTTATATATGCGAGTCTGCCATAGGGAGCCTCATATATAAAAGAATGCATTGGCCTAACAATTACCATGACCTTGTAAGTCAGTGCATTTTCTGATATATGTGAGGCTCCCTATGGGAGACTTGCATATATAAGAGAGTGCACTGACATAGGGTCTTTAATGCTGTGCAAGCGCAGCTTCTGGCATGAGAGGGTGTATAACACTCATGTATACATTCGCACTGTTGAACTTAAATGCTTGATTTTGATTGCTTTATATTATGCCATGTGATATTGTGACCTATTTTTTCGAAGAAACTTGCAACCAGTGATTGAAGCAGATAAAACTAACCGACGAAGGGGTGTCCACTTCAGGCTACTTTATGTATAATGTCTAATACCTCAACTTGACAAATAGAGGGATAAGATATTACCTGATCATCTCAGTCCTTAATGGAGATTCAATGAGTTTATTGTAAAATATTTACACAGCCCATCTATGTTACACTAAATCCTATTCGGTTATTGGTCGTGTACTTAAAGCACTGTATAGAAATAAATAGAATGTTTGGGCCAAAGATTTTGTGCACTTCTTTTGATGGAGGGGCTGAACCCTTTTATACCCTCTAAGAGGGGACGCAGCACATTCTGACTTCAGCAGTAAATAAATGTCTCTGGAAATTCACAATGAATAGACTCACGAATAATGTTGAATGTGCAAATAAAATACTAAACTACGTTGAACGACAGTTTCCCTATGGATAGTTCTACAAATGACGCAATGCTGTGTTAGGCGAACAAAGTATGAAGTGAAATGAAACAAAAATGTAAGTTGAGAACATTGTTACAGAATATTGTTGAATTAATTGTTGCTAATACTCTTTGATTCTGTGAGTCGGAAAAAAATTTGCAGGCACGTATGCTGATTTTTGACTTTCGACCCTTGTTGGGACCCACCCACCCCCGCGTCCAAATTGTTTTCCGTTTTCCGCAGTTTTTTTCGACCATTTTTGGACACCCACCCCTCTTTTAACACTAAAACAGAGATTTGCGGGGGGAAATTCACTGTAAACAGCTGTATATGAATTTCTGTGCATACTATTAGTCATGGATGTTAACATTGACATGTAAATAGGAACAAGTCATTTTGGGGTCATTCGGTCAAAAAAAACATGGCTGACAGCAGCCATCTTGGATTTCAAAATTCAATCCATTAGCATGGGCTACAGGCTATACTGTTTGTCTGATCATCATGAAATTTGTCATTTATGTATTGACATATAGATGTGTTTTAAGCCAAACTCATTGCAAAAACAGTCAAAAGACTTTCAGGAAAAATATTTTTGAGTTGCGGAAAAAATTGTTTGTTGATCGTATCGACCACCCACCCACCCCGGCATACGTGCCCGTAAAAAACTTTTTTCCACCCACTGTTCCATTAGCAATTTAATCAAAACAATGAATAACAAATATATCAATGAACAAAACCTGTTGAAGGAACACAGGATAACTGGGAGAAATGCCTTTTGTAAATTTAACAACTCTAGGATCTTAACTGTCTAACTTTCTAAATATGTTATTCTCCCAGAATGCACTTGATGATGAAGAAAACCTCTTGCCGCTGGGAGTACATCTCGCCCGGATGCCGTGTAACCCTCACGTCGGCAAGATGATTTTATTTGGAGCGATGTTCTGTTGCCTCGACCCTATTCTCACCATTGCTGCCAGCCTCAGTTTCAAGGATGCTTTCATGATTCCACTAGTAAGTGTTCAGATCAGGGCACATCATGATTCCACTAGTAAGTGTTCAGATCAGGGCACATCATGATTCCACTGGTAAGTGTTCAGATCAGGACACATCATGATTCCACTAGTAAGTGTTCAGATCAGGGCACATATCTTAAGTTGAACAATCTCATGTTTAACCCAGATGTGGTAAGCTATCACATGTTATAGAAATTTTAAACTTTACATCATTTAAAACAATGTACATGAACATAAAGAACCAATAATTATCAAATTTCTGTAAGGCGACACAAATATAATTAGTTGGTTTACGAACCCGCCAACAACTTTTTTACCGAAATTACCAAAAAAAATCTTTGTTTTTTTGCCCATGGTGTTGAGTTTGTGTAAAACTTCTCACCAAATCATTCTATCAGTCATAACAGAATGGGAAAGTGAGAATAAAAATTACGACTCACCAAACCATTCTATTAGTCATAATAGCATGGTAAAATGAGAATAATTGAGATATGAAATGTGTTGGTTCTATTTATTTTTCACAAAAAATAATTTCAAGTATAATATATGAGGTTTGCATTCACCACAGGATCATGTGGAATAATCGCCAATTGGTATGTCATCACACGCCTGTTAGTTTCACGTCTCATTCACGTCCCATTTATTGATTTAAGAATGTTTTATGGAGGTTTTGGAGCCAAATGCTCTGTCCAGACCTAATTTACTGGTCTCCTTTTGTAAATTTTGCTATAAACTGGGGACTCGTTGTAGATCCTCTATGTATACTTTTGTAATTGAATTTGAGAATCTATTCGGTAATGAAATTGTTAAGATTTACAGTAAGGCAGGATTCTTACTTTCTCTGTTGTCCAGTGATTTGATTTTGACCAGGAAATTTTTGCCATACTTTGCCATAGCAGTATCTTATCCCTTTTATATAAAACCGTGAACCTTAAATCCAAATGCAAAGTTATTATATGATATGCCATTGGCTAAATAACTACTTTTCTGTCTGAATTCCTCGAATATTTTGAGTATTATGAAAACAAGACACCAGTAATTTCTGGCACTAGACTGCTCCATTTATCTAACATCGGATCCAGCATTATACGTGATCAGAATTTAGATTCATATATCCTCCATTTATCTAACATCGGATCCAGCATTATACGTGATCAGAATTTAGATTCATATATCCTCCATTTATCTAACATCGGATCCAGCATTATACGTGATCAGAATTTAGATTTATATATCCTCCATTTATCTAACATCAGATCCAGCATTATACGTGATCAGAATTTAGATTCATATATCCTCCATTTATCTAACATCGGATCCAGCATTATACGTGATCAGAATTTAGATTCATATATCCTCCATTTCAGGCAAAACAAAAAGAAGCTGACCTGCAGAGGAAGCATCTTGCTGCTGGATGTAAGAGCGATCACATACTGCTGGTTAAAGCATTCAAGGTCTGTACTCATTATAAGGCCAAAACAAATATTTAGTTGGTAAAGTTAAGAGTTCAGGTATTTTGCAATTAATGCTCAATATGTATGGAAAAAACATACCAAACTAATTTTGAAAAACAAATCGAAAAAAAATTGTTTCGTTTTTTTTAAATATTTTTTGTCATAATATCAAAAATCTAAATAAAACGTCCAATCAATGTGGTGGTGTCTGAGACACAAATAATATTTGTTTGTTTGGTCTGAGGGGTAGTGTTTATATTGCGTTTATCACAAGAGTCCCTAAGTTCTTATTGGACACTTACATTATAACACCAGTTGTTGAGCAATGCCATGTCTGATAAGTTTGCTCCCATGTTACAGGTGTTTCACTAGAACGACTAATACATGCACATCAACAACTCATCTATGAACTTATGCCCCGCCAACATACAGTAATGCCCTAAATAATCAACCCCTTAACCACAGTGAGAGCTTTCCGATGAATGGCAACAAGCCATATTTCCGACTAAATCCTGAAAAGTTACCCATAATTCTGCTGTGGTTAAGGGGTCGATTACTTAGCGCATTAACGTAGCAGGTGCCTATTTTAGATCTAAGTTTGAGAAAACAGTCATAGCACAAGTTACCTTGCCCATGAATTACTACTTGGCACGAGATTTTATCACTATACAACTCTACAGTCTCACAACACTTAACTCGAGTCGCTGATGAGAAACTGAACAGTCCACCGGCAGGCATCAAACTCACATCACATTGACATTGTGTTGATAACGCTGTCTGAGGTAATAAAATTGATGTGGTTTATTTAACTCTGATCTGATTGCCCTATTAGTTTAACCTTTTCTATACTAAATACTCATTCATGAGTAGTTCCCTTAGGAAATGTTCAGATAATAAGTTCACCAAACCACCATATTATCTGAACATTTCCTACCAATGAATATGAATTATTCTGCTCCTGTATCGTCTGTTTTTATACCCCCACTTTCGAAGAAAATGGGGGGTATACTGGATTGACTGCGTCTGTCCGTCACGCTTTCTCCCTCCGTGCGTCCGTCCGTGTGTCCGTCCGTCCGACCTCATAACTCGAACAACTATGAACCGATTTCAATAATTTTTTGTATGCAATCTCCTTTTTTTTCTTCAAGTTACGCCTCATTTTCGACTTATTTTGACTTAGAAAATTCTGTCCGACTTAATAACTTTAACAAATATGAACCGATTTAAATAATTTTTGGTATACATGCTTCTCACAATACCCTCTCTACATGATGCGGCTAGGGATTGGCTCAAACTGTTTTTCGTAATATTACACTTCATTTTCGACTTATTTTGACTTAGAAAATTCTGTCTGACTTAATAACTTTTAACAAATATGAACCAATTTGAATAATTTTTTCTGTACAAGCTTTTTGTGACACCATATCGATATAATTAGTCCGAATTTTTCTTTAAAGTTAAAAATCTCGAGTGCACACCTCTTATTCTGTCTGTCATCTGCTTTAATTACCTGAACACCCCTCCAAACGAATAATAGACCTTTCTAATGTATACTTTTATAACTCAATGGGAGAATCCATTTAGTATAGAAAGGTTAACTAAATGAATATGTAGGATTGTATGTGATTTTTTTCCTTTGTTCTAGGAGTGGGAAAGAACAAAGCGTAATGGTACTGATAGGAGCTTTTGTTGGGATAACTTTCTATCACCGAGCATACTGGAGGTCAGTAACCATATTTATAATTCACGATACTATCACCGAGCATACTGGAGGTCAGTAACCATATTTATAATTCACGATACTATCACCGAGCATATCGAGGTCAGTACCCATATTTATAAATCACGATACTATCACCGAGCATACTCGAGGTCAGTACCCATATTTATAAATCACGATACTATCACCGAGCATACTCGAGGTCAGTACCCATATTTATAAATCACAATACTATCACCGAGCATACTCGAGGTCAGTACCCATATTTATAAATCACGATACTATCACCGAGCATACTCGAGGTCAGTACCCATATTTATAAATCACGATACTATCACCGAGCATACTCGAGGTCAGTACCCATATTTATAAATCCGATACTATCACCGAGCATACTCGAGGTCAGTACCCATATTTATAAATCACGATACTATCACCGAGCATACTGGAGATCAGTACCCATATTTTAATTCACAATACTATCACCGAGCATACTCGAGGTCAGTACCCATATTTTATTCACGATACTATCACCGAGTATACTCGAGATCAGTACCCATATTTATAATTCACGATACTATCACCGAGCATACTCGAGGTCAGTACCCATATTTATAATTCAGGGTACGTTTATAAATACTCAATTCTTTATTTTAAGCTTTTATTTAGTTCAGCTCAAATTTGGTTCGAGAATAGGAATACATTAAAATTGTTTTATATACCCATTTGAAAAAAAACGGTTGTATTATGTAATCAGTATGTCTGTCCATCGAACAGTCCATCCGTCCGTTAACATTTTTGGTTTCTGACCAATAACTCCAGTTATTTTGATCTGAATTAAATTGGTGTGTGTGTTTGTCACAGCTAAAAATACAGATCCAAATATTTCAACTTAGTATTTGCCCGATTTCATAACATTTTGGTTCAATGCCGATAACTCTAGTTTGGATTATTTTATCTGAACCAAGTTGGTATGTATGCTTCCTATCTAAAAATATGTGTTCTATCCATTATTTTTACATGAGTTTTGGCACTTACACACATGTATTCATTCATGTCGACAGTTCACTTACTTTCACTCAGATACAACAAAATATATGAATGATTCTTGAATAAATGCACTGACTATATCTAAATTGATTTTATCACCAAACTGACGTTATTTGTGAAAAAAATATTTCAAACAGGAGAGTAGATATCCAAGGAAATTGCTGACGACTGTCTGTGATGTATATGGCCATATGATCTCTTCTTACAAAAGGTGTTTAATATTCATGTTTCTTCAAACATTTGCCTGACCCCTACCAAATTTACCACCAAGTAAATTTAAAATCATGTAGTATGGTCAAACTTCATAAGATTTAAATTGTCATACTCCTTTTTTTTGCCAAGCATCTGTTCACAATTTGATGTATGTTTATGAGATCAGATTGAATTTAACTTGATTGATCATGTATAAAGGATAGAATTTTTCATTAAATGTGTAAACCTAGTTGATATTTTCTGCTAGAAGGAGAATTTTGTCACTGCCAAATTAGGAAATTTACTATCATAGTTAAGGCCAAAAAAAACTATTTTTTTTCTAAATCAATGAGGGAGGGCGGATTTTATTTTTATTTTACAGATGATCAGGTATCTGATTATATAATTACAATCCTAGTGCCAAGTTTAACATACAAGAGCAATATTTTGTGTTGTGAAACCACTTTATTAAAGTGATGTGAAACACTCCGGTAGGGTGATCAAATAGAAATGGAGAATAATCTTGTTCAAAGTAGTTATTGTTACAAATATTATATCTAAATTTACAACACACACCGTCATTTGTAAATGCAGTGACTCTCGATGGTGAAACCATTTTCGTTAGTTTATTGCCGATAGATGCGTCCCGAATCTAGTAGTAAATATTTACAATTGAGTTTAGTTCAGATGATGTTTTCTATGGAGTGGTAATGTCCATTTGCATCAGATTTTCGGCGGTGTTAGTAGAATGTCGCATTCCTCAAATTGGCATAGTGCCTGAATACTAGCTTATCTGTTTCACGCACCTGAACAAGTACATAATATGTCTTTAAATATTCCAATAACCAAGGCAAAATTTAAAAAAAGTTTTTCTCAGCAAAACAGAAACAAAGAATATGGGATGTTGTGGTTCTTGTAAATAATTTGGACTGACAGCAACATTCTACTGGCACATGTAGATGACAACATACATGTGGATTACATCTGGTCATAGCATTATCATGGAATTCATATACAAAATGTGGATCAATAAATATAGATTCCTACTCGAAGGGGCCGATTAAAGACAACCAAATACCACCAAATTCTGTTAAATATATGTCGCACATCATCAGAAGTTATGATCCCTAACTACTGGTATACTTTAATGAAATGTATGAAATTGGTATATGAGCATGTGTTTGTTCAGTTTCTGAATGCATTTCGATTTTTGAAATAACTCTGGAGTTTTACTTCTTCCGATAACATTTTGGATCCAATTTCATTTAAATTTTTCTCAATTGTTGTTAAGAGATGACCACGGTTTGGTATCTCCAGAGCCTCCTGTGTTAGAATTTCTTAGAAATACGTGAAACAACTTCGATTATGTGGCGATCGACACAACTAGGTGGTCACATCTCATATTTTCATGATAATTTTAGTTGGTATTAAACATGTCATGCCATGTCACCCCCAATAAATTTGACAAGCGCAGCACAAAAAAATCAATGCGCACCATCTGAGAATAAAATAAGATATTTGTTTTGGCCTAATGAATTAAGACCTGTTGCATATTCCAAACAAGGGTACATTTGATGTTGCAATTTGACCTTTGTATACATGGAATTTTCTGATTTCTTGAAATAGATGCTAACAAAGTAAGGTCCTGTGAATATTCAATGTTCGATTCGTTATTCGATTTCGGTCTCAATATTTGATTCGTATTGGTTCAAAATGGTCGAATATCACAACTTAAATGATATAGGCATTCGTAACGGTTCGTTCCATGGTTCTTCATTAATAGCCCAACTAACATCGAAAATTGATGTTGATACCTATAACAAATGGAAACCAATTGTACACAATGTTAATTGTGAACTAATGTGCTTGAACACAACGTACCTAATATCGTAACTATAAAGTACTTGATTTGTCTCAAGTGAACAGTTATATTCATAATAATCCAGGCGTCAACCTGCATCCCAATGAGTCATTGTTAGACGTCATTGAACTGGAATAATAGCATTATTTAGCGAATTCAGTCTGGCAGGCATGATTGCCCAACAACGTGCCCCTCATTGATTGCTGCAGGCTTATTTTTGGGAAGGCTGGGACGTCAGTATGATGCATGCGAGATACATTTACATGGTTATACTCATAAAACGACAGCTGTCGTGTGAGCCCTATCCCATTCCGTATATAATTTGCAATAAATCTGAAAATAGTCGCTCTGTGATCCAATATGTAGGGGGAGTTTTCCGATTGCGTATTGTCAATAATACTATGCAAAGTGTATTACAAACTTTATAGCATTTTGTTTAACTTGAGTTATAATACAATATATTTCATATGGAATCACTGTCAATCACACCACTACCTGCTTAATTTTCACTTCTCCACAACCCCACGGTGCCTCCCTATTTTCCACAGCATAAAAGCGCATTATTTCCATTCCCATTCACATATCACAATTCTATTTAGGCATAACTGCAGGCCACAATAATATGTGTGTATTGGATATCAGGTAGCTTATAATGACTAGCAATATAGAATATCGGTTCATTCGGTTGGCAACAATCGCCGTTGTTGGGACAATTATTATTGATGTACTGTTTTTTTATGTTTACCCATACCATAGTATGGTAAACATAATGTCGACGTCCTGATTGACCACTCGTCGTGCGTCCGTCCGTCCGTCTGTCTGTCTGTCTGTCTGTCCGTAGACACTTTACGCATGGTGCGATAACTCAATCATTTTCTATCCGATCGAAACCAAATTTTGTATATGGGTTTCTCAGACCAAAATACAGATCGAGTTCAAATATGGGTTTGATCCGAGTTTTTTTACGGAGTTATGGCCCTTTTTCGACTTCGAATTCACGCATGCTGTCATAACTCAAACAATTTTTATCTGATTGGAACCAAATTTGGTATGCGAGTTTCAGAGCCCAAAATACAGATCGAGTTCGAATATGGGTTTGATCCGATTTATTTTAAAGGAGTTATGACCCTTTTTTTTCGAAAATAAAATTAAAAAAACAAAAATCCGATGCTATAACCGAAGTATATTTTGTCCGATTGTGTTCATATTTGATATGTAGGTTTATGATGACACGCCCCTCATCTGTATAGTTTTTGGTATTGATTGGTTGATCGGTTTGGAAAATAATTAACCCTTTACACACATGCTATCCAATGCAATAAGTTGAACATATTTCTTCTGATCTGCCTCATATTTCTTACCTAGGTTTTTCTTAGCATGTTCTTCGTCTGTTTGGTTTTTGGTATTGTTTAATAAACCCTTTTCACTCTTATTTTTACTCAGAATTCACCCAAGCTGCTATGACTCAAAACATTTTTCATCTGATCAACACCAAATTTGGTATATGAATTTATCACCCCTAAATACAGATCGAGTTCGAATATGGGTTTGATCCGATATATTTTAACAGAGTTATGACCCTTAATATTTCAAGTAATTACTGCTGGGAATTTTAAGAGAACATATCTCACAGACCATGTGTGTTTATTGAAATGAGTTAATTAATCACTATGGACATAAGATGTGACATGCTATAAAGCCTGATAGTGGTACTGCTGGCTGGCAGGATTTGTTTATCATAATGTGAAATTGATTGATGGCTATCTGGTGGAGTTCTGTTCTCTGTGCAATATTAAGTTAATTAGTCCATTGTTACTTTGTAGGGATGTTTTACAGGCATTGTTGTTTACATACACTGTTGTCTTATCTTAGACAAAAATTAATCCACACATTCCTCAGTTCCTTGATATGATGTCATTGCAAATGATTAACCCTCTCCACACATCATATGGTTTTGATGCTTTTCATTTGATCATTCTCCTATATTTTGTCCAGGTTGATGGTGATCCACTTTTGATTTGCATGGATTTGGGATTAAAATTAAACCATTCCATAGACACATGTTATGCGATAGACAGATATAATATTATCCCTTTTACTTTGATCCAGGTTCAGCAAGGGTTTCAATAAATCACCAATTGTATATTCATCATTAGAGGAAATGTTTTATTTTGAAATTCCCTCAATTGCATTTGGGCTCCAGGGTAATATTAATGGTGCTGGTATTCTTGAGACTGACTTATTGTATCGGTTTCTAAATCCAATGACATGCTTTGTATAGACTATTTTGTATTTATCAGTTCATTAGTTTGGGTAAGATTAACCCTATTCTATCCGATTTGATAACTCAAATATTTCCATTGATTATGTTTATACATGTAGTTCTTGGCATAGTTGACGAGAACACACCCCTAACCTGCATAGTGAGGGTCATTTGGTTTATTTGCTTAAACATATTAACATCCTCCGCCAATCCTGTTGACACAATGTGATAACTAAATATTTTTCACATGATCACTATATTAAGTGTGAATTGTTGAAACTTTAGCACTCATGAAAAGGTTGATGTATAAAAATAGCTAATCGCTATCGCCAAGGTATGGGTTAAACATCTGCCGATCGTGATCGGCCTCTCGTTTTAAATCACCATTTTCAAGCAGTCACTATTTTCGGTTGACGCATGCGATCATTTGACAGTCGCATGTGCGATAAAATTGAGTTTACCTGCTTGAATGTACGATTATTATGAGTTTGCTTGCCTTGATCGATCGTTGATTATATTTGATTCGATGTTCGATTCGCGAATATTAATGTTATTCGATTCAATATTCGGTTCGAACGCAAACAAAATAATAGCAGGAGCCTATAACTAGGATATCTTCGGATGGTTATACAGTAATGCCCTAAGTAATCGACCCCTTAACCACAGCAGATTTTTATGGGTAACTTTTCAGGATTTAGTCGGATATATGGCTTGTTGCCATTTATCGGAAAGCTCTCGGTGAGAGCTTTCCGATGAATCGCAACAAGCCATATTTCCGACTAAATCCTGAAAAGTTACCCATAATTCTGCTGTGGTTAAGGGGTCGATTACTTAGGGAATTACTGTAGCCATTTATTGTTTTAATTTAATCAGATGACATTTTCCAAGTTTGCCAAATCCAAAACTAGCAACATCACAAAAGAAGCGAGATTTTAAACATTATATAATCTTTTCAGTTGCTATCTAACATGAAGAAGCAGCTGGGTATGATGCTGTATGACCTTGGCTTTATCAGCAGCTCTAACCATAAACAGCATTCAGCAAATATCAACTCAGACGACGAAACACTCATCAAAGGAGTTGTCTGTGCTGGTCTTTATCCAAATGTAGCGCAGATATACAGACCAGCGAGAATGGTAAAGGGTAGAGTTATTAAGTAAGTCACTAACAAAAATATTTATATACAGTAATGCTCTAATTAATCGACTCCTAAACCACAGCATAATTATGGGTAACTTTTCAGGATTTAGTAGGAAATATGGCTTGTTGCCATTCATCGGAAAGCTCTTGGTGAGAGCTTTCCAATGAATGGCAACAAGCCATATTTCCAACTAAATCCTGAAAAGTTACCCATAATTCTGCTGTGGTTTAGGAGTCGATTAATTAGAGCATTACTGTACAAATAATATTGCAGCTGCATATTCCATAGCATTAAAATAGCTGCATTTGAATTATTTATCTATTAACCCTTTCAGTGCCAAGTCCGATTTTTGTATCAACTCATATTTCCTTGATAGTAGAGCTCTTTCCATCAATGTATCACATTTTTATAATCAATAAATTTGAAAAATGATCAAGGAAATATGGGTTGATACAAAAATCGGACTTGGCACTGAAAGGGTTAACAACAGGCTGAGGTACCTGGCATTGCTCGGGTAAAGAATGAGTAATTTATTAGTGCGCCTTCAAGTCATTTAAATTAATAATTAGTCACCTGAGGTAAACTTCACCAGTTTCCCACATATCTTCTGAGCTGATAATAAACGTGCTTCATTGATGATCATCTATGCTGGTAAAATGTGCCTATTCCATGATATTCCCCATGGCAGCTATCTCATGGTACTCGCCTTGTCAATTCACCCCTGTATACCAATTTCCAGCGACCAGGGTCCAACCATTTTGGGTAAATGATTAATTATTTAAATAGAATTGTTTATGTGTGCCCCTTCAAATAATCTGAGGTCAACAGCACCTATCCCGACAATTGCGGCACATCAAACCTTTCGTTCTCAATACTTAAAATTAAACATTCTGGGCTCCCTGTCTAAGGGGGTAGTTCAGATGGGAAGGAGTGGAAATAGTGATTTTCGAAGACTGAGAGATATATAACAGAATCTGAGTTGGGCAGTGAAGTAGAAGGAAGAAGATAAGTGTTCAGGTTAGCTGGAGGGAGAGAAATGAGAAGACAAGAGGAGGAATGAGTAGTTGCATGAGTAATAATGATGCTCGTAATAGTCATCATGCATCAGACACCATGGAAGTTGTTCAATCATAATTGCTGTAATTGTTTGTTTCAGATCACCTAGTCTCCGTGTCAAGGGGGTGACAAAACCAGTGTCTATACATCCGAAGTCAGTCAACAGTGATGAGTGTAACTTTGATTCAAAGTGGCTTGTCTATCATGAAATTCTGAAAAGCACGTTGGTAAGATGATTTTTATATGTACATGTACTTAATTCTTCAAATTTTTGAATTTGG
Source organism: Siphonodentalium dalli (assembly GCA_032622095.1). NCBI lineage: Eukaryota > Metazoa > Mollusca > Scaphopoda > Gadilida > Siphonodentaliidae > Siphonodentalium > Siphonodentalium dalli. The sequence continues at coordinate 99,100,470 of CP136064.1, forward strand.
ACAGTGATCTTATAAATTATGAGGAAAAATACAGTAGTTTGACAGCTCTTATTTTGAGCACGATAACTTGAACAAATATTAACTGATTTAGTTGATATTCGGAATATGAGTCTTGTTCAACAATATCTTGATCTAGTTCGAAAACCGACCATGTCCATATATTGTGGGCAGAGTTATTGTGATCACGTTAGCACGTCAACTTAAACAAATGTCAACTGATTTTGTCGATATTCAGTATATGAGACTTGCTCAACAATGTCTTGTTCGAGATTGAACATTGTCCAGATCTGCATATTATTATTATATGGCCCTTAGCTAGTTCATTTTCATTAATTCTGATTTTGTAGATATTCAGTCTATGAGATTTGCTCAACAATGTCCTGATCAAGTTCGAAAACCAACCAGGTCCGCGTATTTTCAGCAGAGTTATGGTCGTTAATTTTTTCATTTATATGAATGTCAGAAATCAACAGTTTTGTATAATAGCCATGTATTTTCAATCCAAGACCATGTTTTGTGTAACTACCGCAACTCGACCCCACATCTCTGATACGAATTCTTGTTACTTGGTGCATCTATGCAAAATAACCCAAGGCCAAAGAAAATTAAATGTCTGGTTTGGGTTAAAAGCCAAAAAAAATAGGGTCGGTAGGTAGGCTTGAAATATAATTTTTTTCAATTAATATTTTTAATTTTGACATATTCCTATGACTTTTCATGTGCGTATTTTACTCTGCAAGATTGACATAAAACTACTTTCGGTTATTTTTGTATAAATTTTAATATTACACAATACTTCTACTTAGAAATCAACCTATTCTGAGATGCTTAAATGTGTTTTTTTGTGTTTTATGAATTTTTTTTGAGAAAAAATTCAATCGATTTTCTTGAAAACCATGATAAAAAAAAATTCTAGGGCAGGGGGTTTAAAATAGGGTCAGTAGGAAACAAAACCACAAATATTATTTTCTTTGGCCCTGTGAATAATGTACAGGCATATAAAAAAAATTTATCCCCGCCAAATTTAAAATTTGCGGGGGATATAGTAATGGGTTCTGTCCATCCGTCCGTCTGTCCATCCGTCCGTCCGTCCCAAATTTGTAAGAGTCATAACTTGAACAAATGTAAACGGATTTCAAAGATTTGTGGTATATGAGTTCACCTGACCATTACCTAGAATGAGTTCGCAAGCCAGGTCTGGCCAGATATTTTTACCAGAGTTATTGGACTTTGTATAGAAGTATATAACCATTAGTTCAGTGTCCAAGATACCTCATCTAGGAGATACATATTTTGAGTAAGAAAATATTATTTCCTTGAACTTGAGATAACAAGCAGGAACATTGAAGCTTCTTATAGAAACCAAATTAAAACAGATCGTCTTTCTTTGATCTCAAGTTAAAGAACTAAAAGCATGTAAGTACCACAACATACATATGATACAATGGATACAATGACTTTTATAACAGTTGAGCAATATTAAAAGCCGACATCAAAGGAACTACCGCGGTTGGCAAAGACACATTGTCACACTCAGTGTCAAGTGTACTCTAACAGTAACCAGTGTTACGTCATGAGCAGAGCTCGTGTCACGTGCCATATGTACATTCTGCATGCCTGCTTTCTTTGAATTTTGTTCACAGTACCAATCAAAACAATTTGTTTAAAATCAAAAGCCATTCATCAGACGGAGATGACCTCATGCTGTATTGATATAATGGATAAATTTTGTATTCATTGGATAGGGAATAAATACACTGATAATAACTACTAATATTTTAATTGTTTTATTTTTAATTAAACATTTCTTTGATACAGACCTTGTTTTGAGGTAAACGTTCTGCACTGTTCAACGCAGAGACTGCCAAAACTCACCTGTGTTCATGGCTGTAGCTCAGAATTCAGCCCCCCTAATGACATACCAATGTATATTGCGCATTTTGAGGGGAAATAATGGTTGGGATTAATGGACAGAAATCTACAGGAAATTAAAATGCGAGAGGCTGATTACTACTAAACATTTGCTGACAAAGCGTTACCCAGGATGGTGTAGACAACTGTGCACGTGGTCTGCGCTACTGATCATGTCAAATTCAGGCAGTGTAGGATTCTTTGCAATCTTTAATCATCAGTGTCAGTGATCACTCGTCCTTTGTAAAAAGAGGGCTGAGCTAGGTCTGTGGCTATTTTGTGACCAATATTAAGTCAAAGTTGGGGAGGGGAATTAGGCCATTGGAAGGCCGGCCTGCCGTAGTAGTGGAAACCCTGTTTAGACATTCTGGTATTGTAATTTCTCTATGAACCACTGTTAACCCATATATTTCTATGCTATGCTGCATTTTCTCAGTCAAGTATGGTGTCAACTTGACCAAGATCACAAGGTGCACCTTTTTTTTGCACCCTACTTTTCAAACCTTGTACACTAAGGCGAACAAGCACTGTTGTGCCCCAAAATAGAAGGATTGGATTATATAATTAGCTGAAGGGATCACTCACCAGAAAATTTGGGAAATAGTATACAGCTTTTGCAGAAAATTGTGAAGGGTGGCTTTGGCAAAAGTGGGAGAGAGTACACAGGATTGGTTCCATGCTCAAATTGGCGTCTGGTCTTGGAGTACATGTATTGGTAACCATTTATATACTAAATGGATTCTCCCACTCAGTTATAAAAATATACATTTGAATGGTCTAGTGTTCATCTGGAGGGGTTTTCAGGAAAAACAAGCAGATGTCAGATAATACAAGTACAGAAGGAGTCCTATTTATTGGAGGCAAATGTTCAGATAATAATAATTATTTTCAGAACATTTCCTAAGGGAACAACTACTCATTGGTGATAATTTAGGCCTTTCATGATGGGAGCTGCGCTGGTGCAGCATTAAATATCATTTGCCAGTGCATTCTCTTATAAATGCGAGTCTACCACAAGGAGCCTCACATATATAAGAGAATGCACTGGCTTACAAGGTCAAGGTAAATATTGTTAGACCAATGTATTCTCTTATATATGCGAGGCTCCCTATGGTTTTCTTAAAATGTTTGCATTTTATTTGTCATCAGTGCTCAATATTATCTGAATATAATCTCAATATAAGAATTGAAAATGTGTTAACCTGATTTTGTTGAGCAGATGATTGATAGTTCTCTAGTTCATCTTGAATTTAATTATTTCAGATATACATCCATGACTGCAGTACAGTCTCACCGTATCAACTTCTGTTTTTCGGCAGAAAGATTTCACTTGTGAAGGTGAGTTAAAAGCATATGTGGATCATATCAAATTTCAATGTGCATTTCTCAGATTTGCTAACCCTTCCTGATGGGGGAGGGGCTGTAGCTCTCCCCTGGTGCCACCCCCGGATGCTACCGGCTACTTTGCATTCAATAGGAAGCCTTTTCGGCACTTGTTATTTAGTGAGCTGAGACCAGATAAGATCCCAACCTTTTGTAAAATCTGTGAATGAGTGACTATGGCAAGACCCAGGATAGTGCAGTAAGGGGTCATAATGCTTGCTAACGCTGTGTTCCATGAATCTGATCTCTGAAATTTGAACATGTTTTGCCATTTAACTGTAACTTCTTTGTGGTAGGATTCTTTAACACGCGCTCATTGTTGCACATGAGACAGCCAATAGAATTGGCTCCCGATCCAATGGTGTTCCTAGCTATAATGTCATCCCGGTTAATGACACTATGAGAGGAGCGGAGGCAAGAAATTCACCCAGAATGTTACTAGTACTAAGTTATAGATGTGTCTAAGATTATTTTGCTTCTGAAATCATTCTTAGAGAACTGATTGTGGCATAGCTGGTCGATGTTCTTAATCGATGCGACTTATGCTGGATTTGAACCCACTACCGTTCGTCAAAAGTTGTAGCTCAAAATGTCACCCCACTAACCAACTGAGCTTTTCTCACTTCATATCATTATTTTCCCTTCTAACTTTTCTGTTGGCGATAAGATTTCATCTCTATGAAGTTTGATGTTGTGTGCCCTGGGGACTGTATACATTCTCAGTGGAATTCTTATATGTTTTTAGGATATGGACCAGGATTGTATATCGGTTGATGACTGGATTGTATTCCGAGCTGCTCCACGAATAGCTCACCTTGTTAAGGTATGTTTTATTTAACCCTTTTTATACTAAAGTATCATTGATGAGTAGTTACCCCTTAGGAAATATTCAGATAATACGTTTAACCCTTTCTATACTAAAGCATCATTGATGAGTAGTTACCCCATAGGAAATATTCAGATAATACGTTTAACCCTTTCTATACTAAAGCATCATTGATGAGTAGTTACCCCATAGGAAATATTCAGATAATACGTTTAACCCTTTCTATACTAAAGCATCATTGATGAGTAGTTACCCCATAGGAAATATTCAGATAATAAGATTAACCCTTTCTATACTAAAGTATCATTGATGAGTAGTTATCCCATAGGAAATATTAGATAATAAGTTAAACCCTTTCTATACCCATAGCATCATTGATGAGTAGTTATCCCATAGAAAATATTCAGATAATAAGTTTAACCCTTTCTATACTAAAGCATCATTGATGAGTAGTTACCCCATAGGAAATATTCAGATACTACGTTTAACCCTTTCTATACTAAAGCATCATTGATGAATAGTTATCCCATAGAACATATTCAGATAATAAGTTAAACCCTTTCTATACTAAAGCATCATTGATGAGTAGTTATCCAATAGAAAATATTCAGATAGTAAGTTAAACCCTTTCTATATACCCATAGCATCATTGATGAGTAGTTATCCCATAGGAAATATTCAGATAATAAGTTAAACCCTTTCTATACCCATAGCATCATTGATGAGTAGTTACCCCATAGGAAATATTCAGATAATACGTTTAACCCTTTCTATACTAAAGCATCATTGATGAGTAGTTACCCCATAGGAAATATTCAGATACTACGTTTAACCCTTTCTATACTAAAGCATCATTGATGAATAGTTATCCCATAGAACATATTCAGATAATAAGTTAAACCCTTTCTATACTAAAGTATCATTGATGAGTAGTTATCCCATAGGAAATATTCAGATAATACGTTTAACCCTTTCTATACTAAAGCATCATTGATGAGTAGTTACCCCATAGGAAATATTCAGATAATACGTTTAACCCTTTCTATACTAAAGCATCATTGATGAGTAATTACCCCATTGGAAATATTCAGATAATAAGATTAACCCTTTCTATACTAAAGTATCATTGATGAGTAGTTATCCCATAGGAAATATTCAGATAATAAGTTAAACCCTTTCTATACTAAAGTATCATTGATGAGTAGTTATCCCATAGGAAATATTCAGATAATACGTTTAACCCTTTCTATACTAAAGCATCATTGATGAGTAGTTACCCCATAGGAAATATTCAGATAATACGTTTAACCCTTTCTATACTAAAGCATCATTGATGAGTAGTTACCCCATAGGAAATATTCAGATAATAAGATTAACCCTTTCTATACTAAAGCATGAATAATGAGTAGTTATCCCATAGGAAATGTTCAGATAATTAGTTAAACCCTTTCTATACTAAAGCATCATTGATGAGTAGTTATCCCATAGAATATATTCAGATAATATGTTAAACCATTTCTATACTAAAGCATCATTAATGAGTAGTTATTCCATAGAAAATATTCAGATAATAAGTTAAACCCTTTTTATACTAAAGTATCATTGATGAGTAGTTATCCCATAGAAAATATTCAGATAATAAGATTAACCCTTTCTATACTAAAGTATCATTGATGAGTAGTTATTCCATAGGAAATATTACATAATAAGTTAAACCCTTTCTATACCCATAGCATCATTGATGAGTAGTTATCCCATAGAAAATATTCAGATAATAAGTTTAACCCTTTCTATGCTAAAGCATCATTGATGAGTAGTTATCCAATAGAAAATATTCAGATAGTAAGTTAAACCCTTTCTATATACCCATAGCATCATTGATGAGTAGTTATCCCATACGAAATATTCAGATAATAAGTTAAACCCTTTCTATACCCATAGCATCATTGATGAGTAGTTACCCCATAGGAAATATTCAGATAATACGTTTAACCCTTGCTATACTAAAGCATCATTGATGAGTAGTTACCCCATAGGAAATATTCAGATAATAAGATTAACCCTTTCTATACTAAAGCATCATTGATGAGTAGTTATCCCATAGAAAATATTCAGATAATAAGTTTAACCCTTTCTATACTAAAGCATCATTGATGAGTAGTTATACCATAGGAAATATTCAGATAATAAGTTAAACCCTTTCTATACTAAAGCATCATTGATGAGTAGTTATCCCATAGGAAATATTCAGATAATAAGTTAAGCCCTTTCTATACTAAAGCACCATGATGAGTAGTTATCCCATAGAAAATATTCAGATAATAAGTTTAAACCTTTCTATACTAAAGCATCATTGTGAGTAGTTATCCCATAGGAAATGTTCAGATATTAAGTTTAACCCTTTCTATACTAAAGCATCATTGATGAATAGTTATCCCATAGAACATATTCAGATAATAAGTTAAACCCTTTATATACTAAAGCATCATTGATGAGTAGTTATCCCATAGGAAATGTTCACATAATAAGTTTAACCCTTTCTATACTAAAGCATCATTGATGAGTAGTTATCCCATAGGTCATTTGTTGAACTTATTATCTAAACATTTCCCTCAATAAATAGGACTCCTTCTGTACTTTTATTTATCTGTCTCCTGCTTATATTACCTGTACATCCCTGCAATTTAATAATAGACCATTCCGATATACACTTTATAACTTTCATTTTTACCAGAATTATGGCCTTTGTTGTACTTGGAAAGTTTCATCCATACAAACATTTTACCTTGTAACTTCGCTGTGATTCGTATGAATCATCAGATTTGGTTCTGCTTTGGTATTGTGAAAGCCCAGCTTGAGGAAAAGGATTCCCAAACTCCAGGCAGAGTTATCTCCCATCGCTTCGCTGAGATATCACTGCCATAAGGACATTTGGTAAGGATTTTGTACGTGTTCTTAGTTCTTATGTTTTAAGATTTAAAATATGTATGTCTGGCTCAGTCTTTATTGTTCTTATCAATACCGAAAGAATTACCATTATTGCAAACTTTTGGTCATCAAAATAAGATAATATGTGACTAAATATAGTTCTGACAATGTGTAAAAATAGATCATCGGTCCGCAAAGTACCATCCTTGTGGCAGTGCTATATCACAGTGATAACGTAGAGGCCGCTGTATGGAGTTTGAAGGATTCCCACTTATTACAGGGTGCGTTCACTCATTCATACCAGAGTTATGGCCTTGATGGACTTGGAAATTTGTGGATTTTGTGTCCATAAAAATATTTCACCATGTAACTCAGGTGTGGATCATCAGATTTGGTTATGCTTTGGGACGGTTATAGACCAGCTTTGCAGAGCTTTGAGGAAATTTTATCCACTTAATACGGTGAAAACCATTTATTTTACCAGAGTTACGGCCCTTGTTGGACTTGGAAATTTGTGGATTTTGTGTCCGTACAAATATTTCGCCTCATGTAACTCATGTGTGAATCATCAGATTTGGTTGTGCTTTGGGATGGTTATAGACCAGCTTAGAGGAAAGGAAACCAAGTTACTATGGTGTTTGGTTACTCATTCTTACCAGATTTAAAGATACGGGCGGCGTTGGTTGTGTGTATGCTGTTAAAATATTCAGCTCCGTCAAAAACCGCCATAAACAGAAAGAATAGTAAAATATAGACAGGCTTTGTTCTTATACCAATCAGAAACATGGCATAAACAGTATGTTATTGTCAAATATTTTTCCTTTGTTATGTAAACAAAAGCAAAAAACGTTACAGAACCTGGCTTTTGTTTAGATCCGGATATGGTAAACAGAAAGAGCGTTATTTGTTACTGTGATTAACCAATAGAATTACGCTGTGTTATGTAAACAGCAGCGAAACTTCTGTAACACGACCAGGTTCTTGTTTATGTACACCATCGTACGTCTTGACGACAATATACTATTTACGCGCTGATTATGTTTGTCATATGAACAAAACTATATATATTTAATATTCCTTCTGTTTATGGCGATTTGAACAAATATGAATATTTCTGCAATGAACGCTGCCCGTTCCTTTAAGTCAACCACACACTCTGCAACAATGCTGCTCAATATTATTGCATTGTGTGCGGTGGCATGTTTCTTGTTGCATGAAACAAAATGATAGATCGTTCCAATGTATACTTTACTAGCAGGGTGACCCGACTTTGTCCGGGCTGTTTCCCCTCTGCTTTCTTCCATCAAAAGACATGATTTGACCTTGAATTGACCATTTTGAAGGTCGAGGTCAGGTCGGGGGGTCACGATTTGACCCGTCCAAAACACTCCTCGGACAAAAGTATCCCTAGGTATCAAATTTCGTCGAAATCCGTCGAAAGGCACGATTTGACCTTGAATTGACCATTTTCAAGGTCAAGGTCAGGTCGGGGTCACGATTTGACCCGTCCAAAACACTCCCCGGACAAAAGTTAACTAGGTATCAAATTTCGTCGAAATGCGCGATTTGACCTTGAATTGACCATTTTGAAGGTCAAGGTCAGGTCAGGGTCACAATTTGACCCATCCAAAACACTCCCCTGACAAAAGTACGCCTAGGTATCGAAATCCGTCCAGCAGTTTTCCCCGGCCATTGCTAACAAACAGACAGACAGACAGAAGTCCCAAAATATATAGTAGACTAGCAGGTTAGCCCGCCACTGGCGTGGTTGGTCAGAAACATGACATTTTTTAATTATTTAGTTTTTATTTATTTTTTTTTAAATTTAATATATTTTTTTTGTGAATTTTTTCTTTTTTATAATTTAATTGTTTTTTTAATTTTAAATTGTTTTAATTAAATTTTTTGTTTCTGGCGGAAAAATTTACCCGATTAAATCCCCCCTTCCTAGGAACGACAGACAACGCATTCTTTGTTTTTTGTTTTTTTTAACCTGCCGGTACCCGTCCTAATGTCGTGAAATCTCTCTGCATAATATTTCGAGCGATAACATTGCATTGAATTGAAAACAAACACTTTCCGTCGTGAAATCTCTCTACGATAACTTGCATTGAATTGAAAACAAACGCTTCCCGTCGGGAAATCTCTCTGCATAATATTTTGAGTCTGCCGTACCCGTCCTAATGTCGTGAAATCTCTCTGCATAATATTTCGAGCGATAACATTGCATTGAATTGAAAACAAACGCTTCCCGTCGTGAAATCTCTCTGCATAACGTGAAAACGACGCTCTTTATATAGACACTGCGGAAAACGAACGCTCTTTATATATCAATGCTATTAACCCCGAAGTGCTGATTGCGGTGATTTGGGATTGGAGAAACGGTGCTCTGAGCTTCTCCAAAACGCGACCACGGCCGTGTCGGTGGGATTTTACACTTATATACAAAATTTGAGCTCAATCTGAACACGCGTTTTGGATTCCATGAAGTACACATATACACACATATATATATATACGGAAGTCTCAAATTATATAGTAGATAGATAACTGACTGGGAGAATCCATTCAATAGAGAAAATGTTAAAGTGTGCTATATGCTTTACCTCTGCACATTATAGTGTGCATAAAAGCCAGGCTGTATTTTATAAAGGCAGGCAGATCGTACTTTATACTGAACCAAACTGATAGGGTATATCCACCGTATAGAACCAGGGTATATCCACCCTATAGAACCAGGGTATATCCACCCTAAAGAACCGGGGTTCATACGGGTGCTTGAAAAAATTTAAAGTGCCTACATTTGACATAAATTTTTCCAGGCCAGGAAACCTTTGAAAAAACAACTCTTTTTAGTCGGGTCCTTGAAAAGTGCTTGAATAATAGCAATTGGAATTTTAAATTCCATACATGGCTGTTTTATTTTACTAAAATTAACACAATTTGTAAGAAAGTCTTTACAGTTAATTAATATAGTCGGTCTCACAACTGGGCTCTTTAGGGAATATCCAACCACTTTCTGTTTGATACTGATTCTAGAGTACTTTTCGATGAGGAATTCAGTGGTGCCGACCGATTTTTGATAAAAGGGGCCCAAATTCTATTTTTAAGGGCCTGAACCCCAATTTTGGGGTTCAGCCCTTTTTTCTCAAAGTTGAGCCCTCAATTATAATTTTAATGAGCTATATGCATTAATGCCACATACAGGTATCATTTCTGATATTTTCTATAGCATTATAGAACGGGATTGACCTTCAAGGAGCTCTTGACCCTGAAAATCCAAAATGGCTGACTTCAAAATTAGCAAAAATTTAGCGAAGTCAAGAATAATTAAAATTGTGCAATGTATAGAATTTTTTTTCATCTTTAAAGTATCAGCACCATTGTGCTCCCACTCATGAGTGCTCAAAAAGGTTTTGGATGGAATGTATTGGCCGTATAATGAAAAACAGACATAACCAAGATGTTGACGACATCATAAATTTTAGGGTAAATGATTAGTAGTGCAAATTCTGCTGCAAACAAGGGTATCTAATGATATGATATGAATAAATACATGTATGTATGAGTAGTTCATCCTTTTTATATTGATTTCACTGCCTTTGATATGAGATGGCTGCCAAAATGGCTATAGATGGGATGACATATATCACATTTATATCATTGTAAATGAGTGCTATGTGGCATTTCATTTAAACTATAGCTAACAGGAGAACAGTATATCTTTTATGGTTCTAATGTTGAATTGCATTTTAGTTTGAAATTTATTTTAATAAGTAAGGGTTATAGAGCATAGTTCTTTGCCAGAATCAATTGAGTCGAAGACGAAATTTATTCTAGTAAAGAACTATCCGCATGCTCTGACCGACTTAGAGCACAATTGACCACACACAATGGGATTAGCTGGAAATCGCCGCTGAGCATGTGTTGACCGCGACACACAACATATGCCCTTCCCGACATTGAACATGCCTTGAAAATTGGTGTGCTTTACCAAAAATCAGGTAACGATTGTGCTCTAATCAACAGAAATGTACAGTTTGAACATGGTTTTCAAAATTTGTTATCAACATTTTACAGCTGATCTGATTTAAGTGACCAAGCTATGGAAAATGGGTATTGCATTCGTGCATAGTAAAACATGTTGTAATCAGATGAGAGATGACCATATATACCAGTATATGTTTCAAAAGTGATCAATTCTTCCAAAAGGACTATGACAACTCATCTCACAAAAAGATTTAAGAAATGATGGAATCATCACTATTCAATCAATAGTAGAATTAACCTTTGTCAGTCCCACATTAATTTTGATTGGCCATGATAGTTGCAGCATTTGCAGGTTGAAGAAGATGAGGGTCTATAATTTCACTAACATAATTCTTCATAATAGCTAATAGCCCTCATAACTTACCATTTTAAAGATATTTTCATTTTCAATACCACCCCAGGTTAAGTGGTCCTGCTAATTTTATATAATGCTGTTGTGTACTGCTGGATTGCTATGATGTTTGTAGGTCAAAGCAATTCGGTTAAGAAAGAGTACCATCATTTAATTTTACCTACAGTTGGTAATTTTTTCATTGTTTTGTTAATCCGAGCGATTTGTGCAAAAGCCCGAGTCTGTATGAAACATTCAAGAACATATATATTTCAAAATATTTAATAATGTGTATGCTAATGTTTGGTAAACAACAGGAATAGTCATCTCAATTATGGCCAGTTTTTAACAACCAGCAGCCATTATTTAAATATTTCACAATAGACATGTTTTTTAATGTTTTCTACACATAGTGGCTTATCCTCGATTTGTTCAGATCGCTTTGCTCTACCTGAGTATCATAGCAAATTTATGAGCATCACCACTCATCTTGGGATGAATGCTGCAATATGAATATATTGTGACATATAGGGCAGTGGAAAATAATGAATCTTTTTTAAATATAATTCTAGTACGGTTGTTGAAAACCTACACAATATCATCTTGGTCTGATAAGAGTCATGTTTATTTAGGAGTATGGACATGCAGTCCACCAGTCTCATGAAAATTAAATGGGCTCTGCACTATAGTAACATCTGGGCTCCTTTCCTCAAACATAGATTATAACCTGACAATCATAGTGTTAGAATCAGTGTACATGTATATGTAGGCATGGCCATAGCATGTTTTTTGAAAGACTGCAGAGGGCAGACCATAAATTTCACTAGAATATAGTTACTGCATGTACATCATACACACCTAAATTAACTGACACGTACATGTACCTGCAGGGTACACAATATTTGATATGTATAGGATATATATATATATATATATCTCCTATGTCTATAACATCAAACCAAACAGTTTACAGTACTTTTACTGACATTTTTGGAGTGGCACATATGCATACATCAAAAAATAAAAGTCGATTTGAAGGGATGAAATGAAAAATAAAATTGTGCAAATATAATGGAGATCTATATAGCATTACAACATCCACAGATCTACAAAAACATCTGACAAAATATGGTGGCTGACTATTTGTGATTAGTCACTGACTTCCATGTCTTGTATGTGTTTTTCTCATGGCCAGTCTGGTATAATAAAATGAAGTTTTTCTGGGTCAGCAAACTAGTTTCAAATGGGCTGTACTTTATAAAATTTAACAGCATTAAATAGTCATTGGTAACAGTTGTGATCATTTTCACTTGATAAGTTGAAACATGAGAAAGTATTGCATAGCATGGCTATCTGCAGAATGTAGATTTGTCTGGTATGAATTTACATCTGCATATCAACTGATGCTTGTATTTTTCTTCTAACTCAATCTGAACTCGCAATACGTACAGGATTGTGTTCTGAATTTCAAGCCCATAAAGCTAGACACTTTAGAATCAAGCTTGCCAAATAAGTTTCCATGAACCTCGCATGAACTCACTCAGTTGAACACAAGGAACGATTGCCAAGTTGGAAAATATTCTGTATGTATGGAAGCCCTAGATTTTTAATGTGTAGATTTATTATAACTGGACTAAAGCCCTTATAAAAATAATCAGAAGGATTATTTTCAGTCTTTATATTACTGGATATCACACCAATAGACATGCATTTGTTCGTTTTGAACAGGACAATATCTTTTAATATTACTGCAACTGCGTTCTTTCTTATGACTTGTTTTCTTACAAACTGCCAAATTTGAACCTGAAACAATTGAGGGCAAATATACATCTACCTGTACATATATGTTCAAATTCATAAAAAAAACACTAAATCAGGATAGAAGTATTGGCAATCATGCCGGGCTAGCTATTATTTGTTTCAAAATAATGTACGTGTTAGGGAAATTGTAGAACCTTTATTCAAAATGGCGGTGATGACATGCGGCCAATCAAAATCGCTGTGGGACTGATAAAGACACAACCTGCTCGACTACCAAACCATACAGATTGATCAAATTGTAGTACCGGTAACTCAACATTTAATAAACCTACTTGTGGGTTGAGTATAATTCAATTCAACATTAGAATACCATAAAAACATCCTATTCTCCCATAAGTTTAAAGAAAATAACACATTGAACTCATTTATAATGATAATGTGATATATGTCATCCCATTTATAACCATTTTGGCAGCCATCTCACATCAAAGGCCATGAAATCTAGATAACAAAGGATGAACTACTCACAATTACATGTATTCATTCAAATTATATCACTAGGTAACATTTTTGCAGGAGTTTTAGGTTATTGATCAAATACCCTATAATTGATGATTTCCTCAACATCTTTGTTATTGGGAAAATGTCTGTTTTTAATTCTACGACCAATATATTCCATCCAAAAACCTTGTTAAGCACTCATGAGTGGAAGCACAAAGGTGATGATCCTTTAAAGATGAAAATAATTCTATAGGTAGCACAATTTTAATTATTCTTGACTTTGCTAAATTTTTGCAAATTTGAAATCGGCCATTTTGGATTTCCAGGGTCAAGAGCTCTTTGAAGGTCAATCCCGTCCGATAATGGTACAGAAAATATCAGAAATGATACCTGTATGTGGCACTGATGCATATAGGTCAATAAAATTCTAATTGGGGGCTCAACTTTGAGATAAAAGTGCTGAACCCCCGGTCGGCACCACTGAATTCCTCATCGAAAAGTACTCTAGAATCAGTATCAAACAGAAAGTGGTTGGATATTCCCTAAAGAGCCCAGTTGTGAGACCGCCTAATAATCGTTGTGTTAATAATAAAAAATATGCTTACAATGCATACACTGTTGCAAATGTTAACCCTTCTATGACTGGAGCTTCCTGAAATTTTTTGAAAACCCTGTGACAGTGCATCCTCTTATATATATATATGCAAGTTTCCCATAGAGAGCCTCACATATACATGTATAAGAGAATGCATTAGCATAACAATATTTACCTTGACCTTGTAAGCCAGTGCATTTTCTTATATATGCGGGACTCAAATACTTTAGAGAATGCACTGGCACAGGATCTTTAATGCTGTACCAGTGCAGCTCCCGTCATGAAAGGGTTGAGTTGCAAATTTGAACGAAAGCCTTTGATGTAAACAAAATTGAAAATGTATGTATTTTATTAGCCAAATCTATGTTGTAATTAATGTGGAATGAGGTCCTTGAAAATGCATGTGGAATCCTTGAAAATTCATAGAAAAGTTTTGATCATGATCAAGGTTTATCAATCTCGTAGATCCCATAAAGAGGGATTCTATTAATCATGTGACTTGGATTGAGTTCAGTCGGTCAAATATAACTATAAATATAGTCAAATGAGTTTGCATGACAGCATTGAATATTAATTTGATATGTCATGTCGGCCTGCCATGTTTGATGTTATTGTGTACTTGTCCAGTACAGCTAATATGACAGACCACAAAGGAAGTCTATATTAGATCTATCATTCATACTGATGGATAACAATGAAGATGTATGACTTTAAAGGTTGATAAAGTAACCAACGCAATATGCAAATCTATTTCATGCATAATTCTACAACAGTGTAATGATTCGAGACTTGACATTTAAACAATTATTTTAATCTTTTATTTAATTATTAACTTTTCTAAGACATAGATGGTAATTACACAATTTTTAGGCACCTAAAAATCATGGCCAATTAACTACACTATTCCTATTTCTCCCTTTAAAGGCCCACTTAATTTTCGAACCCCCAAATAATTTTATATAAAATATATGCCATATTATATACCATTTGAAAGAGGAAGCTCCAAAACATTATAATATCAACTTATTCGGTGCACGGCCACCAGCCACTTTTTGTCTTCAACAACCTACATACTGTTCTTATTGTTACAGTGCTACAAGTCTTGCATTTGTGAATTGAACCTGCCAGAATGAGCGATTTCGATATACCAAATTACTGAATGTTGTTTGTGGGTCCATAATTTAATGTAGACTCTTTTGACGACACTTCACTCTTTGGCCAGGATATATCAGGGACCCGCCTAGAGGTTTCAAATTGTGAGAAGTCACTTCTCCCTGTTTTATTATAAGGGAGAATTGGACTGTTATTAGGGAGAAGTAACCATGGCTGAACATCAATTTACACACCAACATCACCATTCTAACATCCAATAAGTATTATGCAACACAAGAGCCCATTCTCAGTCGTTTTTTTTATCAATTTCCGTGAAACTTGGCACAGACATCAACCACCAAGGGAACCTGTGCACCTGCGATTATGACGTCTGTCAGACTTTTGTTGGTGGAGT
This sequence comes from Siphonodentalium dalli, assembly GCA_032622095.1. Taxonomy (NCBI): domain Eukaryota; kingdom Metazoa; phylum Mollusca; class Scaphopoda; order Gadilida; family Siphonodentaliidae; genus Siphonodentalium; species Siphonodentalium dalli. The sequence goes on from CP136064.1 coordinate 99,116,263, forward strand.
TATTCCCCCTTTTTCGACTTAGAACATTTTCGCAACATGTATAAATTTGTCTGAGCTTTTATTCCTACATTTTTAGGTCAATTTTTTATTAACTTGGCACAGATATTTAGTACCATGGGAACCTGTGCACTGCGATTATGACGTCTGTCCGACATTTTTTTGTGGAGTTATCCCCCTTTTTCGACTTAGAAATTTGTTTGCAACATGCACAATTTTGCCCGAGATTTTATTCCTACATTTTTAGGTCAATAGGTTTAAGATTAGGGTTAGGGTTGTGCACCTGCAATGGGAACTGTTATTTTATTATTTTAACTAAATGTTTACTGACATGTGAAACATCTTAGTATTTTAAAAACGCGGGGGGGGGGGGTATCCTTAGTCCCATTGGGACAGTCACAACTCTAGTTGAGAGTTAGAACACCATTATAATCAGTAACTGTACCTTAAGTATGCTACTGGGACAAATGCATGGTGGTATATTATAGAAGTCACTTCTAGGGAGAAGTAGCACATTTTAGGGAGAAGATGTCTCCCAAGTCGCCCTCTATGCGGGTCCCTGGGACCAGACCTGTTAAGTTTTGAAAATGTCAATCCGTGAGATTTTTGCGGGAGGTATGCCCAAATATGTTCATGTTCCAAAAATAATTTTTATGATGAAGATTGCATAATTTTTATGAGTTTCTATTTTATAAATATATAGACCTAAATAAAATGGCAATGAATGTCCTGTTGGTAATTGTAATAGAGCTGCTCTGTGTGGGAGATACCACCATTTATTAAAAAGAAAGAAGCAGATCACACTTCGTAAAAATACTCAGAATTCCACCGGAAACAGCCGGATATGCGTGAAACCGAAAGTACAACATCGTAATAAACGACAAAATGGACTCGTCTTACGGTTTTACCCACAAAAGAAATGCACACATTCCACCATTTATTAACAAATTTTAAGAAGCAGAAACTTTGTTTAAAGTTAGTCAAAACGAATCCGAGTTACACAGGTGACAACCGGACATGTATGCGTGAAACCGAAAGTACAAAATGACCCGTCTTAAAAGTTTTACCCGCAAAATAAAAGACACATTCCGTTCTCAATGCATACCACTATCAGTGAACTTAAATCATAAAGTATCCATTACTTATGTTCATCAATGAGGCCTCACAATACAGCTGCACACTTGTGATTAAACGTATTGTTTTATTTCATTTGCAATGCATGCCACTAATCCGTTAAGTACTAAGAAATGTTCATCAATGAGGCCTAACAATACAGAACTTTGCACACTTGTGATTATACGTATTGTTTACTAAAACAACACCCTCCATACGTGTGGCTTCACCAGAGTGTGAAAATCAATTAATATCAGTCACAGTTCACCACAAATTGAGTCTTCAATCAAAAGTTACCGACGATACATTCTGTGAATGTTAATGTGTGGGTATTTACGGTACCGGAAATAAGGAAGTCACTGTCATTTGGGGAATTCCCGCAAATGCACGAATTTAAAAAATAAAAAAAACTTCGTTTTGGGATTTTCAATGTGGGGTTTTGACGAATCCGTGAGAAATTGGGGGTTATCCGTGTTTGCGGAATTGGCGTGGAAATCCGTGAGTCTCACGGACAATCCGTGGAACTTAACAGCTCTGCCTGGGACCCTCTAGGCGGGTCCCTGGGATATACAATAATGCCCTAAATAATCGACTCCTTAACCATAGAAGAATTATTGGTAATTTTTCAGGATTTAGTTGGAAATATGGCTTGTTGCCATTCATTGTAAAGCTCTCAATGAGAGCTTTCCGATGAATGGCAACAAGCCATATTTCTGACTAAATCCTGAAAAATTACCCATAATTCTGCTGTGGTTAAGGAGTCGATTATTTAGGGCATACTGTATAGCTGAAGGAAGGAAAATAATGCACCCAATTCAACTGGGCTATCCAGCTATGTATAATACTAATTTTAGCTTTTAAATCTTTTCATATTTAAACCAGACTTGACCTTTTATAAAATGTTTGGCCAAAGAAAATACAATTGAGTTGATGTATGCTATATTATGTCATTCATCAATCATGCCTATTTAATAGTAACCAAGTCCAGATATAGTGTGTCTGACATATGCAGAATGAGGTCCCCAGTGGGCTAGCATCACCAATATAACCCTCTGGGAACCTCATTCTGCTTAGGTGTCATCTTCTGGAAGTATCTATAGTCTCAAATTAACATTGTTTTCAGTTACCTTTCCCCTTCTCTTCAGTTTCTATATCCCCTGATCTGCGAAAGATAAATTGCATAATTGAGGTCACTAATGAATGAACATCACCTACTTCAACTGGGGAAATTCATTCTGAACCCAGGTCTCCCAAAGCAGTTGAGGCCTAAAGTAGAATGAGGTTCTCAGAAGGTGAATTTGGTGATACTAACCCACTGTTTGGGATTGCGTCACCAAATTCACCCTATGGGGACCTCATTCTGCAAATTTCAGACACACTATAACCAGGCTTGATGGTATCTCTTGGTATTGCACACCTGTTTGTCGTTCTCTATATGTACTGTTGTGCATTATAATAGGGTGACGATGCCTTAGTATTTGACATGTTGCGACCTGGTGGCAGTTAATATTGTGAGACAGCATGTTTCAGGCCAGTCTGGGTGAACGTCGACTCTATATTTGAAATATTCAATGTTGTAATGAATATTTAGGTATGAGTTTACTCAGACTGGTTTCAGGCATCTGTCAAAACACTGATTTATTAGACTGGTCATTTGGTCTATTTCATTATATCCCTCTATTCTTCAAACTCATTTGATTGTCCCTGTATTTAAAGCACTGTGGCTATTTTAAAGGTACTCAATCCGATCAGACGGTCCCCATATCATCAAGATACAACAACAACAACAATTCTTCAAAATACACTTTAGGTATCAGAATCGATTAATTGCAACAAATAATGCAAACCACTGTCAACTATGGTATCAAATATCCCAAAACGTGTTATTTATCAACATTTTGTTCAACGAAATATGGCCGTATTATCACTTTAGTATCACAAAATTTGGCCGTATTACCACTTGATTTTAGAGTTGTTCATCTTCATCCGCAATTTTCTCCAAGAACGTCAGTTTGATGAATTTTTTCTCGAGAAACTTCAAAAATAAATATCTGATCAATCTGAGCTTTGATGGGTTGGTTCCTCGACTCGAATCAAATATTTTTTACCCCGAAGCCAAGGAAATGGTAATTTGTGAGCGTTAATTGTGTTATTTTTAAACCAAAAGTAAATTATTTCCCTTGTTCCTGTAGGGGGAGGGAGGTGTTAGGTTGGAAATTTGAACAGTTGGAAAGTTTGATGTACTTGTCCAGACACCAAATTTGAATTTGTATAGGTTGTCAGGTTCTGCTTTGAAACTGTCTGACATAATGTCAGGTTGAAATATTGACGTATTTTAAAGGAAACTATCACTGGTAATGTGATATTTTACAAAATAAATTGATATAGTGTGCTGTTAAATGAAATTTATTCTATTGGAGAGTAGTTTTTAATTATTTGTTTTGCCAAAATCTGCGTTTTTCAGATGTATGATTATTAGAACTTGGATGTCTACAAAATATCGGAATTGGAAAATTTATGGTATAAGTTTTTCCTCCTGGTTGATTTATAACATGCTACTGTCCTGTATTCCATACAGTCATATGTTTGTAATGATATGCCTACCCTTACATGGTACTAGTAATCAGAGCAATTGAAGATCTCCATAACCTTAGAATTGAGCGTGAAATTGGCAAGAATGTTGTGGCCAGGGTGGGCAGATTTACATTATTTGTAGTAAAAAAGTGACAATTGAGAAAAGGAACATAATTGGGGGATAATACATCATTATTAGTTTCACTTGGCATTATTTCGGGTGATAAACAAGACATGTCATGCCTTATTTTGAATGACCATGTCTGTTTGGTGCCTGAAAAAATGTCAAATAAAAATTATTTTAAGGCTTGGTACCTGTTATATAATTCCATGTCAAGGGGGAGGGGTGCAAATGTAATTTCTGTGACTTTGGTGCAGTTGGAAATGTGTTCAACACAGGGTTGTCACCCCCTCCCAATGGAGACTCACTAGCCACGTCCCTGGGAGTTCATCTTTGTGTGAAATACTCATTACAAGTATTAAAAATTTATTTGGTTTTAACATTGAATTGTGCAATCAAACATTATAAAACACGATTCAAAGCTTAATTCTGACCAAACTGAAACCCTTTCTCAATATTTAAAATATCTAGTAAAAACAGTTCTTCACATTAAGGATTTGAGGATATAAACATTTATCTCAATTAATAGGACTCCTTCTGCACTTTTATTATCTATCATTTGCTTATGTTACATATAGAGTAATGCCCTAAATAATCGACTCCTTAACCACAGCAGAATTATGGGTAATTTTTCAGGATTTAGTCGGAAATATGGCTTGTTGCCATTAATCAGAAAGCTCTCAGTGAGAGCTTTCCTATGAATGGCAACAAGCCATATTTCCAACTAAATCCTGAAAAATTACCAATAATTCTTCTATGGTTAAGGAGTCGATTATTTATGGCATTATTGTATATCCCAGGGACCCGCCTAGAGGGCGACTTGGGAGACATCTTCTCCCTAAAATTCAGTCACTTGCGATGTGAATATAAAAATCGCGCGCTCTGAACTACTACGGACGACAGAAAACGGCCGTTATAATCGCGCGCTCGCGTCCGGTGTGGATTGACCTTAAAATTTCATGGAATAATTTGAGGTTTCCTGGTCCTGTATCTATGAAATTTTAAATTGTTTGACATCAAATTGAATCTGTTATTCACAGTATACTTACTATCAGGCAACCTAGTGCAGAATTGTATGAGATAATAATATGAGCAACGTTCATCTTGACATTAAGGGTCAGAAAAACAGGGATCATGATTGGACATTAATCATTAAGTCATACCACAAAACCTTTTGATGACGGGAGCTCCGCTGGCTGAACATTAAAGACCCTGTGCCAATGCATTGTCTTATATATGCAAGTTGACCATAGGTCACCTCGCATATATAAGAGAATGCATTGGCCTAACAATTTTTTTATCAATTTTCTTACATTCTTTAACAATTTTGGCCATTTTTTTTTTATCATTTCTTACATTTTTTAACAATTTTATCATTTTTTAAACAATTTTCTTACCTTCTATAAAAAAATTATAATTTTTTCATATATTCTATTACAATTTTATCAATTTTTCTTTAATACATTCTTTTAAAATTTTATAATATTTTATAATTTTTTATTACATTCTTTATAAATTGTTGTCATTTTTCCTTACATTCTTTAACAATTATTACTGCTTTTTATCATTATTTCTTACATTCTTTAAAAAAAAAAAATTCTTTTTAATTTTTTCTTACATTTTTCTTACATAATTATAAAAAAATAATATAAAATTTGACATTTCAAATTAAATTTGACATTTCAAATTGTTTGACATCAAACTGAATCTGTTATTCACAGTATACTAACTATCAGGCAACCTAGTGCAGAATTGTATGCGATAATAATATGAGGAGAGTTCACCGTGACATTAAGAGTCCCAAAAACAGCGATCATGATTGGACATTAATCATTTAGTCATACCACAAAGGTGACTTAGGTTATATAGGGATTATATCTGTGATCAGTATTCAATACAACAAAGATTACCCCACCATGTTGTCATATGTAGGTCACTGTCCCATTATACTCAACATTTATGGTATAAATTATCAACATTTTAGCATATATTTCCTTTTCTGTTTGAAAATTAGCATGGAAGATGATTAACCAATGTCAAATTACTCCACAGCTGGTGCTGTATAGTGTATATGAACCCAGTCTAGGTTTATGAGCCTTCCTCTTTGTTTGATATCTATGAACCCAGCCCATGTTTATGAGGTTCCTCTTTGTAGTATGTATGAACCCTGTGTAGGTTTATGAGGTTTCCTCTTTGTTTACCTGACCTTTCCTCTCTGAGATTGATCTTGTGTTTCCAGACATCTTATTTGTTTTGTATGTGAGTGAGTGTTATATATTTTTGTTCTATGTTATTTGAGTAATAAAGTTGCTGCGGGAACTTATTGAATATAGACAGAACACAACGCGCATCTTAATTCAAGTATCTCAATCAAATGAGTTGCGGATGGCAAAGGTTATATTTTGTGAGAACATAGCTCAAGCGAAATGTAACTATGCGCCGTCTGCAACGAGTACGATAAAAGATTTGAGATTATGATGCAAGTTGTGTTTTGTATTTGTTCTACACCGTTGTATCAGATAAGTTCAATCCATGAATGTCACCTTCATTGATACTATAGCTACCTTTATTGTGATTTAAGTCTGATGAATAACCAGTAATAATCAGGGCATCACCCGAAGCAGATAATTAACGTAATGTACGTCATCTTTCTTGGTAACATGGTCAACAAAAATAGTTCCGGCTTGTATTCCACAAGAGGTATACAATAGAATGTATTCAATGGCTGGGAATACGGTTGAATAGATTTGCCTCATGTAACCTTTTGGTGTGTGATAAAGAAGGATAGGATAGAGGTCCCCAGACGGTGAATTTAGTGACGCTGTCCCACACAGTGGGCAAGCATCACCAATTTCATCCTCTGGGAACCTCATTTTTCTTACGCCCTCAACTGATATGGTAGACCTAGGATCAGATTGAAGTGCCCCAGTTGAAGTTGATGATGTTCACCCATTGGGCACCTCGATTATGCATTTTATCCAGAAGGGAAAACATAACTAAAAACAATGTTAATTAGATTTATAGATACTTCCCAGAAGATGAGGCCTAAGCAGAACTAGGTCTCAAGAGGGTGAATTTGGTGATGCTAGCCCACTATGTGGGATAGCATCACTAAATTCACCCTCTGGGGACCTCATTCTGCAACTGACAGACACGCAATTGCAGGCTTGGGAATGAATCCCCAGACAGTGAATTTAGTCAATCTACCCCGCACAGCAGGCTAGCATCACCAAATTCACCCTCATTTTGCTTAGGCCTCATCCTCTGGGAAGTATCTATAGTCTCAAATTAACATTGTTTTTAGTTATTTTTCACTTCTTTTCTGTTTCTATATCCCTTAATATGCAGAAGATAAAGTGCATAATCAAGTTGACTGATTGGTGAATAACACCAACTTCAATCTGAAGTGTGTCCATCCATCTGTGGATGCACTTTTGTCCGACCTTCTATTCCTACATTTTTCAGTCAATTTCTTTAAAACTTGGCACAGATATTAGTACCATGGGAACCTGTGCACCTGCAATTATGAGGTCGTAGAAATGTTTCTCAACATGCATAACTTTGTCTGAGCAGGTACTCCTTTAAAAAACAAATATGTTAGCCCTTTCATGACGGGAGCTGTACTGGCGCAACGTTAAAGACCCTGTGCCAATGCATTCTCTTATATATAGGAGTCAGCCATAGGTCGCCTCCCATATATAAGAGAATGCATGTCCTACAAACTTTTTATCAGTTTTTCTTAAATTCTTTAACAATTTTTATCATTTTTTTAAAAACATTTTTACTTATTTTTTCTTATATTCTTTAACAATTCTTATCATTTTTTTTTATCATTTTTTTCTTACATTCTATAACAATTGTCATCATTTTTTCTTATAAACTTTAACAATTTTATCATTTTTATCATTTTTTCTAAAATGTATATGCGAGGTGACATATGGTCGACTCGCATATATAAGAGAATGCATTTGCACTGGTTTTTCACAAAAATTCAGGAAGCTCCCAGCGTGAAAGGGTTAAAATGGCTACATTTAATGTAGCCCAATTGCTATGCATGGGTTTTCTTAGTCCCATTGGGACAGTCTCACACTGTATGGATATTGGAGAAATTGTCACGTTACTTCTGGTTAGCAACTGTGAGGAGATTACTAAAGTGTGGAATAAGTAATGGACCAACGAGATGAAAATAAAATTGGCTACTTCACAATTTCCAAAGAATTCCCATGCCATTTAGACCAATATCATTTGTTAGCTTAATGAAAACAAGTGAAGACGTCATGGCATTTTTCATGACATCATTTTGGCTTTGCGGGCCAGAATCCAGATAAGATTGCACAATCCATGACATGTTTTGTCGTCTCCATCGGGGCTACAGCATGATGTTACATAAATTTTTCTTAGCATTATGTCGCTGATAAAAAAAAATATTTGAGGCACAGCGTGGGTGGTTGCTCCACTATATATCTCATACGATTCATATTATTGATCTAACATAGAATCTGTGGTGCCACATTGATTGGTTGAAGACGCTCTATGGTGCTATATAAAATCTTTCTCTCTCCTTTCCAGAATTTGAAGACTGAGCTGGATAAGCTGTTGGAGAATAAAATAACTAACCCTGGTGTGACAGACTGGGATGAGAATTCCAAGGAGGGTGCCATTCTCACGGCTATCATAGAACTTATAAAAACAAATGATAGTAACATACCGCATAGGTGATAAAACTCTAGCTATCATAGGGAATTGATAGGAGGAGAAGAGTAGAGGATGTTGAAAGTCATGGTCATTAGTGCAACCAGTATGTTCAAACTCAAGATCTTGCTACTGGCCCTTCTTGAATGCCTGGTTACAAGTGAAAGTCGTAGACAATCAAACTCTTTGATGTATAGCAGGGCGATGTTCATACTCAAATATCTAAAATGAACCCTTTCTTTACGGAATGAATTCTCCCATTCTATATACATTCTAATCAGTCTTTGGAATGGTCTATTTTCATTTGGAGGGATGTTCAGGAAATATAAGCAGACGACAGATGATAGACAGTGCTGAAAAATCCTATTTATTGATGGTAACTGTTCAGATAATAAGTTCAAGACCATAAGTCATTTCCTAAAGGGATGAGACATTTCCTAATTCTCCCATTCTATCTACATTCTAATCAGTCTTTGGAATGGTCTATTTTCATTTGGAGGGATGTTCAGGAAATATAAGCAGACGACAGATGATAGACAGTGCTGAAAAATCCTATTTATTGATGGTAACTGTTCAGATAATAAGTTCAAGACCATAAGTCATTTCCTAAAGGGATGAGACATTTCCTAATTCTCCCATTCTATATACATTCTAATCAGTCTTTGGAATGGTCTATTTTCATTTGGAGGGATGTTCAGGAAATATAAGCAGACGACAGATGATAGACAGTGCTGAAAAATCCTATTTATTGATGGTAACTGTTCAGATAATAAGTTCAAGACCATAAGTCATTTCCTAAAGGGATGAGACATTTCCTAATTCTCCCATTCTATATACATTCTAATCAGTCTTTGGAATGGTCCATTTTCATTTGGAGGGATGTTCAGGAAATATAAGCAGACGACAGATGATAGACAGTGCTGAAAAACCCTATTTATTGATGGTAACTGTTCAGATAATAAGTTCAAGACCATAAGTCATTTCCTAAGGGATGAGACATTTCCTAAGGGATAACTACTCGTCATTGAGTATTTAGTAAAGAAATTGTTAAATAATAAAAGCTGACGACAGACAGAAAAACAGATAATACAAGAGCAGAATTATTCATATTCCTAGTTGGGAAATGTTCAGATAATAGGTTCAAGACCATAAGCCGTTTGTTGAACTTATTATCTGAACAATTCCTAAGGGATAACTACTCGTCAAGTCTGATTATAGAGTGTCTGTCATTTGCAGAATGAGGTCCCCAGAGGGTTAAGCATCACTAAATTCACCCTCTGGGGACCTCATTCTGCTTCGGCCTCATCTTTCCTGGAAAGTTCCTTTATTATCAAATTTCTATCTTCACATAGATTCTATTTCTTTTTTAGTTTAGTTTCTCTATATCCCCATATTGGCAGACGACGCACTGCATAATCAAGGTTCCTAATAGGTGGACATCAGGGAACTTAAATCTGTGTCTAGGACTTCCATAGCAGATGAGGCCGTATATAATGAGGTCCCTGATGTGCAGGTAGGGTCCCTAAGTTCCGCCTCTGGGGACCTCATTCTGTAAATGGCAAGCACCATATATTGAGGCCTGCTACAGTAATGCCCTAAATAATCTCTCATTGAGAGCTTTCCGATGAATGGCAACAAGCCTTATTTTCGACTAAATCCTGAAAAATTACCCATAATTCTGCTGTGGTTAAGGAGTTGATTATTTAGGGCATTACTGTAACTAAGAGGGCAGTCCTTGCTGCTGAATGATTTGTCTGCTAGTGAAAGCATCAGCTTCAAGTCTGCAAATAGTCATTTACAGAATGAGATCCCCAGAGGGTGAATTTAGTGATGCTATTTGATATGTGGCCTAGCGTCAGCAAATTCACCCTCTGTGGAACTTATTCTGATTAGGCTTCATCTTCTGGGAAATAACTATAGTCTCATCTTAGCATTGTTTTTAATTACTTTTTCCCTTCTGTTTAGTTTCTATATCCCCTAATTTGCAGAAGATAAAATGCATAATCGAGGTGACTAATGGGTGAATATCACCAACTTCAACTGGGGAACTTCAATCTGATCCTTGATCTCCCATAGCAGTTGAACTCTAAGCATAATGAGGTTCCCAGAGGATGAATTTGGTTATGCTACCCTGCTTAGCGGGATAGCATTACTAAATTCACCCTCAGGGGGGATCTCATTCGGCAAATGACAGACACACTGTTTGCAAGCTTGATGAGCTTTGAGAACTTTGTTTTCCCACACATCTGGACATGAATAAGTATGTTGTTGATGTTACTACAATGTTGTATTGTTTTGATATAAAAATTTTACAACCAAGAATTTGTTCAATTTACCTGAATTGTAACTTTATTGCAGTTAGTTTCCTTATTGTCCTCTGAAAAAAAATGTTGGGTGGAATGTTGAAATGTCCGCCAGTCTGTCCATCCGAAACATTTTTTGTCTGGAAAATAACTTGAATAATATTTTACAGAATGTTATGAAACTTGGTAGATGGTCTTCATGAAGTCCCAGTCACATTTGGATTTGGATCTGGTGCGACCATTTCTGATGGAGTTATGCCCCTTTTAGACTTATAAATTGCTCATTAATTTGTTTTATGGATGATAACTTGAATACACCTGGTCCTAACCCTTAAAATGTTACTCACAGTTATCTCATCTGAAAACATGAGAACAGCAACCATAGTGAATACTTGATGACACTGTTTACTTTTTCCAAATGAGAGCCGCAACACCCAAGAGGGCTATCTATAGTCCTGTCCAAACCAGAACTGCCCATTAGACATTCAAAAAGATTGCCTGGAAAATATATTGCTAGTTGTAAGGGGAACACCCAAAGATCATAACAGCATGAACACGGATCCAGATAGAGCTTCATAAACTGAAAAATACCCATCCACATCAGATTTCAGTTCAAACACTGCATGGCCCCACTTTTATCGCGCTTTTTCATGTCTAGAAAATTTGAATTTGTGAGCACTATCTCCGAATAAAACAATAAGAACATATTTTTTTCTGAATATCCACTAGAATATCCTAATTTTGTGACAAAACGTAGCTATTTTACTTACCTGATTAAGGCTGATCTGGTCAGTGTCGCATGGTAACATGCAAAACGACACCCAGGATCAACCAAATTTGCAAAAATTCACCCAGCATCTCAAAGTCTCATTTGTCTGCGATGATCAAACCCAACACGTACGTGTGGACTACAGATTGAATTCAGTTGAAATTTCACTTGTAAATTTTACAAGCAAATAAGTATTGTAATAATAATTAACATGCGACTAATTTGACTTTTTGCACATTTGGGAAATCATGGGTGTCTTTTTTTTTCCATGTTCAGGAGATCCTGGGTGTCTTTTTTTGCAAGAAACCATGGGACTGTTACCCCATTCAGCATAATTCTGAGGGGAGGGTGCAATTTAAAATCTGGAAGTGTTCAAGTGGGACACCTTCCTCAAATCTATACACCCAGCTACACCCCTGGCCTTGTTGAACATTGGTGATACTATGGTGATTATTATACTTCCACCAACGAAGTGATGGTCGGTATACTGGATTACATGCGTCCAGTCAGTACATCCATCGAGTCTGAACAGATATCTTACTCAGCCATAGTATGCTATGGTGATTATTATTCCACCTCTTAAGTCTCAACTGTCATATCTTATACATAAGTATAAGGTTTTGTGATGGCAATTTACCAACTCCACGCATGGTTACCTCCCTTGGTGACTCGGCAAAGGAATTGTGACTGGTGCGCTCTGGTAGAGATTGGACATTTATCTTGATGTATGGGCCATGTAAACCATCGCACTGTATATAGTATATTTTCATGGCATCTTGGTTAGTAGTATATGTTATAGGTATGAACGTTTATCCGAGATGGCACAAATGATTATGATAATAATGTTTCGTGCTGAATGGGGTATGGAACAAAGTGACAAACCACGATATGGAATAGCGTGGAACCGGCCATATCTCGAGGAATATCCCACGTAGAGAGCTCGTTTTAGTGTCAAATGAAGGTTTGACGATAATCTCACCGAGTTTAAAGGGTAAAGTGTACCGAAACAGTACTTGCACAATATGTCAAGACATAATAGGGTTAGAGACTTCAAATTCTCATGACATGATTCACTAACCAAAATGAAGATTATAAATGCTCAAATTTCAGGGACAAAGCTGATATGCTAAGCCGAAAGGGAAGATAGCTGCATGTTTTAAAACGTTGGTGATAAGAGAGTGTTAACGGTTCTTTGCCTTTATATTACAATAATAATACCTTACTTGTATTTAAATTCGCGCAGTACTATTTTTTACGCACCCATCAGTGCGCAAATTTAGAAATGAGCAAAAAATAATACTACTGAGTTTAAACTATTTGACCACAGCAAATTAAGACTGGGTTATGTTGATGAGTTATACACATTACGAAAGGTTGGATACTGAATAGACAATTACGCCTATACGTGTAGACCTTCATGTATATTTACATTCAGTCAAACAGTATACAAAAATTGAAACCGTCACTCAAATTGATGCCAAGCTACGTACAAATCATGGTAACATCGACTAAGTTGAAATGCTTGTAAGAAATACACATATTCTAAATCGCATGTACATGAAAGCACGTCCACATATTCACCACTCTGGAGTGACACCATGACCATATTCAGTCTGAGTTAGTTATGTCATCACAATCCGCAGCCAAGTGTTGTTTTTTTTCTGGAGTCAGTTGCCTTCTCGGTAGTGTTTTTTGTTTCCGAATTCAATTTATTGATGTCCATGCAGTCCATAACTATTTCAATATCAGAATAATTATTTGGACCATATACAAAATGGTGATGCAGTTGTGGATGTAAATTACGCATGTAATCCAGTATACCGACCATCACTTCGTTGGTGGAAGTATACTTAGGTGAGTTATGCAACAAAATGGTGATGCAGTTGTGGATGTAAATCCGATGTGGTCGTGTTTAATATATACATGTAACTTCAGAAATGAGTAAGAACTGAAACTGTCATCAGATCCACGACTTTTACAAAAAATATTTCTGTCAGTTTTGAATTCGCGCAGATAGGTGCATGAATTTAAAATGCGCAAATTCAAAACTGAAAAATAGAACTGCGCGAATTTAAATACGAGTAAGATAATACTTCTAGATTTAAGAAATTTATTTATAGATATAAGATCAAGAAAATTTTCGAAGTATATTCTAACGTTCTAATCTAGAAATCTTTTTCTTGACGATTGAGAAAATATTTCTTACATTTTTCTAGATATTTAGAAAAAGACTTTCTTGGATGTAAGAATATATTTCTTATTTTTCTAGATATTAAGTAAATAATTTTAGTCCGTTCTTAGAAAACATTAAGAAATTGCTTTTCTAAATATTAGAAAATTTGATGTAAAAAAAAAATTCTAGGTATACTCCCAAGGGTATGCGGCTTATACGGACCCTGGCTCTTACGGACCCTGGCTTTTACGGACCACCGGCTGATACGGACCCTGGCTTATACGGACCCCGGCTCATACGGACCTCCATTAAAATATGCAATTTTGAAACTTATATTTATGAATTTAATATATCATTATGATTGTCTCTTTTCACACATATATCTGTATTCATTGAGAATTTCGGTGATTTTTTTGGTGATTTTCTAACTTATGAATTTAACCGATTTTTGTCGGTGATTTTCAAACTTATATTTATGAATTTAATATATAAGTATGGTTGTCTTTTCACACATATATCTGTATTAATTGAGAATTTATGTGATGTTCTGACTTGAAAAGGCATTTATTGAATCGTGTTAATTAATCTCTTCGCCATTGTATAAACACACGTGTTTGATCCCTTTATGTCGTTGTATAAACAGACATGCGGTGATAAATGGTCAGTGAATGGTAATCAGGATGAATCCACTGAGTTTGATTTGTTACGAAAACATGTTAGTAAAAACACAACTTGTTTCAACTGATTCATTGTCCGTTATATAAACACTCGTGTGTGATCCCTTTATATTGTTTTATAAACAGACATGCGATGATGAATGGTCAGTGAATGGTGATCAGGATGAATCCACTGAGTTTGATTTGCTATGAAAACATGTTAGTAAAAACACAACTGGTATATATTCAACTGATTTATTGTCGACTGGCATAATTCCACAATGTCTAACTGTGCTTAATGTGGAGATACCATTCGGCATCGTCAGGAGGTTATTGGCTGCATTTAACCTGAATGTTCCCGTTTGACACATCGGGTTTGTGACACAGGTGAGTTATAAAACAATTATCGTTAATTCTCGTTCACTACAGTCGTTCATTGCCCGAAAGTTGTACTCGTTCATTTATATGTGATTATAAATTGACATTTTTGTAATTTTGCTTATAATTCTTTTTAGGAATAAGCCGAAATGAATACCGTCAAGCCAAACGCCTTGGTACACCGGTTGAATTCAGGGAGACGACCGGAAAGTTAATGACATTGTGGAGAGACTACTCGTCGATGAGGATAAGTGCCAGCAAAATACTAAAAGAAGCCGCCAAGCTGTACGCCCCAGTTTAAATAATGTTCGTCTGGTGTAACTTTGTTCCATTTTTGTCATCATCATATTTGTGTTATCTCTGTATGTATGTTGTCATAATTTAAATTTATTTAAATAAACATAAAACATAAAAAATAAAATTGTGTATTTTAATTGAGGTCCGTATGAGCCAAGGTCCGTATAAGCCGGGGTCCGTATCAGCCGGAGGTCCGTATCAGCCAGGGTCCGTATGAGCCAGGGTCCGTTAGAGCCAGGGTCCGTATCAGCCGGCATTCCTCCCAAGTAGAGCCCGAAGCCGCCATCGTACGCCGCCGCCGCCAGCCATATTGGCTACAAGCCGCCGCCAGCCATATTATTTCTAACGCCAGCCACATTTAAAAATCTCCGCCGCCGGAATTGTAAAATGGCTGAGCCGTGTGCATGGGCTTATATGTCAAGCACAACTGTTCTGTGAATCGCAAAGAACTAAACCGCATTGCCTAATATTGGTATACTCGCATGGACATAGCATGGTTGTTATATTATCAGAACACATGGCTCCTTAATGTGGAATAGACTATCCCAATGCATGCTTTCATATAACTGAATGGGCGCATCCATTCGGTATTGAAAGGGTTAAAATATAAATTGTTTATATCGACAACACCCAGTCTAAGACATCACTGGCATTTGTCAATATATACACATAAGAATAGAAAATAGTTTGAAATATTATATATCATTACTATCGGGTTCATCATTCAATGATGCATGCATATATCGCAAGATGGCAGTGGTGATAGCAGTCAGAAGTCCCAATGTAACTACTTATACCGATTAGATAGTAGGCCTATATCCATGCCAATCCTTCGTGAATTTTCGCCATAATGGAAAAGCCCAACATCAAAAGATTACGTGTGGTCTGGAATTATACGGGTTCACCACAAACGCTAAAAAAACGGCGTCTATAACCGGTAACAGGGGATTAGGAACATTTCGGAAACGAAAATACGCTGAATGATAACATCTCAGCCGGCTGAGCCGCCATATTTCGTCAGCCACGAACGTCGTGACTGAGCCGGCTTAGCTAGTTAACCAGCCACGAAAATCGGTTGAGCCAGCCATGAAAACTATTTGTCGTGGCTTCGGGGTCTACTCCCAAGGTAATATTTCTTATTTTAAGTCTTTTCTCAAAATAAGAAAATCATTTTTGGCAGTGTAGCGACACATATTTTCGACATTAGTTGTCGGACAGGACCACAATGTCATACCAGACAGCGCCACCTCGACTCGGATAAGGCACTACGGTGCTCGAATCCATGGTACCGAGGTTTTTGCTCCAATGGTGTCAGTCTCTCTTATAATATTATGAGTGACAGCATAATTCGGGTTTTCTGTTGATTTAATTGTGTTGTCCTTGACATGTGTTGTCCAAGACATATTAAAGACATATTATGTACTTATTCGTGCATGAAACTGATAAGTTAGTACTCAGGCGCTGTGCCAACTGGAGGGATGTATAATTCAACTAACTTCGCCGAAAATCTCAACGACATCGACCACACCACTCCATAGAAGACATCTCCTGAACAACGTGCAATTGTAAATATTTACATCTCGATTCGGGACACAACAAACGGATAAAAAAAACGCAAATGATTTCGCCATCGGGAGTCATTAAATGTAATTTAATTGATATATAGGAATGACGATGTGTGTTGTAAAATTGAATTTATATTCGTAAAAATAACTACTTTGAACAAGATTACTCTACATTATCACAACACTTTAACATCATTTTAATTACATTCTTCGGCGAAAGTTCTCGCTATTGAGAAAAAGACTTTCTAGGATTTAAGATTGTACATGGAATTCATGATAATTCAATAGCTCCATTTATGGAATGCTACTCCGGAACTTTGAAAAACGCATGGATCGAATATGGCCGCGACTCGGTGACAAGGCGTATAATCTTGACGTGTTTTCGTAAAAAAAAAAGGCCAAGAAAATAGTATTAACGTAATTTGTGTGGGGAAAAGGGGTAACACCGGTGATTTTACATAATTGGGATATTCTGAACAAAATGACTCACGGTGCCAGGCCGATTTCCATGTCCTTGACCTTGTAAATGGCGATTCAAATGGCTGCCGAAATTATCCAAATTGCACACGTATATCGGGATTAACACAATTGTAATCAATCACAGGAGCCTGGAATTTGGTCAAAAACCCTCTTTTATTGTCGGATCCAGCACCCGGGACCGTAGGTCACGGAAGGAACGAAACAGAAAATTGTTGCCACCCATTTTGAACTCAACTGTATTCCTACAAAAAATATTTTAAGCACATTAGACCCCCATCATGCCACTAAAAACGATGGAAGGGCACACATTATTAAACTAAAAGTTAGATAAATATTTCCACTATACATATTAATACTCACACTTGCCTGGGAAGCACCAATTTCTGAACACCATTACTCCCCGTCGACGCACCCAACCCGTCGCATTATGCCCCATATACGGGGTACAATGCGACACATTTGACATTACAACATCAGCATATATACCGAACTTAATAAATGCAAGACGGACTGCAGTTTCTTTTCTTTTGTGGATTGAAACAATGTATAAGCGTTATTTAAAGTCATAGCAGCAGACCAATTAAAGACATTTTATTTAGTTATATGGCGGGTGAAATAGCACCATAAAGTTTTGATTTCAGGAAAATGTCCGGGGTAGGGTTAACAATAATTATTTATCTATATCATGTTTTAATGTTTGGGAATGATCGAATATGTTTTTTTATTTCTTTTCGTTTGAACTAAGGTTACGATAAGATTTATTTTCCAGGTTTGATTTCCGATATGCCTAATCATATTTGTTCTCGTACTGGTTGTACCCGAGTGTCGCATTATGCCCCACAACGAGACAACCTGCCTCTCCCCCAATATGAGTGAATGTGAATAACTGATATCAGATAACATGGATGGTTTATTACAATAATACAGGGTATCATTGTTCATGCCTATGATAATCACCCAAAACGTATCTAGCAAGGAAGTAGTAGACGGCTTATTTCAATGGGGAAAATGCAGTAACGCTATGACGTTATATTCCACGATCACACCAGAAACATGGCGGCCGGGCTCCAGTCGGATTACATAGCGTCATGACGTAAGTGAACCTTCCCTTTGTTTACGTTCCCTGGAACAGGGGAATTTTTCATCGGGTCAGTCTTTGAGGGACGGGTACCATGAATTAATTCATGAAAAACAAAAAATGCGTGTTGTGCTGTCGTTTAGACCGATCGTGACGAAACTTGGTACGTGTGTGTAGTTTGACCAGGCGGTCGTCCTTGTCGTATTGGCGAGCCCGTGCAGCGCATGCGCAGACGAGATTTCGGAAACGGGTGGAGCTATCTACTTGAAATTTGCTATGTTAATGTATCTTGCCCCGGATACGATTTTTATCGGGTCGCCGAGTCCGTGCGACGCAAGCTTCGCGCATGCGCATACCAGATCTCGGAAACGGGTGGAGCTATCGACTTGGGGAAATTTTGTTTTTGAATAGCCCGGACAACGTCGGGCTCATCGGCTAGTCTCATATATATTTTGAATACCTCTGTCTGTCTGTATGTCCTTTATAGAATCGAAAACGGGTTGACCGATCGAGACCAAACTTCCTATCCAAAGGTAAAATCCCACGGGAATCGTCGACGTCGCATTTTGGAGAAGCTCTGAGCACCGATTCTCCACTCACAATCATCAAAATCACCACAAACGCCACTTCGGGGGGGGGGGGGTTAAGGCATCAACGATCTTTATATTGACCATATTCGGAGGTGTTAAGGATCAACGCTCTTTATTACAATCGAAGCTGCTAAACGGCTACCCATGCGTAAAATACGGATGCAAAACGAAACGCGGAATGCAATTATCTCGATTAAAAAGGCAGAATGGGTTGTGTGATATATGTCCTAGGAACACACTGAGGAACAGGGGAATTTTTCATCGGGTCAGTCTTTGAGGGACGAGTACCATGAATTAATTCATGAAAAAAAAATGCGTGCATGCGCAGACCAGATATCGGAAACGGGTGGAGCTATCGACTTGAAATTTGGTTTTTGAATAGCCCGGACAACGTCGGGCTCATCGGCTAGTCTCATATATATGTTGAAGACCTCTGTCTGTATGTTTGTCTGTATGTCATTTATACAAATCTACGAGTCTCGACCGATCGGGACGAAACTTGGTACGTGTGTGTAGTTCGACCAGGCGGTCGACGTTGTCGTATTGGCGAGCCCGTGCGGCTCCCGCTTCGCGCATGCGCAGACGAGATCTCGGAAACGGGTGGAGCTATCGACTTGAAATTTGCTATGTGAATGTATCTTGCCCCGGATACGAATTTTATCGGGTCGCCGAGCCCCATTCGGCAAACCTCGTCAGATTCCGTCACCGTTTCAGACACAAAGGTCACAGGTCGAGGAGTTCAAAATGGCCGAGCCCGTGCGACGCCAGCTTCGCGCATGCGCAGACCAGATCTCGGAAACGGGTGGAGCTATCGACTTGAAATTTGGTTTTTGAATAGCCCGGACAACGTCGGGCTCATCGGCTAGTATATTATATTTGTGTACGTTTGCTCATTTTGAATGCGTGGTACTCACCAACCTCGAAACCACGTGATTCCTCACCGTGAATATAGTTTAATAATCTTGCACGGCGGAGAATTTGGCTCTACCCCCCCCCCCCCCCCCCCCAACAGCGAACAAAAGCTCACGCACACAACAAACGTTTATGTCGTGTCAACTATATATGATATTATTGTTTGTCGATGTTTGTGTTCGCCATCAAAGGTATTTAAGTCGAATAGGACTATCGGAAACTCTTTTACCAGTCATGTGCCGATATGACAGCTCATTATCGGCCCTACGCGTCACGTGACGTGTTGACCTAGCATTACGTGTTGATTGTTATGGCGTCTCTTAATGACCAATAAAACAGTGATAATGTGTAGAAAACGCCCCATACGTGGTAATAATATTCATTATGATACTGAGGCGTCATAAGTTTGACTAATAGGGTAATATATTCAGGTGTTTCATATGATAATTTGAATGTTTACGTTGATCTTAAAGTGATGTGAAACGCTCCGGTATAGGGTGATCAAATATTTAAATGGAAAATAATCTTGTTCAAAGTAGTTATTTTTACAATAGTATATCTAAATTGACAACACACACCATCATTCTAATTATTAATTAAATGCAGTGACTCTGGATGGTGAAATCGTTTTCATTAGTTTATTGCCGATAGATGCGTCCCGAATCGAGTAGAAAATATTTACATTTGAGCGTAGTTCCGACGATGTTTTCTATGGAGTGGTATACGGTCGTTTGCTTCAGATTTTCGGCGGTTTTAGTAGAATGTTGCATTCCTCCAATTGACATAGTGCCTGATTACTAACTTATCAGTTTCACACACCCGAACAAGTCCATAATATGTCTTTAAACTTGAAATTTGTCCAAGTTGTCAATGTCCACGTGAGATAGGGAATATTTTATATGGAGATCAGGTATGATGATTTATGTATAAACATCGTGCGATTATCATGATTATATCCAATATAACTTGAGTCAGGACACCCGGTGCCACAGTCAGTAAGGTCCATGGTTCATTATACATACACAGAACGACACGATGTGTAAATGGGTTTGTCGGTACGGCACCCGTGCTGTCGCAGAAGGATAGAACGAGAGGCGCTTGCACCTCGAGTTCTATCCTTCCGCGACAGCACGAGTGCCGCATCTACAAACCCATTTACACATCGTGTCGTTCTGTGTTTATTACACGCTTCGCGTCCCATAATCCGTACATTAAAAATACAGGCTTAGAAGGTTTATTTAGGCACATAGAGGGCGTGTTTTGTCATGTGTGATGATGCTTTTATTTTACAGTTCCGGTTTCTTGGTTGAGGCGAACGTCATGTACGTCATTTTACGTCAACGAGATGCGTATGGAACGTACGTTCCATGTGTATTTGTAAATATGGAACAGCAATAACACTGACCTTCTGGGAACAAGCGTGTAATAAAAACATATAATCCAACCATGCAGTTAGCTTCGCGTCTTGTCGTCTTCGTATTGGGTCATCTTGATGTGCATGGCTCGACTTCACATGGCCCGATTGTACTCTTTTGACCAATGGTCAAATGATTTTGTAAAACTTCCGTGGGTGACTACTCATGTCCAAGACCAATTGCTCCGGGGTGATCTTCCATGTTCGGGGCGACTACTAGTAAGTCAAAGGCGGGTGGCAAAATACTTTTTGATTTCACTTCATCCAATTTCTATTTGATTTAATATTACAAAAGATAGCCTTTACTATAGTATAAACAATTATTCCCTCTTACAGGCGAGTGGATACAATTAATTGCGTGATTGGTTGTAATCAGGTATCTCATAACAGGAATATGGGTGGGCATGGCTTCATTTTCAAACTAGCTGGCGACCTCGTGAATTTTGATGGGCGTAACACAGGTTATCGAATATACATAGGAAAGCAGTGTAATTCATCGAAATTGATGACAAGTGCATTGTGCAAATTTCAACTTAATGCATATTTGTTGTGTTTATCTTTGGTTAGTTTCACGACATGGTCAGTCTGAACCATGTATCCTTCCAACAATGAACCATAGTATTACCCGTATAGAACCGATCAAATGGGGAGGGAACCGACTCGATCAGGAGATAACCCAAACAGATATCAAAATTCACGGTTTTCGTCGTTGTTATGACTCGCGCAATGAAATTTTCGTTATTATTACGCTCATTGGAAAAATGCGTTTTAACTGTCAAAAACTCATGAAAAAGTATAATTTCGATTAGAAGGAACCGTCACAAATCAGTCAAGAACCATCACAAACCGGCGATAAAAAGACTTCGGATGTAACAGTTCCTATACACAGTGTATATAGTTAGGTATATTTTGGGTAGAAATGTTGTGCGTTGTTCTGTCAAGGTGATGTCACTGAGATAATATGGAGTGAATGTTATATTAAATGTAGTATGTATAGTAGGGGGATTTTTTTCCGGGCACGTATGCCGGGGTGGGTGCATGGGTGGTCGATGTGTCCAACAAACATTTTTTTCCGCAAATCAAAATGTTTTCCCTGCAAGTCTTTTTTACTGTTTTTTCCAATGAGTTTGGCTTAAAACACCTTAGAATGTCAATATTAACATACATGCAAATTTTCATGATGGTCAGACAAACAGTATAGCCTGTAGCCCATGCTAATGGATTGAATTGTTGAAATCCAAGATGGCCGCTGGCAGCCATGTTTTTTTGGCCGAATGACCTCAAACTGACTCGTTCCTATTTACATGTCAATGTTAACATCCATGATAAATACATTGTAGTATGTACTTAAATTCATATACAAATTTGGACGCGGGGGTGGGTGGGTCCCAACAAGGATCGAAAGGAAAAAAATATTCCCCCCCCCCCCTGTGTACAGTATAATTATTTGATGGGTATATACTCGTGTTTGGTTTGGTTAGGTTTGCTGATTGGGATATATCGTTGTTTTAACCACTATATCATATCGCAACGTTGTCAATAACTGTTAACGGGAGAAACGGAGGAATGATCGCACAGATGGTTAATTTCATCGGGAAATTACTACACTGCACGTCGAAACAACAGACTCAGGGAAATCAACTTACAAACTTGCCCTGATACACGTACCATGTGACCTTCCTTGTGACTGGATAGGGAATCCGAGCATATCTGGATTTGAACCAGCTTCACGATTGACGAACGGCTCATTTTGGACTAATGTGGCGTGCATCTTACGAACTGAATCACCTGGGGCCCAATTAAACTAACACATGTGCTCTTCCTATATATGTATTTATTAACATGAACAAATTAACATGAAATAATTAAGCAACCAGTTCCCTCATAATCATGGAAATAGATGAACACTTGGTTTTACGGAAAGTAGTCAACCCTGTGTACTGTTCTCAAACATTTCTCTTGTAGGAAAATTGAGTTTTTAAAAGTATTAGTACAGTTGTTTTTAATTTCTGTGATACCAAGAGCATATTATTTTGAAAAATCAATAAGAATAGCTCTTGGTGGATTTTTTTTCAAGTTTTTCCCCGAAAACAGGCCGAAAATAGATAATTTTATGAATTTCGCTATTCTTACGCGATTTCAACATGATCTATATCCCCTATCAAACGCGCAACATGGTATCACCACATCGTTTCAGTTGAAGATAAAATAAGTACGATTGCAGTTCGATTTCGTCATTTTCGGAAAAAGTCAAAAAAATAATTTTGAAGTATGGCTACTTCCAGGTCGTTGTTGTTTGCCATTATTATATCGGACGATAGCATGGCAAGTTTTTTAAACTAATATTGTTGATCGAAGCAAAATTGTTATAATGAGAATGAGTTGAAGGACCAAACAAGTTTGAATCGTCATGAAAATTTTGGGTCAAGTTTCCAAAAGTTCCGGAATTATGTGAAAATAGAAAGGGATATCCCACAGTTCTTGTTTTAACATCCCTGTTCATTATATGTCAAGCAGATACCAACGACGTAAAAATACAGTCACAAGCCTATATTATACAAGAAAACCATAGTCAGAAATGGTAACGCCATGAAGATCATATTATTAGCTATATACAATAGAACAACTTTAATGTGGTGATTGTGAAAACATCTGTATATAGGTAACGCCTGTGCAGTTGATTATATGTGATTTTTTTTCTAATTTCATTTGAAAGAGTGGTCTGAGTATAGCGCATGAAATAGCATGCAGAATAATAATCGGGCAAAAATCTTCGTATCGTAACATGGTTCAAGTACGAGCACGTTTCTAATCACAGTTAGTATCCAGGGGTTAATTGAAATATGGTCCCATTAAGGTAAATTAAAATATGGTAACGTGACTTAATTAAAGAATAAATATATGGTCCCATTATGAGGGTTAATTAAAATAACAATATGGTGTCATCAGTGTTGATTAAACTAGGGTCCCACTGGGGTGAAATACAATATAGTCCCACGAGGGTCAATTAACATATGGTCCAATGAGAGGACTAATTATAATATGCCCCTCCCCCGTGAGGATCAATTAAAACATGGTCACAGGAAGGCCGGGGGTAATTTCTGAACATTCTTCAATTCATATAGCATTCTGATATATCCTCGGTACACATAAATAAAAATGATGTTTGGAATTAGGCCACATTGTATGTTAAACAACCAATGTGAAGGGTTAGTGATGGAACTTTTCTTAATAACATCTCTATTCATAGCTCCGATATATTCCGCATAAAAAGAAATGAAAAGTAAATATGTACAAACATAACGAAGGAGTAACGTGGGAATTGGTTAATAATTACCATCCCAATTCATTTAGAATATAACATGCCGATATTTGTCGCGTATAACTAAATGAAAAAGTTCACTAAACGATATTAAATAACATGTTAAACACCGATATAAACAAACACCTCGTAGGATTCATGTTCGAATTAAATTTCTTATACAATCGTCAAATCCCCGTGCAGTATAATAGTATATAGCATTCCGATTTATGTCACGTGAAAATAAACGAAAATTTGTCAAATAACAATGCAACAAAGCAGGTTAAAAAACAATAGAAACACATAACGCGCAGCGCGCTAATGGTTAACGCGCGAATTTCCGTTATAATTAATCGCCCTGCACTTCTTGGCATGCGAATAACAAACCATGCGTCAATGAAGCATATCTCGAGAGACGCCCGCTGTTATAAATAATAATGTAAACGACAATAAACGAAATTGAAATTCCCAACTACACCTTTTACCGGACTCGGTCTCGGGGTCGCAGTACCACTTTTAATGCGTCCCAAAAATCTCCCATACGCCCATAGATTACCAAGAAACTGGATCTGATAATACACCCGGAGGGCGAAATGACAACGGATGGAGAAAAAATATACATTGATACTCGAAGTAGTCTCTCCTACTTTTCTCATCCTTTTTTATAACCGGATAGTGGAGTCACTGTGGCCGACAGAAGACGCCCGTCATATAGAAATGAAATTGTTCGGGGGGGGGGGGGGGGTGGTGCAACGAAATCAAAATCTCAAAGCGTCTTTTGTGAACTATAATATTAATTAGATTAATTCTTAATTAGGTTAGCTCATCAAGTTTTGTATTTATATATAACCAGATATATAACCCACTGGAATTACACTATAGTATTAATAACATACAGTTTATCGCGAATATATAATGATCTGTCAATGACATTTGACAATTGTTGTAGACCTCGCGGCGACACACTAAGTTAATTCGCCTTCTAATGATTACGAAATCTATATGACAATTATAGTGTAGTACAATAAGTTCGCGCACTGGCAAATGGGTCAAACATGAAAAAGGGTCACATTATGAGCACATACATGTATAAGACGGTTGCACACCTACCATTCGATTTGCTGCCTATCTGGCTGACAAGGCCGCCTCTATGACCAGAAGCGTTTTTATTGATTTGAACGCCCACCCTGGCCCCACAGCCTCATGAGAAAAAAACACGTTCTGGGTCTGGCCATATATATAGAGCGGCCTTGTTCCGCGCTTCGCGTGTATAATGTTTCGCCGTTTCTTGGTATACAGTGGGCGCATGGGCGTTTTATTTATAGAATGGGACTTTTTGGGCGGATTAAAAGTCGAACTGCGACCCGGAGGCCGAGTCCGATAAAAGGTGTAGTTGGGAATTTCAATTTCAATTGTTATTCGGATGCCAATAAGTGCAATGCGATTAATTCTATGAGTTGGTCATTCGTGAAACCAATATATTTTATATTCTATAATTACAATCATGGGTATATAATATATGATCTTGAGCGCGTTACCATTTCTGACTATGGTTTTCTTGTAATATATGGTAGCTAGAGAGCCGCCTTGTTAGCCAGACGGGCCGCACGCCGAATGGTAGGCGTGCGTTGAGTGTAGTCCAAGTTTCATCGAACATAAACCAGCTATAGTGAAATCGGTAAAGAGCGAGATGCTAGTTAACTATAGTATATATATCGCTCTACCCACATCATATCAGCTGCATGGTTTACAAAGAAGCAAACTTGGGCTACGTTGAGCGCAGTCGAACATGGTCGAATATATATATATATATATATATATATATTGGAAGATCTGTCTGTGTGTCTGTCTGTGTGTCTGTCTGTGTGTCTGTGTGTTCGCGATGGAATCGAAAACGGCCGAACCGATTTCGATGAAACTTGGTATGTGGGGGAAATTTCGGCCGAGAACTGGCATAGGCCTATTAATTTGTCCGTGCGACGTGACCTTGACCTTGAAATCGGGTAATTTCAAGGTCAAACGCCCGAATATCACGGGATTTCGATGAAACTTGGTATGTGGGGGTACTTTCTTATGGCGAGTCTCTTAAGCATATTCATTTGCCCGTGCGACGTGACCTTGACCTTGAAATCGGGTAACTTCAAGGTAAAATCGCCAATTTTGATGGGATTTCGACGAAATTTGATACGTGGGGTTACTTTTGTCCACTGATTGTTTTGGACGGGTCCAATCGTGACCCCGACCAGACCTTGACCTTCAAAATGATCAATTCAAGGTCAAATCGGGTAAAACCGGATGGATTTCGACGGGCACGTTTGTCGGGTACTTTTGTCCGGGCAGTGTTTTTGGACTGGTCAAATCGTGACCCCAATTGACCTTGACCTTCAAAATGGCCAATTCAAGGTCAAAGCCCGGACGAAGTCGGGTCACCTTCTAGTATATATATATATATATATATATATATAACGTGACTATATCAATATAACGGCGATATTAACGTTATTTGCGCTTTTACATTATATACTTGCATGCTAGTGTCTTGCGATGGACATGGCTTATTTCAACTAAAATGTATACGCAACCTGGTAGTACGGGGAAATATAGATCGATATATACTCAAATATCCGTAAATATACCAGACATACTCTGAGGTCATAGCAAGTGTCCAGCTGTTTCCATTAATTTTGCACTTAAGTGAGACAAACGCTCTTTATTCATATCATAACAAGCATATACTAACAAATAAAACGCCCTTTATGCATACCATAAAATACATAGACTAACACATAACGCTCTTTAATAATAATAATAATAATCATAATAATAAATAAATAAATGAATTTTATACCGCAAAAATAATAAGAACAATAAATTAACAGCCATAGACTAACAACAAGCGCCCTTTATTCATACCACAACAGCCATAGACTAACAACACACTCGCTTTATGCATACCATAACAGGTATACACTAACAAATTGCGCTCTTTATTACTTCATGTTGCATGCCGAGGAGCCGAATTTTCTAAATTATTTTGCTCGAATGACCAATACAGGACAAAGATGGATAGACGTGCAGTGGCAGCGGTTGACTGAGTTCATTTCCGGACTATATTACAAAAATTCAAAACGTGCTGAAACACACTTTTTTGAAAGTCGATATCTAACCACCAAAACCTCGCGGTTTACCAATATGAGTAAATTTCAACCCGAAATCAACATTGCTTTTCTTTGTTATCATACATGGAATTGTACAATTCTCGGTATATAATTCACATGTTAAACGGACATGGCTCATTCGAACCTCCAATTTTTTTCTACGTAATTTGAAACGACGGATACGATAGGTCGATAAATAAACGAACTGTTGATATATCTGCCTCATATGCACTGAAAACAACTTGCCAATTTTTCCGCCGTTTGCAACTTTTCGCCAGAAGGCAGATAAACGCTCTTTATTGCTACCATATCAGGAATAGTCTACCACGGAACACTTTTTTATGATTATTAAAGTTATACTTGTTCTTGGTGACCACATGATCCGTATTTTAAATGTAGTTTGTTACGTGAAATGAAGTAATCATTGATACGATGTTTTGTGCATGGGCGGAAGGTAGCGGAGTGTTTACGGTGAGAAGAAGTAAATAGTTAATTAAAACTGGATTAGTTAATATTATTACTGACATTTAGTAAAAATTAAAATATTAAACTGAACACCGTAGCGACGCTATAGATACGCATACAATAACATGACGTCTCGCCATCGTGTCGCTAAGAATACATGATATGTATCGGAACTGTCGTCGACTGCATTCGCGAAGAAACAAGGGCGAATCGCCCACCAAAGCGCATGCACTGAACCATCGAGGTGCCGCCATCGCAGAATATGTTTGTCGCCGCACGAGGCGCTTATATGGTGATTTTAGTGGCCAGAACAGTGGACACTGTCCAGTTTGTTTGAACATTCCATGTGCATGTCTTCATGACACGAACCCACTTAGCGAGACAAATTTCCAACGATCTATAATATATGCTCATATTGCTGAAGTTTCAATGTGTGAATATTATAAGGAGCTGTCATAAGTGAAATTATACTTCCGCGTGTACGCTGTGGTTACCTATACATGTCACTTTGATATATACATATCTACACACGACTAGGTCGTATTCAAGGTCAACCCGTCCAATGAGGTCATAGATAATAGCTACAGGTGTCCCTGGATCAATCAACATGTCAGCCACAAAGGCAGATTAGATCTGCTTTGAGGGTTTACATTTGTTTTACTATGGACCTACAGTTTGGATAATAATGTGTACATATATACACAAGAAAATCATAGTCAGAAATGGTAACACCACCAAGATCATATTATTAGTCATAAATATAAATTATAAAATATATATGCACCGCCTCATAATTCCATTAATACAACTAGTCCTTCAAATTATTACAAAAAACTACATTTTATTACTGCAGGTTTCACCACACCAGAAAGCTTCTAAATGCGGATCAAACATCGGAGGTATTGTGTTCCCACCAAGAGTGCATGGCCCAGCCATTGTTCATACCTAAACGTCGAAAGCTATTAACGCAGTCATAATGGTTAGATACTGCAACTATAAGACATCCAGCGAATACACATCCCACGAAAACCCGAAATGTGTTGTTCTGCGAGATATCCCATCGCTATACGCAATTTGACACGGCCAGATTAGCTTTTCTACAATATCCTAAAACAATAAAGCTTCTCAAATCATCGGCATAGTCAATAGAACTTTCACGAACTTGGACATTCCAACTACAGCTTTTATCGGACTCGGAGACGCAGTACAACTTTAACGTGTCCCAAAATAACCACATTCGGGGTAGCACTCGTACAGCTTTTAAAGCGACCCAATCTATTTACGAGTCCGAAAAATCGAGGGGGGTGGGTAATTCAGGTTACAAATTTGTCATTTCCTTCCATGTAATGAAATGCGACTTGTTTGCGTCTTGAAGACTGTTATTACTGGCATCCAATTGCATTGTCAAATCGGCGTTATTATATGTTTCTGTGTTCCGCGACCAAAACAAACGATTTTCGACTCTAAAATCGCGCTTTTTGGGTATTTATGTTTTTTTTTAAATATTTTTGTCAAGTACACTTCACAGCCATACGACTTCTATTAAAAAATAGCACGTTGTCATGTAAGACATAAAACAGGAAAAAAGTGGCTAGAGTCCCAATGGTGTGGTGTCTGCTGGGAGTTAAAGTGGAACATAGGTGCTCCGGTGCTCCGACGAAGTTTTATTTTGCGCCAAATGTCTGGAACAGGGGGGGGGGTAAATACAACCCAATACTGGGATAAGTGGTGTAGTTCTTGTCTGGAAAGCACGATTTTATTAATATTATGTTTTCTGTGACAATTTGATATATGTTCAAGCAACAATCCACACATTTTTGGTTGCGTTTAGCGCGTCCCAAAATAACCGTATTCGGGGTAGTACTACATCTTTTAAAGCGACCCAATCTATTTACACGGTGAGCGCCCTTCCTAACGCGGATATTTATAGCCACGTCCCTGCAATGTGTCGAGACTGCGTCTATAGCACCACCAACTCACTCAATTAACACAACCTGTCATTAATGCAGTGAACACAGTTGTTAGTGAAAATATCGGCGTTCCGTATTTATCTAAGTGATAGAAGCTGCCTCGATAATTTGAACATAAAACTTGGGTTTAAATGACAACTTTATCTATGATATTTGCCCATGAAATCTTCAATAAATATATTAACGCATAGCTAACTGGAATCAATCCACCTTTGAGTGAGAAAATCGTAGTGAAAGGTTACCGGTCAATGTGACACATCGTATACCGGTTCCAAATTGTTATCGTTTTATGCGCTACATCGAAAGTATTGAAATTTCAACTATACCTTTTACCGGTGACCGGCCTCCTGGTCGCGCAGTTCGACTTTTAAACTAATATACCGGTGACCGGCCTTCTATTCGCGAAGTTCGACTTTTGAACTAATAAACTGGAAAAACCATAAAACCTACATGAGTCCATGGGTTTTTATAATTTCGCCCACAGATTACACCTGGTGGTGTTGTTAATAAAACAACAATATGCAGTGTGTTTGCAGAGTGTGTCCGTCGCGATAATGTCAGTCTCGCCGTAAAAGTATGACTTAAAGATACGGGCGGACTTCGCTGTGTGTATAGGTGTTAAAATAGTCACATCCACTAAAACCGCCATAAACGGAAAGAATATTATATAATAGCCAGATTTTGTTCTTATACCAATCATAAATATCGCGTACATTGCATGTTATTGTGACGTTTGTACCCTTGGTTATGTAAACAAACATAAAAAAAACGCCACGTTACGATTGTTTACAGACAAACACTTGGAACTATACCGTATCGTCCAATGAAAATGTTCGTAGAGTGCGTAGATAATATTATTGGCGCAATCAGCATGTTTGTTGAATCCCGAATGCCAGTTCAAGGGGGCATATTAAAGGCACGGGCAGCGTTCGTTGCAGAAATATTCATATTTGTTCAAATCGCCATCAACAGAAGGAATATTAAAATATATATAGTTTTGTTCATATGCCAAACATAATCAGCGCTTAAATAGTATATTGTCGTCAAGACGTACGATGGTGTACGAAAACAAGAGTCTGCTCGTGTAACGGAAGTTGTGCTTCTGTTTGCATAACACGGCGCAATTCTATTGGTTAATCACACACAAATGATATAAACGCTCTTTATTATTTCCATATCAGGAAAACAGTAACAAATAACGCTCTTTCTGTTTACTCCCCAGGGTTTAACGTTCAATTTGACCAGGCTATGTATTTCATCAAATCTTAATTCATACGACAAAGTCTGACAAAAGTCAGAGCGACTTACGTTCGAGAATCATACGATGTTATTAATTAGATATGACATTTATTTCGTCCAGAATGTAGCATGCTATCGAACTAGGCTAATATCGCACTTAAACATGGAGTAATATGGATTTGCGACATCTTCAACCCGAGTTATATGGATTTACGACATGTCGAAAATCTACTTCACTGCTATAAAATAACGTGTGGGCATCCAGTTTTACGACGCACTAAAATGAAAGAGTTGTCGGTTACTATATAAGAGGCGATCTAATTAATAAATAGGATATTACTTTGTTGGTTTGATATTATTGGCCTGATATCAGCCCTCGTAACTTCAAATCAGCCTTCGACATTCGGTTTCATCGGGCTGATATCCGGCTGATATCGGGTCCAATATCAAACAAAACAAGAAATATCCTACAAATATGATATGACTCGGATCATGATTCGATGTTTTTGTAACTTAAGCAAAACAGGATCGATTGAATGGAACATTGGTCCCCGCTTATAAGTTGATTTTTTGTTAGGTCTATATGGGTCATGCTATATACATGTTATAAGTTGCAATACACATATCAATCATCAGAATAGATTCGCGTACGACATTATGTCGGTCATGGGCTCTTTCAGCATTCTCAGACAACCCTAAACCACATCATGCAGTAGCACTGAAACCCGAATTGTCACAGAGGTTCAGAGCATGAAGATAGGGCTGGACGAGGATGATAATGTCAACAGAGATTTTTATTTGACGCAACGAAATGACGTTGAGGACTCATGAATCTAAACTCTAGAAGTGGTAGCCCAGTTGTCAGAACGTCGGACTTGCTATGTTGCTAACGAACCGGTGTGAGTTCGCGCCCCGCCGGTGGACTATCTCTCCGCAACAGTGGTTTGGTAGGATTAAGCGGTGTGTGCTATATAGAGCCACGCGCTGGTTCAAATTTCGAGCCAGGTTGTGACCATTGGGCAAGTAATGTGCTCGTCCCGTTGGGTAAATGTAAGGTAAGTGTAGGCGGCTCTTGTGAAGCGTCTGTAAAGCTGGGGTAATAATGTGAAGCGGTTAGGGCCCTCGCGGGGATAGGCGCTATATATAAGCACCATTATTATTATTCACTCGAGATGGCACATTATGTGAGTAAGTCCCAGACTATAATTGTCGAACATACTCACTATCATATCATTATTCGGAGCGGAGACCAGATTAATTCCGCAAAGGCGAGTTGAGAACCCGGATGTAAGATATCACCAAAATATCAAGAATGATGTTATGCGACACAATGGCGTCCAGAGTAACACAGGGGTCCTCGATCCCAGTCTAATGCGACAACTTTTTTGATTGATGGAACCTTCCGCGTTGAGAATTATTTGTTTTATGTATATCTAAAATATGTAAAATAGGCAACTCCCCATTCCCTAAGAAAACGCCTCATTAAATACTGAGAAAACGCCACATTAAGTACCGAGACACAAACGAACAGTTATGGGGATAGTAAGTATTGTTGTTCTTATACGCGAATGACGAATATCACCAAACCATCTTCAATTATTGTAAATATACCACAAAAACAGTTGATGTCCTGAGGAAATGGTAGTATAGTGTATTATAATCTTCATCGCACACGAATTCATAATGTATTGTATACTCCCCCTATATATCGTTGTGTCACAATACAGATCTTTACGACATGAAGGTAACCTCGTTTTCTTGTTGATGAACCAAACAGAATGCGAAATTCTTTTTGTCAAAAAACAAAGGCACGGTGCTGTGATTAATTCATCGTGTTATTATTCACACGTATAATTTTTAGGAATGTATGTAGTACGAGGAAAACAATAACAATGAGTCTGCAATCATGTCACATAATAAAACTTCTCTAAAACACATGTAGTGTGTAATATATTAAAAGCAACGCATCGTCGACACAACGGACGTTAAGACATGTGGGCGGAGAGTGCTGCTCTTGTACACATTTGCAAAGCTGGCAAAACTTATTTACCGCCTACAAGGAGCGGGACAAGTCTAGACACAATCGACTGATAAAATGTTCATTTATGGGTCGAACCACTTAGGATCGCAAGTTGTTTTCCAAGATAAATTAGGGATGCACCCAAAAATGTAAAAGAACATCATTCTATAATATATTAAATGATGATCATGATTTTACTTAACGGCCCCATGCACTGATTATTTGGCCCCTCACAAGATGCCAATTCTAAATGTTTTAATTTGATGGTTTCTGTGAACAACCCCCGTCTGCATGGAACCGGTGTACGGCCTGCTTATTTTAGTTATAGATGGTTCGTGGAGCCCCCGCATGGGACACCCGTCTGGGACCGGTGTACGGCTAACTTGTTTTTAGTTAGATGGTTCGTGTGAGGAACCCCACAGCGGACACCCGTCCGCTGCGGTGTATGGCCTTCTTGTTTAGTTGTATACGGTTCGTGTGAGGACCCCCCCCCCCCCCACATGGGAGACCAGCCTGGGAACGGTGTACGGCCAACTTCTTTTAGTTATAGATGGTTCGTGTGAGGAACTCCCGCATGGGACACCCATCTGGGACCGGTGTACGACCTGCATGCTTCTTTTAGTTATTTATGGTTCGTGTGTGAGAGAGAGTGAACGAGTGAGTGAGTGAGAGAGAGAGAGAGAGAGGGAGAGAGAGAGAGAGAGAGAGAGAGAGAGAGAGAGAGAGAGAGAGAGAGAGAGAGAGAGAGAGAGAGAGAGAGGGATGTTTAAACATGGTTTACGGGGAAACCGCGCCGTCTTTAGACCTGGCCTGTGGGGACTTATGTGTTATGGGGACCTACTCTCCTGGCCCATAAACCGGATGGTGTTTTCTGTGTCTAAAACTACGTAAGTGGATTCATTGTGACTACTGTGATACAAATAATGATATTCCCAGTCAGAAATATTATGAAATTAGTATCAGTTGGGAATAAAATGCATTTTTAAGAATAGTATTGGGTGACAATTTACCAGATTGAGTTATCCCCCTTCGGCCACTGACCAGATTTGACTAATACTGGCATGGGTTCATTTAGGGTCAACACGTTTTATGTGCGTTTTATGTGCGCTATCAATTGGCACCATCTGGGATGTTGGGAACTGAACACGAAGGGTCATCCATTAAAGATTATAGATTTCGACAGCTATATATACAATTAAATTGCTTTCACATATAAATGACCGCACATACTATTATTATCTCGTCATGGTCGTACGAGCTGCATGCATGAGGGTAAGCCAGGCGGCTGCGTGAAGCCCCCCCCCCCATCCCCGCCAATCTAAAATTTTCAGAAACAGAACATGAGGGAAATTTTAGATATTGGGGCATAAATCTGTATTAAATTTCACATAAAATAAAGCAGTATGGGGGTGGGTACCTAAATTTTGGTAGTACAAAATTTGCGGATTTGGGTGGGTCCCAAAAGTTCCCGAACGCAGAAAATAAGCATACGTTCCTGGAGTTTTTTCCCCACCCCCCCCCCCCTGGTTTTCCGCGTATAATATAATTATGGAAATACGTCGACATAATGACATCTAAAATTCGGTTTTTATATAAAATTGGATAAATACCAACATCCCATCCGATCTATGGACGGGACATTCTATGTAGCACTCTACACTGCCTTTTAGTGTTTCGACCTATTTTGTCAACCAATTAAGGTCTCATCAGGAGAGAGCGGAATTAAGATTCCTCAAAGTAACTGAGGGATCAACACATATAGGTATGTGTGCATGGTAGATACAGACTGTCTCAAGACAGCTGAATTGAGCGATGGCCTTCAAGGCTTCGCATGTTGTTCATAGTAACATGCCTATTATAATAGGCGTGAGTTATTGTGTCATTCGTTGTGAAATAGCAATAAGTCGGAAGCAACATTATGTGCAAGTTATCACAGACCCGAAGTTGTGTGGTCTGCACTTACTAGTAATATCGCTGGTCAATATAACACGTGCTCTGGTCGGCACGTGTTGCAACCGGTTCCCGAGCGTCACGTGGTGGACTCTACACCAATCCCGAGTTTAAATTCGCGTTCCATAGCCACTGACATATTGGAGTGTAAATATTGACCGATGAATTGAATGGTTATAGCATGCAAATTTGTAAATTTTACATTGGTTTGTATGGAGGAACAGTTACTGTTAGGGTCCTGTGAATATCGGAAATTCCGAAACGTCGAATCGAAAATTGCTCCCTTGAATTCAATTGATTCAATTTGGAACCCAGACTATAACAACGGGTGAAGTTATTAACTAACGAGCCCAAACTGAACCTATTTCATTTTGGAATTAGTGAACCAAGAACTTAAACAACAATAAAGCGATAGATGTGCACTTATGAAGAATATTAGTCGATTCGTTTTTCATCGAATCTCGATTATTCACAGGACCCTAAATCACAGTGGTGCAATATCGGTGGCGAAAACGGTGGCGATGTAAGAAATGTTAATAAATTTAGTCGCCGCCGGCATAAATTCGTCGCCACCGCAATAGTCGTCACCGGCATAAAAAAAAAATTTAATATCTATATAGGCAATACAGATCTCCCGATTGACTTCCCTTATGTCAAATTTAATAATATAAGTACCCACGCGTCATTACATATTAATTTAGAATGCATAAACTAAGAGAAATCACGAAAATACCCATGGCTTTCACATCAAATTAGGTCGATTGAACAAGTTCACTATTCGAACCTTCAATCATGTACCATATAGATATACGCCGGCCCGTCCTTCCCGTTGTAAAGGCTTAATGTATTGTTTAATTGTAATGGATATTGGGGTCGGGCGGGTTGGTGGCTTCATGTATGCTCGAATACCACAGTATAAGTGGTGAAATGGGTTAATAAATATAAACAATCACGCGTAATAACAAATTCAATCACCACATATCGTATGTCCCAGCGTACATTATTATATTCCAAAGCAATCGGATGAAATATCAGTAAACACAAACGTAACACATGTGATGTAAAACGTGATTTCTGACATACATACTCATCAAAACATCGCCCGTCGCCATCTTCAAAATCACCACCGTTTTCGCCACCGTTGCGCCACCGATCTTGCACCACCGTGTAAATAATTGAAATGCGTAAGATTTGGGTATTATTTATAGAATTCCCCCTGATATACCACCATTCAATTTGGCCGAAAATTACACGAAAAAGTCCCTATTATTGCAATAAGCCCGTATTGGATTTATAATTCAGAACACCATAATCAGACTTTTCCGTTACTTAGTAAAAGATGGTTTCAAGCTTAAATTGAATGTTTATTTTCAGCGTTATGTGGGACAATTTCATATTGATATAATCGCATATAGTGCTGAAAACGATGACCCCAAATACTCTCGTATATAAGAATGAAAAGAAAAAAAAAATTAGCTCTATATATGGGCTGAAAGCGAAAAACAAATATTATATATATTCCATATGAACTTATTTTCACGAAACAGGCTAGGATACTGCGTGTGTATTTTCAACATATTCTCCTGAAATAATATCATATATACCATATTGTTGCGATGAGCCCGTATTCGGCGTAATTCATAACATCAAAACATTCCGTTAATTCACTAGATTCGTGCTTAATTTTAATTATATATTTTCAGCTCTATATCACTATATGGTACTAATTCATTTTGAAATATTCCATAATGGTGCTGAAAACGATGACACCAAAAAGTCTCGTATAGCGTGTAGAGATGAACACGAGACACAAATAAGCTTTATGGGCTGAAAAGGAAAAATCATTGAGGCCACTATGTGCTGATTTCATGGGGCCAGGCTGGTATTTCTTATACAAGCGAAAGTGTGTCTGGTACAAACATGTAACTACACTTTTTTGGGAATAAATTTTACCAGAACAGGTTCTTTTAAAAATGCAATGTCTGACCTAAATGCGAAAGGAAGGAAAGCTATGTATTCCTTGTTTGACGCGTTCAAAACAACCTCATTACCACCAATTAAAATAATGTTGAAGTTATATGATAAACTAATCAAACCAATTCAGCTCTACGGTAGCGAACTATGGGGATCTTATATGTTAAAAAGTAATGCGGACAAATCAGAGTTGGAACAGTTACATATTAAATTCTGCAAACAAGTACTAGGTGTCGGAAAATTCGCCTCAAACCAAGCCGTTCGCGCGGAGCTTGGGAGATTCCCTTTAACACATGATGCCATCTTAAGAACAGCGTCTTACGCAACGAAATTACTCTCACCAGATAAGATAACTTTATTGCAATATAGACATCCAAATGTGGACAGGTTGCAGAAATACATGTACATAATGACATTGAAACATGAAATAAGAGAACACAAAAATACATATACACAAGATAGATACAACAATATGTTATGATATGACACCCTTGGTAGCAGATCGGGTGATAATTTCGCGGGTGTGAGCCTTTATGTATTCATGGCTGATAACATTGATCTTGGTTTAAAACATAAGTTAATCTTACGGCATATTAACGAACAGACATTCGGGTCATTGTTACTCATAAAAAATATAAATTTGTCAGTTTCTTTCCATTGTAAAAATCCCGGCTTATATAATTCTAACTGTGAGTAGAGATCATTTCTTATGGACTTATATGCGTTACATTCGGTAATAAAGTGAATCTCATTTTCTATAGACTTTCCTTCTTTGCAAAATAAGCATATTCTAGCTGCTTCGGATTTAACAGGATATATATGTCTTAGTTTTTCAATAGCAAGGTTATGATTACTGATTCGCAAACGTGTAAACATACTTCTTGCCTCATTGTTGATTGTATATTTGAGATAGGGTTCTATATAATATCCATGTTTGACAAGCGCATAGGTTCTCAATTTATTACCACCATCTCCTCTGATTGCGGTAGTTGCCGTAAGCACTTTGGTGAATTCCGATCGGTATGCCTCTTTCAGTTGGCTACATAAGTTTATCGCCGCGGGCCGAATCTTCGCATCTTTTGGGCATTTCTTCCGTATTATGTCATCTAATTGTACGTTCCCTTTGATAAGTTTATTATCGGTGTACGCATCATTAAGTAACGTGTGACGCTCGTGCCGTTGTAATTTGACATTGAATGCGAAGAATTTGATGGTGGCATCTATTGTAATAGGATATCTGCCCAGCTCCGCCATCGCTGCGTAATTTGACGCCTTGTTGCCTATTCCAAGAGCCATTTTACAATATTCAACGTGCAGCTTCTCTCCGTCCAAATCTTTTCTATTGAATATATGATGTTCATTTATCCACAGTTCCGAGCCATATAATAGAATAGGCTTTATTAACTGATCGAAAAGTTTAACGAGAATCTGTGGTGATGGCGCATGTTTGCTTTGAAGTGATCGCTTGAGGCTATGCATTGCTCTACATGCTTTATTAATCATTTCCGCTTGTGCCATAGCAAATTTGCCTTTCTTGTGAAATACGATACCTAGGTATGAGTAATGATCCACGGGTGAAATTATATCATGAGCCAAGTTAAACGTGGGAGTTGTTACTGTTCGTTTATTTGTGAATAAGATAGATTTGGTTTTGTCGGTATTTATTTGAAGTGCGTTCGATTCTGCGAAGTGTTGTAAATTATCAAGACATCTTTGCATGCCTCTGGGGGATGTGGATAGCAATACCAGATCGTCCGCGAATAACAGGTGATTAATTGGGTTTTCATTTATAAAAGCTGGTTTGCATTCTGTATCGAAGATGGATGATATACCGTCTATGTATATTTTGAATAACGTAGGTGAAATTGAACACCCCTGTCTGACTCCAATTGTAGAAAGTAGCGGCGGGCCCACACCATTGCTAGTTTTCAGTTGATATGTACTTTTATGATAAATAGATTTAATTACTCGGAGAATCTGGCCATCTATACCAAGCCGCCTCATTTTATTGAAAAGCGTGCATCTGTCTACTGTATCAAATGCTTTCCTGAAATCGACGAAAACTGCATATAGTGGTTTTTTAACCCTCTTTACCTATTTATCAACGATAGTTTTTAAAACAAAGGCACTATCAACCGTGCTTCTACCCTCGCGAAATCCAAATTGATTGTCACTTATCAGATTATGGTCCTCAAGAAATGAATTAATCCGGGAGTTTATTACCTTGTTGAAAAGTTTGCCAACGGCCGAACTCAAAGCAATAGGCCGGTAATTATTTGGGTCAAAACGGTTCCCTTTCTTGTATAAAAGTGTGAGTACAGATTTGCTCCAATCCGTTGGGTAATGTCCCGATGACAGGATGCGGTTAAATAATTTTGCGAAGCAGCCTACCATGTTAGGAACCAGTACCTTTAATAGTTCATTAGAAACGTTATCTGGTCCTGGTGCTTTGTTGCGTTTCAAATTCTTAGTTGCTGTCAAAATTTCTTGTGCCGAGATTATTGTATTACTTATAAGTTGTTTTGGTGGTGGTAAATTATAATTTGTTATTTCTGCATTTGTCTGACTTTGTGGTCTGCAAAGTAGCGTGTTAACAAAATTAACTGCTACATCCGGGTCTAGTGAAGTTCCCTCTTTTGGGCCATCGGTAAATTGTTTCACTAATTTCCAATATTCCGATGGGTTGCCTGTAGATAGTTTGTCCAATTTTTCACATAAATTCTGATAGTAAGTTCTTGTTTTCTGTTTTAATTGCCGCTTGTATTGTTTCTTTAGTGTGAAAAATTTGACGTATATTAACTTATCATGTGGGTTCTTCCTCATAGTTGTTTTGGCTTTATCTAAGTCCTGTTTAAGTGTTCGACAACGATCGTCGAACCATGGATGCTTTTTCGGGGTTCCATTTTTGCGTCTATAAACTACCTTTGAAGCAGCTGATTCGTTTATTTCAGTTATAACTGTCATAAGATCATCCGTAGACTGTTCTATGTCCGCCATAGTGGGGGCATAATTATGATTCATAAAGTTATTTAGTTTCCATTTGATGTATGGTTGATTTATCTTTTGGTATGCCAATTGGTCACTTTCAGGGGTCCATTTCAATTTATATGTTGGTCTGATATATTTGTATTTTGGTTCTATGTCCGATGGGTTTCGGATTGGTACTTTATATTCAATATGAGCTGAAAGTTGGCAGTGATCAGAAAGTACATTAGGTGATTGAACACATAGATAATCTACATCCGCCAAGTATCTATCTGATATTATTATGTAATCGACTACACTAGCACCGTTGTATTGGTAAGATGTGAGGCTCCCAAGGCGATCTCCACTACATCGTCCGTTCACAATTCGTAACTCGGCGGTGCGACATAGAGATAGAAGTTGTTCACCAAAGGAGTTCACTACCTTGTCAATACTATTTCGGGGCTCCCTATCGGATCGATCATTTTCCGAAATAACGAAATCAGGTCGCTCCGCGGTGCGAGCATTAAAGTCACCGCCTAATATAACCATGTCCGAGTCGTTTACTTCAATAAGCTTTGTCTCTAGACATGAGAAAATAGAGTCTAGGTCAGTTGTCTTGGCTCGTTCGGATGACCAGTAGGTCAGATGTTGGCGGTCTTTTATCGCAAGCTATTAAAGATCAACACCTACTTCCCGCTGATATGTCTATCTTTTCATTTCCGCAAATTATTGATATGTCCAATATCACAAACCAGACAAACCCATTGACATTTATGATTAATTTGAAAAAACAAACTGAAGGAAATGCATGTATGTAAGTTTATAGACAGTATGGCCGATAATACCGAAAAAGATAAGAAAAACAAATTAAGGACTTATCGGGTTGTGAAACGAAATATTAGTTTAGAATTATATTTGGAATGCACGCACTCTGCTAAGGATCGAAATATGTTCACTAGACTACGCATAAGTAATCACAATCTTGCAATTGAAAAAGGAAGACATTGTCAACCTAAAATACCTCTTGAAAACGAGTATGCAAATGTAGTACATCAACGATCGAGGATGAATTTCACTTTTTAATGGAATGTCAAATATATAGTACCTTGCGATCAGAGATCAATAAAATAATGACAAAGCATTCAAAGGCATATAATAACTTGGATGATATACATAAGT
Organism: Siphonodentalium dalli; assembly: GCA_032622095.1. Taxonomy (NCBI): domain Eukaryota; kingdom Metazoa; phylum Mollusca; class Scaphopoda; order Gadilida; family Siphonodentaliidae; genus Siphonodentalium; species Siphonodentalium dalli. The sequence goes on from CP136064.1 coordinate 99,157,598, forward strand.
TTAAGATGATATTGAGGAACGATAACAGATCAAATTGTGCGAAAGTCTGCAGCTTGATCCGACAGTACTTTCAGTTAAGATCAGAATGTCAAATTGGATGCAACAATTGATCTATTTAATTTTTTATGTTGTTATATTTTCCTTGAAATAACTATACTTCAATAATCACAATGAATGTATACATTATATAATATGATGTATGTGAAATGAAAATGTACTATTATGTTCATTGTAAAAGCATTCTGCCCGGAAGGGTGTTCATTGCTAATAAATCTATTCTATTCTATTCTATCGATTCCATACCATACCTAGACACATTTATTGTTGTTATACCGGCGTTCAAATGCATGATATTGGACTACGACCTATAATTGGTTCAAGGTGTAATCCATATAACTGCATTGCCAACGGATCAACAACGCATCTACAACGTCCACAGTTGACTTATTCAGCGTGTATTAAATAGCATGATGTCAGGGACGTAGCTACAGGTGGATGTAGGGGTGTGACACCCCCAATATTTGGCAAAATTTCAACTTTTGGCAATTCCGAGGAAAACAATCTAAATTTTGGAATTTTTAGACTGTGAACAAGATGAATTTGGCAAGAGATCACTAAGTTCTTACCTGTACATTTTATTTTAGTTGGTAAATCGGAATCCTAGATGGTTTAGGAAGTTCCGTCGAAAAATGTGGTCCGAATCAGGGAATTTCTGAAATTTCCCGAATTTTCGGTACAGGGCGGTATTAATTAATGGTCCAAAATAGCATGTTTAATTAATTTAATGGAAATAATTTTGGTGATTAACGGACGAAATGAATGACGGACGAACTCCACCCTGTTACAAATTAAAAACATACAGACAATTTAAGACTGAGACGAAATTAGAAGACTACTTAAATGAATGTAAAATAACAAAACCTTGGGAATCACTTACACGGCTACGAATCGGTTCCCATGCAGTCGTTGGGAATTGAACGAGGTCGTCATCAAAATGTTGACGAACAATATCGCATTTGCGAACTGTGCAATGAGAAGGATGACGAATTACATCTTATTACGAGCTGTTCATTACTCGCACAAGAACGAACCCATCACTTTAACAAACTACCATATAATATACAACAACTATCGGGGTTAGATCAGTTCAATCGCATACTGCAATGTACTGATCCGCTTTTCATAAATGCCCTTGCCCGTTTTATTCATCACGGATTAGAAAAAAAAGGGAATATGGCAACCTAGTCCAGAACTACTACAAAGAATAGGAAACCATACGAGAGTAAGCACCCCTTAATTAATGACCTAAAATACTACCAGTCATCACCATAAACTAATTATGTACCTGCTTATCTCATGTATTATATTTAAGTATGCTCTGTTGTTACCTATTGTCTTTTATTACCTATTATTTCATGTATGTGTACGCTTGATCGTTTGATGCAAAAGTACAAATAAATTGATTAATTGAGTAAATTACTGGAGTGTTGGTCGATTGATTGATTTAATAAAACATCTTAAATCACATGTGTTAGCTAGATGTGAATAGTTATCAATAATAATGCTGGATATGCCCAAAATAACTTTTTACATGCGAAGATATCTAATTCGTGAAAAGTGTCAAATCTGAGAATGAATTATATCACTTTAAGAGATGATATATTTTCGTTTTCGTGAAGTGGCAATCCAAGTGTGGCCTTAAATGACTTAGTGACATAGTACATATCCCTACTCTAAGGAGCCGACCTTACATGTGTGCTACAAAGAGTAACCAACTAACTGTAACACGCTGTTAGGGCATACAGCAATTACTTAATATGACCGGTAAAAAATACCCCCTCCTATTACCAGTTTTACCACGTGGTGTCCATGATCTCGCGAGACCTATAGGTTACAAACAACTAATTATTTTACATATGCCTCGATACACCTTCACGACCACGCCCACACCAATCTATGGCTCCAATGAAAATCTTACATCACGTATAATATCTATTAGCCAGGGAACAAGGCAGGGAAGTACCCTCGCTCCGATTTTCTACGCCATCTACATAGACAGTTTGCTCAGTGAGCTCGAACACTCGAACTTTGGTTTCAGGCTGCTAAATATCAACTGCTCGTCTCCCACACAGGCAGATGATATGACCATCCTCTCGCTTTCATCATATGGAATACAAAAAATGTGTAATATATGTGGCAATTACAGTAAAAAATGGCGATTTATGTATAACCAACAGAAATGTCAGGTAATTATCTTCAATGAGAAATCTAAATACGCCTCTATCAATCGCACATGGATGCTAAATGGCATAGCAGTTAATAAAACGGATTCAGTCACGCACCTGGGCATACCATTACACAAAAGTGACTTTCCAAACACTCTTACAGAAAGTGTCAGCTCAAAAATTCGGTCGACATATCTTATGTTAAGCACTGCCGGTATGTACGCAGGAGGCATAACACCTCAGAGTTCAATGGTAATGTATAAATCAGTGGTACTTTCTCGTGGACTTTACGGTTCAGAATTTCTCTGTGGCTTATCAGCCTCTAACTTGATCAAGCTCGAAAGAGTTCACAGATTTTGCTTGAAGCGTATTCAGGGCCTACCTGCCCGATGCAGGACCGATGTCGTTACTGCCCTGCTAGGAACATATCCACTTCAAGTTAGTATTGATGCCAGAAAAATTTCACTCTTTGGAGCCCTTTGTCGACTAACGCTTGGAAAGGCTTGTAAAACAATCTTTGAAACTAGGCTGTTTGATTACGTTTACTCACAGAACCCGACAACAACTTTTATTGGCGAAGTATTTTCATTACTCGTGAAATACAACTTGACTGATGGAGTATATGAGTACATCAGGTATGGCGTATTTCTCTCGAAAGAGTCGTGGAAGGCGCTAACGAGAAATAATATTCGAAACACAACCGAGTCAGATTGGAAAATTAGAACGGAAATTGACCCATCATTCAATCGGTTTCGGAATGTACATGACAACCTAAACATGTCTGATCTTTGGCGACTCTGTCGAAAATTTTCACATAATAAACATTCCTATCTAACCACAGCTCTTGTGGTCGATGCAACAACGTACTTAAACGAAGCACTTATCCAGTGTCCTAACTGCTATAAAATGTACCTTGATAAAGTACAGCACGTTCTCATTGAATGCAGTTCCCTGACATCACTACGGAATAATATGTTTTTTTGATATTATTGATCGTTATGGCGTAGAATGTTTTATCAAGATTGATGATCTTTCATTGGACGAAATGATCTTGCTTCATTTGACTCACATTACTGGTGATATGTGTACAGCAGTTGATGATGTATACGTCTTTCTGGACTTCATGGTAACGATTACTGCCAAATTATGGATGTGATACAATGCACTCTTGCAGGGAAATATTTCCTAGTCCATCATTGAATAATACAAATCAGTCAGCCCATCATCATCATCGTCATCATCATCATTATCATCATCATCGTCGTCACCACCATCGACATAATCATCGTAATCATCATCGCCGTCGTCCATGTCATCACCATAATCTTCATCGTCGTCATCGCCACCGTCATCATTGACGTCATCGTCATAATCTAATTTCCTCATCTTCAACATCATTTTCATCATCATGTACATCATCATCATCGTCATCATTATCATTATCATCATCATCAATATAGTCATCTTCTTCCTCACGTTCAACATTAACATCGTCATCATCGATCAACGTCGTCGTTCTCAACATCATCCCAATCATCATCATCATCGTCAGTATATCCACCATTGTAGAAATGTAAATACGTCTTGCTTATCATATTTATTTGTGTTGTTTCTATAAAATTTAATTATGATATCTATTCATTGTGTTGTGCATAACAATGTTATATTCTTTGTAAAATCTTCAATATCTGGAGGAGAAAAAAATATAATAATAACAGGTTACAAACAACTAATTATTTTACATATGCCTCAATACACCTTCACGACCACACCCACACCAATATATGGCTCCAATGAAAACGTTAAATTTGGGGCCGTGATCGGTACTCATTCGCGACTTGTTCGACCCAAAACAAATCACGGGTAAACGACTCAGCTTGCAAGTTACATAGCCAAACTAGCGAATATACAATATATACACACACAAATATAACAAAAGTGTCCAAATTAGCCTCAAATAAGAATAATTCGGGCAGAAATGTGGAAACTATTGTAATGTGCAACAATTTTCCCTGAAATATCATTCAATTTGCCAGAAAATTGCCCGAATAGGCTGGAATAGGACCATAAAAAATCTCCAGTTTGCCCGAATGTTGAACTTTCTACCCGATTTGGGGGGGGGCTGCAGCCTCCAGCCCCCCCCGGCCCATGATTGTGACAGAGCGGTATAAATACAACAATTAACAGAGAACATAAATATATCAAATTGAAATTTCACATAATATTGTCAGGTAAATTGTTAATCCGATTTCCCCTCGGACTATATGCCTATACTGATTGCACATATAGTCAGATATAGTTAAAGAATTCACTTATTTAGGGGTTAAATTATTTTATAATGGTCGCTTCTGCCAGAACATAAAGAAAACAGTTAACTCTGCAACGAGAGCCATGTACGGACTGCTTAATAAGGTCCGAAAACTAAACTTACCCATTGATATTATGCTTGATTTATTCGATAAGATGATTTTACCTATTTTACTGTATGGGAGTGAGATATGGTGTTTTGAACGTATTCAAAGTGTAGAGACACTACATCTAAAATTTTGTAAGATGGTTGCGTCCATCAAAATGAGTACCCCCAATTACATAGTTTATGCAGAATTCGCACGACACCCCGTCTCTATAGAAATAACATGCCGAGCTCTGACATATTGGTCAAAGCTCGTATCGAGTAACGGCTCTGAGCTAGCTAAGAATATTTATACCTTAATTTATCAGACTCATGAGATGAACTCACAGACAGCAGACAAAAATAACTCCAAATGGTTATGTTTTGTCAAAAATGCTCTTTATGATTTGAAATTGCAATCAAAGTGGATCACACAGACGGGCCTGACCGCTATTGAACTGAGAAATGCAAAAACTGTTCTCAAACAACGTCATTGGGACGCACTACTCGTTGACATAAACACATCTGCTTCATCGAGGGCCCAATTTTATAGTTTTATTAAAACTGACTACGGTTACCCAAATTACTTGAAGATTTTGCCGTCTAATCTATCGATATACCTCTTGAAGCTCAGAACTGCAAATCATAAACTGCCTATAGAGTGCTCAAGATGGAAGAAATCTCAGAATGATAATGACAATAGGATATGCACCATATGTGGAAAATATTTAGGAGACGAATACCATTTAGTTATTATATGCAGTCATTTGGATGAAATCAGAAAACAATATATCCCTGAGTACTTTTGGAAGAACCCTACGAGAGAGAAATTCCATGGTCTCCTATCTCTTCAAAATATAAGCCTCATAAAAAGACTATGCATATTCCTAAGGTGTGCCTTTAAGAAGGTGTCTTATACTATATAATCGAAATCATTTATTGTTATGGGTGAACACATGTAGTTATCATACTTGTTAAGTTTATCGCCTATTATTGTGTAATCTAATTTAATTACTGCTGTGTATATGAAATGAACAATGATTAATGTGAAATTCAAAGTTGTGTACATAGTGTATATATATATATGTTTTGCTTGTTTCACAGTTATGTGACTTATGCAATAAATCAATCAATCAATCAATCAAACCCTTAGCGTAAACTAATTATCACGCTCATATGTCGGTCGTTTTAGTCGATGTAACTAATACCACGGCTTTGCCATCATAGTTACGTTTGGTGATACGGATAGAATAATCATTTCTGCTTAATTTGAAACAAACCTCCAGATCTGATGTGACCATTTCACGAAGTTTGAACTTTTTAAATCGGATAACGCTGTTTTCGCGCGACATCGATCACTGGGCAAACTGAGTTTTATATATCATTTGGAGGAGATATCCTTTATTGTATCGACCACATTTGTTCATTGTTACGTTGTGAATTTTGACTATAATAAAATTGGTTCCTTTTCTCATTCATCGGCGAGAAAACTAGACCCAAAGTTGCAGAGTAGTTACGTATTTCTGTATAAATGCGACATAAATTTTGGTCACCTGCTTCACAAAATTATATTTAGATCATATCTCTACATGTTTCAACATTTAAATATTATACTTACCTGCGTTAAATCAGAAAAACACACATTTTCCGGAGCATGAGTTCAACTGTTTATGAAAAATTAGCGAAACTCGACCAAGGTCGGAAGTTTGCTCGACGAGGGGTCATTTCTGGCGCACAGGTGGTACCCACACAATTTAGGCTTGTTTTTGTTTTATGACAGGTTAGCCCATAGGTAATTTTGTACACACTCACCGCATCTATATTTCACCACATAAACCGATTTTGCAGACCACAGGGTTTTCGCTTTACATGATAGGATCAAGATAGCTTTTGGTTAGTCCGGGGAGATTTTATTATGGAATGTGGGATATATATATATGTGTATATAGTGTACATATATTCAATATTTTGTATCACATTAATTTAGTGACAAAAATAAAGCATACAACAACAAAATTATATGATATAGCACGAACAAAGCTATTTGAAAAATTAGAAACTGTAAATCCGGGGTTCATCAAACTATCAAACAAGGAAACATTTATTAGTATTATGAAAAATAACAATCCCACAGTGTGCGATATGATTTGCAATAACATAATATTATATGGATTCTTCATAATACGGGAAAATGTTGTTCACAACAAATGAAAAAGGGAAGCTGGAAGGGAAACATTCGTACGTAATTTTAATTATCTGTGTTCAAAATATGTGTTGATACAATGAATATTCTTATATATGTGTTTTTATATACTACTTTGCAACATGTCTGTAATATATATTTCTTGCAATAAATGTTATCTATCTATCTACCGCTCATCGCCGTGATGGACATGTGTGTCAATCTTTGTATGATGTAAAAGTACAATAAAATTGATTGATTGATTGTATCAAAGGCATTACATAACAGACATGGGATTTCTAACTGGTCTGGTCTGACATCACAGCAGGATATCAGGAACTGTATAAGGTTGTGTTGGCAATAAATGCTTTCGTTTCCTTGAGCCAAGGTTTTTTAATTTTTGCTATACAAGTCCTTGCTTGAGCGAAAACATTGGCTCCCGCCAATGTGGCCCGTGGATAGTAAGATTAGATTTATTAGCATCTGGACTCATTATTGTAGAAACTACGGACATTCTCTATTATCCGGGTTTGGTGAACTCCATATATTATTCAGAGTTTGCACATGGGCCAAGTTTGCCACTTAAATACAAATTCTGGGTCTGATGTTAAGCCGCTCTGACATGGGCGTATATATGTAAGGGCAGTGGTGTAGTAGCTGGACGGTTTTGGTCGTACCAATATCAGGGTCCACACAATTTAATCTTTTTCATTACACACATAGCAGCTAGCCGTTTTATTAGTATTTGGAACATAAAACAGAAGAAAGTCAAGCATTTAATGATCCCAGGCTGTTAGTTTACCAAGAAGACACATGCTAATAGGGCCCTGTACCATGCCATCTAACTGTATCAGCTTATTATATGTAGTAAACGGAGTGCACCATAAAATACCCAGTCAGATTTGGTTAACAACTAATATATATTAAAGATACAAAGATTTATGGACAATCCTGGAGAGCTAGCCCCAGAGTGGGGGAATGTTACCCATTTCTTTCAAGCCATTGCTGGCACCAATTAATGGACATAACAGTATCATGTACATGGCACATGGTATTTGAAATGATCTAGTTGTTGTGGAAAGTTGGGAAATGTGGAAGGGTTGTATAGAAATCCAAAGACATTAATGGGACCGTCATTAAATGCTTGGCATTTATGGACTTTAATCGCATCCATCCTAGTCCGTGGGCCAATTCCAAAAAGACGCCTAGTTTTCGCTTTCGTTGCACCCCCCTCCGAACAAATGTTTGTTATACCAAATTATAGGTAATTATATAGCCGTCAGGGTGGTGTAAATTTCCACTTCAGAAATGTGTCCAAAAGTTTCGAAAAATGAGGATGATTAACCCTACCCCAGTTGAAAACATTACATGTAGCTGTTCTGAATCATTAAGCCCCTACGCGAATCTTAAAAACTTCAGAAGAACCATTTATAGTTGATAACATGCCTCATATATACCGTCAATGGACACAATTGTCATTTTTTGAAAATATTGAAAATAAATTGAGTTATAGTGAAAAGTGTGATAAAAAGAGTGATTGTTTGGGTACTTTTTCCAAAATGTTGTCTAATATAAAATGATATAAGTTCCGGATTTCAGTGAAACATGCGGATATTAAGGTTTTAAAAACTTCGCAAGGGTATATTCCACATGTTCGAAAAACTAGAATGTGATTCATTCCGTATTTTCGACTTACTATGAAAAAGCTACCCCTACCCCCTATTTTTTAATAATTTAATCCAATTTTTTAAATTTTCAATAGTGTACCCATTCAACACATATGCTCCTTCAAAATTGATTTAAAACAATATAATGATTTGATAATCCGACATTTGTCATTCATAATTTTAAAAATCTCGAAATTTGCCAAAAATTTACTGAAATATTTATAAAAAAAAATAAATAAATAAAAAGAGACTTTTTTCAATATTTTTCAACAAAAAGTAAAATTGAGTTGTGCAGATCATTTAATAGTGCTATATATAACAAAATATGACTGATATGTCCGTATCACAAGAAAATGTCATAATATTTTACTAAAATGACAGGCAAAATGGGAGGTTGTATGATCATCCCATGCATGATGTACCATACAGGGATGTACTATGATCGCCCCAGGGATCATTGGGGTGTCGGAGAGTCGTCCCATGGGCCATCTGAAGGTCGTACCTTCGACCACGTGACCACATTGAGGTCGTAACGTCGTCACAGTGACCATATAGAGGTCGTATGACAATCCCAGGGACCAGATGGATGTCGTCATCAGGCATCACAAGGTCTTCCCATGGACCATACGGAGATCGGACGGTCATCCCAGATAACATAGGGAGGTCGTATGACCGATATCCGAAATGGGATAGGAATGGGTTATTTATTTAAGGCCTTATCCCAGCGCTGATTTATTCAGTATTGTCAGGAATTCCATTTAGTTTTTTGTTTATTCAGACTTCTCGGAGAAAGATGATTTCCATTAGTTTGTCTTTTAATTAGATTTTTGATTTGGCCATCACACAATATGTCAACCAGATAATTAAATGTTAATCGGTCATATTTTTAGTGACGTCTATTTGTGCGACCATTTTTGTGATAAAATTTTCACAAAATTACTAAACCTTGTGATATAATGATATTGCTGGTTTTTGAACCCAAATAGTCAGATTGTGCTGTAAAAATACAAGATTTAACACATAAAACTATTTTCAGTCGCCAGAAAAATGGCATGTCCTGTCCCGCTCGCCCCTTGGCCAAGGGCAGGGGGTCAGCTGCCCCCCCCCGCTCTGGTATATACGTCATGTTACACGCATGTGGGCCCCTGTGACACAGCGTTCCCGATAAACCTACTCCCCGATACGGTGTCCTCATAAAACTACTCTCTCACCTATATTTTGTGCCCCCATATACCTACTCTCCCACACGGTGTGCCCGATAAACCTCTGATATGGCGTCCCCATAAAACTACACTCTCACACAGGGGCCACATAAACCTGCTCTCCGACACATACTATAATTATGAAAATCCATCCATCGTTTGCTCAGCTATAGAGATTGCTAAACACAAAATGCCCTCCCCAAAATCTGGTCGACATCTGTGATGGCCAAATCACAAGTCTAATTAAAAGAAAAACTTATGGAATTTCTGACAATGCTGAATATAGGTCGCTTGCAGAAATTGTCAACGATTATTTTGATAAATAAGATAATAAATTGAAAATTGAAACAACGGTCGCGCTGATTTATTCAGTATTGTCAGGAATTCCATTTAGTTTTTTGTTTATTCAGACTTCTCGGAGAAAGATGATTTCCATTAGTTTTTCTTTTAATTAGATTTTTGATTTGGCCATCACACAATATGTCAACCAGATAATTAAATGTTAATCGGTCATATTTTTAGTGACGTCTATTTGTGCGACCATTTTTGTGATAAAATTTTCACAAAATTACTAAACCTTGTGATATAATGATATTGCTGGTTTTTGAACCCAAATAGTCAGATTGTGCTGTAAAAATACAAGATTTAATACATAAAACTATTTTCAATCGCCAGAAAAATGGCATGTCCTGTCCCGCTCGCCCCTTGGCCAAGGGCAGGGGGTCAGCTGCCCCCCCCCTGGTATATACGTCATGTTACACGCATGTGGCCCCCTGTGACACAGCGTTCCCGATAAACCTACTTCCCGATACGGTGTCCTCATAAAACTACTCTCTCACCTATATTTTGGGCCCCCATATACCTACTCTCCCACACGGTGTGCCCGATAAACCTCTGATATGGCGTCCCCATAAAACTACACTCTCACTCAGGGGCCACATAAACCTGCTCTCCGACACATACTATAATTATGAAAATCCATCCATCGTTTGCTCAGCTAGAGATTGCTAAACACAAAATCTGGTCGACATCTGTGATGGCCAAATCACAAGTCTAATTAAAAGAAAAACTTATGGAATTTCTGACAATGCTGAATATAGGTCGCTTGCAGAAATTGTCAACGATTATTTTGATAAATAAGATAATAAAATTGAAACAACGGTCGCGCTGATTTATTCAGTATTGTCAGGAATTCCATTTAGTTTTTTGTTTATTCAGACTTCTCGGAGAAAGATGATTTCCATTAGTTTTTCTTTTAATTAGATTTTTGATTTGGCCATCACACAATATGTCAACCAGATAATTAAATCTTAATCGGTCATATTTTTAGTGACGTCTATTTGTGCGACCATTTTTGTGATAAAATTTTCACAAAATTACTAAACCTTGTGATATAATGATATTGCTGGTTTTTGAACCCAAATAGTCAGATTGTGCTGTAAAAATACAAGATATAACACATAAAACTATTTTCAGTCGCCAGAAAAATGGCATGTCCTGTCCCGCTCGCCCCTTGGCCAAGGGCACGGGGTCAGCTGCCCCCCTCCCCCGCTCTGGTATATACGTCATGTTACACGCATGTGGGCCCCTGTGACACAGCGTTCCCGATAAACCTACTCCCCGATACGGTGTCCTCATAAAACTACTCTCTCACCTATATTTTGGGCCCCCATATACCTACTCTCCCACACGGTGTGTCCGATAAACCTCTGAAATGGCGTCCCCATAAAACTACACTCTCACCCAGGGACCACATAAACCTGCTCTCCGACACATACTATAATTATGAAAATCCATCCAACGTTTGCTCAGCTAGAGATTGCTAAACACAAAATCTGGTCGACATCTGTGATGGCCAAATCACAAGTCTAATTAAAAGAAAAACTTATGGAATTTCTGACAATGCTGAAAATAGGTTGCTTGCAGAAATTGTCAACGATTATTTTGATAAATAAGATAATAAAATTGAAACAACGGTCGCGCTGATTTATTCAGTATTGTCAGGAATTCCATTTAGTTTTTTGTTTATTCAGACTTCACGGAGAAAGATTATTTCCATTTGTTTGTCTTTTAATTATATTTTTGATTTGGCCATCACACAATATGTCAACCAGATAATTAAATTTTAATCGGTCATATTTTTAGTGACGTCTATTTGTGCGACCATTTTTGTGATAAAATTTTCACAAAATTACTAAACCTTGTGATATAATGATATTGCTGGTTTTTGAACCCAAATAGTCAGATTGTGCTGTAAAAATACAAGATTTAACACATAAAACTATTTTCAGTCGGCAGAAAAATGGCATGTCCTGTCCCGCTCGCCCCATGGCCAAAGGCAGGGGGTCAGCTGCCCCCCCCCCCGCTCTGGTATATACGTCATGTTACACGCATGTGGCCCCCTGTGACACAGCGTTCCCGATAAACCTACTTCCCGATACGGTGTCCTCATAAAACTACTCTCTCACCTATATTTTGGGCCCCCATATACCTACTCTCCCACACGGTGTGCCCGATAAACCTCTGATATGGCGTCCCCATAAAACTACACTCTCACCCAGGGGCCACATAAACCTGCTCTCCGACACATACTATAATTATGAAAATCCATCCATCGTTTGCTCAGCTAGACATTGCTAAACACAAAATCTGGTCGACATCTGTGATGGCCAAATCACAAGTCTAATTAAAAGAAAAACTTATGGAATTTCTGACAATGCTGAAAATAGGTCGCTTGCAGAAATTGTCAACGATTATTTTGATAAATAAGATAATAAAATTGAAACAACGGTCGCGCTGATTTATTCAGTATTGTCAGGAATTCCATTTAGTTTTTTGTTTATTCAGACTTATGGGAGAAAGATGATTTCCATTAGTTTTTCTTTTAATTAGATTTTTGATTTGGCCATCACACAATATGTCAACCAGATAATTAAATGTTAATCGGTCATATTTTTAGTGACGTCTATTTGTGCGACCATTTTTGTGATAAAATTTTCACAAAATTACTAAACCTTGTGATATAATGATATTGCTGGTTTTTGAACCCAAATAGTCAGATTGTGCTGTAAAAATACAAGATATAACACATAAAACTATTTTCAGTCGCCAGAAAAATGGCATGTCCTGTCCCGCTCGCCCCTTGGCCAAGGGCAGGGGGTCAGCTGCCCCCCCCCGCTCTGGTATATACGTCATGTTACACGCATGTGGCCCCCTGTGACACAGCGTTCCCGATAAACCTACTTCCCGATACGGTGTCCTCATAAAACTACTCTCTCACCTATATTTTGGGCCCCCATATATCTACTCTCCCACACGGTGTGTCCGATAAACCTCTGATATGGCGTCCCCATAAAACTACACTCTCACCCAGGGACCACATAAACCTGCTCTCCGACACATACTATAATTATGAAAATCCATCCATCGTTTGCTCAGCTAGAGATTGCTAAACACAAAATCTGGTCGACATCTGTGATGGCCAAATCACAAGTCTAATTAAAAGAAAAACTTATGGAATTTCTGACAATGCTGAAAATAGGTCGCTTGCAGAAATTGTCAACGATTATTTTGATAAATAAGATAATGAAATTGAAACAACGGTCGCGCTGATTTATTCAGTATTGTCAGGAATTCCATTTAGTTTTTTGTTTATTCAGACTTCTCGGAGAAAGATGATTTCCATTAGTTTTTCTTTTAATTAGATTTTTGATTTGGCCATATCACAATATGTCAACCAGATAATTAAATGTTAATCGGTCATATTTTTAGTGACGTCTATTTGTGCGACCATTTTTGTGATAAACTTTTCACAAAATTACTAAGCCTTGTGATATAATGATATTGCTGGTTTTTGAACCCAAATAGTCAGATTGTGCTGTAAAAATACAAGATTTAACACACAAAACTATTTTCAGTCGCCAGAAAAATGGCATGTCCTGTCCCGCTCACCCCTTGGCCAAGGGCAGGGGGTCAGCTGCCCCCCCCCCCCACTCTGGTATATACGTCATGTTACACGCATGTGGGCCCCTGTGACACAGCGTTACCGATAAACCCACTCCCGGATACGGTGTCCTCATAAAACTACTCTCTCACCTATATTTTGGGTCCACATAAACCTGCTCTTCGACACATACTATAATTATGAAAATCCATCCATCGTTTGCTCAGCTAGAAATTGCTAAGCACAAAATCTGGTCGACATCTGTGATGGCCAAATCACAAGTCTAATTAAAAGAAAAACTTATGGAATTTCTGACAATGCTGAATATAGGTCGCTTGCAGAAATTGTCAACGATTATTTTGATAAATAAGATAATAAAATTGAAACAACGGTCGCGCTGATTTATTCCGTATTGTCGGGAATTCCATATAGTTTTTTGTTTATTCAGACTTCTCGGAGAAAGATGATTTCCATTAGTTTGTCTTTTAAATAGATTTTTGATTTGGCCATCACACAATATGTCAACCAGATAATTAAATCATAATCGGTCATATTTTTAGTGACGTCTATTTGTGCGACCATTTTTATGATAAAATTTTCACAAAATTACTAAACCTTGTGATATAATGATATTGCTGGTTTTTGAACCCAAATAGTCAGATTGTGCTGTAAAAATACAAGATTTAACACATAAAACTACTTTCAGTCGCCAGAAAAATGGCATGTCCTGTCCCGCTCGCCCCTTGGCCAAGGGCAGAGGGTCAGCTGCCCCCCCCGCTCTGGTATATACGTCATGTTACACGCATGTGGGCCCCTGTGACACAGCGTTCCCGATAAACCTATACCCCCCGATACGGTGTCCTCATAAAACTACTCTCTCACCTATATTTTGGGTCCCCATATACCTACTCTCCCACACGGTGTGTCCGATAAACCTCTGATATGGCGTCCCCATAAAACTACACTCTCACTCAGGGGCCACATAAACCTGCTCTCCGACACATATACTATAATTATGAAAGTCCATCCATCGTTTGATCAGCTAGAGATTGCTAAACACAAAATCTGGTCGACATCTGTGATGGCCAAATCACAAGTCTAATTAAAAGAAAAACTTATGGAATTTCTGACAATGCTGAATATAGGTCGCTTGCAGAAATTGTCAACGATTATTTTGATAAATAAGATAATAAATTGAAAATTGAAACAACGGTCTCGCTGATTTATTCCATATTGTCAGGAATTCCATTTAGTTTTTTGTTTATTCAGACTTCTCGGAGAAAGATGATTTCTATTGGTTTTTCTTTTAATTAGATTTTTGATTTGGCCATCACACAATATGTCAACCAGATAATTAAATCTTAATCGGTCATATTTTTAGTGAAGTCTATTTGTGCGACCATTTTTGTGATAAAATTTTCACAAAATTACTAAACCTTGTGATATAATGATATTGCTGGTTTTTGAACCCAAATAGTCATATTGTGCTGTAAAAATACAAGATTTAACACATAAAACTATTTTCAGTCGCCAGAAAAATGGCATGTCCTGTCCCGCTCGCCCCTTGGCCAAGGGCAGCTGCCCCCCACTCTGGTATATACGTCATGTTACACGCATGTGGGCCCCTGTGACACAGCGTTACCGACAAACCCACTCCCCGATACGGTGTCCTCATAAAACTACTCTCTCACCTATATTTTGGGTCCCCATATACCTACTCTCCCACATGGTGTGCCCGATAAACCTCTGATATGGCGTCCCCATAAAACTACACTCTCACTCAGGGGCCACATACACCTGCTCTCCGACACATACTATAGTTATGAAAATCGATCCATCCATCGTTTGCTCAGCTGGAGATTGCTAAACACAAAATTCCCTCCCCAAAATCTGGTCGACATCTGTGATGGCCAAATCACAAGTCTAATTAAAAGAAAAACTTATGGAATTTCTGCCAATGCTGAATATAGGTCGCTTGCAGAAATTGTCAACGATTATTTTGATAAATAAGATAATAAATTGAAAATTGAAACAATGGTCGCGCTGATTTATTCCGTATTGTCAGGAATTCCATATAGTTTTTTGTTTATTCAGACTTCTTGGAGAAAGATGATTTCCTTTGGTTTTTCTTTTAATTAGATTTTTGATTTGGCCATCACACAATATATGTCAACCAGATAATTAAATTTTAATCGGTCATATTTTTTGTGACGTCTATTTGTGCGACCATTTGTGTTATAAAATTTTCACAAAATTACTAAACCTTGTGATATAATGATATTGCTGGTTTTTGAACCCAAATAGTCAGATTGTGCTGTAAAAATACAAGATTTAATACATAAAACTATTTTCAATCGCCAGAAAAATGGCATGTCCTGTCCCGCTCGCCCCTTGGCCAAGGGCAGGGGGTCAGCTGCCCCCCCCCTGGTATATACGTCATGTTACACGCATGTGGCCCCCTGTGACACAGCGTTCCCGATAAACCTACTTCCCGATACGGTGTCCTCATAAAACTACTCTCTCACCTATATTTTGGGCCCCCATATACCTACTCTCCCACACGGTGTGCCCGATAAACCTCTGATATGGCGTCCCCATAAAACTACACTCTCACTCAGGGGCCACATAAACCTGCTCTCCGACACATACTATAATTATGAAAATCCATCCATCGTTTGCTCAGCTAGAGATTGCTAAACACAAAATCTGGTCGACATCTGTGATGGCCAAATCACAAGTCTAATTAAAAGAAAAACTTATGGAATTTCTGACAATGCTGAATATAGGTCGCTTGCAGAAATTGTCAACGATTATTTTGATAAATAAGATAATAAAATTGAAACAACGGTCGCGCTGATTTATTCAGTATTGTCAGGAATTCCATTTAGTTTTTTGTTTATTCAGACTTCTCGGAGAAAGATGATTTCCATTAGTTTTTCTTTTAATTAGATTTTTGATTTGGCCATCACACAATATGTCAACCAGATAATTAAATCTTAATCGGTCATATTTTTAGTGACGTCTATTTGTGCGACCATTTTTGTGATAAAATTTTCACAAAATTACTAAACCTTGTGATATAATGATATTGCTGGTTTTTGAACCCAAATAGTCAGATTGTGCTGTAAAAATACAAGATATAACACATAAAACTATTTTCAGTCGCCAGAAAAATGGCATGTCCTGTCCCGCTCGCCCCTTGGCCAAGGGCACGGGGTCAGCTGCCCCCCTCCCCCGCTCTGGTATATACGTCATGTTACACGCATGTGGGCCCCTGTGACACAGCGTTCCCGATAAACCTACTCCCCGATACGGTGTCCTCATAAAACTACTCTCTCACCTATATTTTGGGCCCCCATATACCTACTCTCCCACACGGTGTGTCCGATAAACCTCTGATATGGCGTCCCCATAAAACTACACTCTCACCCAGGGACCACATAAACCTGCTCTCCGACACATACTATAATTATGAAAATCCATCCAACGTTTGCTCAGCTAGAGATTGCTAAACACAAAATCTGGTCGACATCTGTGATGGCCAAATCACAAGTCTAATTAAAAGAAAAACTTATGGAATTTCTGACAATGCTGAAAATAGGTTGCTTGCAGAAATTGTCAACGATTATTTTGATAAATAAGATAATAAAATTGAAACAACGGTCGCGCTGATTTATTCAGTATTGTCAGGAATTCCATTTAGTTTTTTGTTTATTCAGACTTCACGGAGAAAGATTATTTCCATTTGTTTGTCTTTTAATTATATTTTTGATTTGGCCATCACACAATATGTCAACCAGATAATTAAATTTTAATCGGTCATATTTTTAGTGACGTCTATTTGTGCGACCATTTTTGTGATAAAATTTTCACAAAATTACTAAACCTTGTGATATAATGATATTGCTGGTTTTTGAACCCAAATAGTCAGATTGTGCTGTAAAAATACAAGATTTAACACATAAAACTATTTTCAGTCGGCAGAAAAATGGCATGTCCTGTCCCGCTCGCCCCATGGCCAAAGGCAGGGGGTCAGCTGCCCCCCCCCCCCCCGCTCTGGTATATACGTCATGTTACACGCATGTGGCCCCCTGTGACACAGCGTTCCCGATAAACCTACTTCCCGATACGGTGTCCTCATAAAACTACTCTCTCACCTATATTTTGGGCCCCCATATACCTACTCTCCCACACGGTGTGCCCGATAAACCTCTGATATGGCGTCCCCATAAAACTACACTCTCACCCAGGGGCCACATAAACCTGCTCTCCGACACATACTATAATTATGAAAATCCATCCATCGTTTGCTCAGCTAGACATTGCTAAACACAAAATCTGGTCGACATCTGTGATGGCCAAATCACAAGTCTAATTAAAAGAAAAACTTATGGAATTTCTGACAATGCTGAAAATAGGTCGCTTGCAGAAATTGTCAACGATTATTTTGATAAATAAGATAATAAAATTGAAACAACGGTCGCGCTGATTTATTCAGTATTGTCAGGAATTCCATTTAGTTTTTTGTTTATTCAGACTTATGGGAGAAAGATGATTTCCATTAGTTTTTCTTTTAATTAGATTTTTGATTTGGCCATCACACAATATGTCAACCAGATAATTAAATGTTAATCGGTCATATTTTTAGTGACGTCTATTTGTGCGACCATTTTTGTGATAAAATTTTCACAAAATTACTAAACCTTGTGATATAATGATATTGCTGGTTTTTGAACCCAAATAGTCAGATTGTGCTGTAAAAATACAAGATATAACACATAAAACTATTTTCAGTCGCCAGAAAAATGGCATGTCCTGTCCCGCTCGCCCCTTGGCCAAGGGCAGGGGGTCAGCTGCCCCCCCCCCCCCGCTCTGGTATATACGTCATGTTACACGCATGTGGCCCCCTGTGACACAGCGTTCCCGATAAACCTACTTCCCGATACGGTGTCCTCATAAAACTACTCTCTCACCTATATTTTGGGCCCCCATATATCTACTCTCCCACACGGTGTGTCCGATAAACCTCTGATATGGCGTCCCCATAAAACTACACTCTCACCCAGGGACCACATAAACCTGCTCTCCGACACATACTATAATTATGAAAATCCATCCATCGTTTGCTCAGCTAGAGATTGCTAAACACAAAATCTGGTCGACATCTGTGATGGCCAAATCACAAGTCTAATTAAAAGAAAAACTTATGGAATTTCTGACAATGCTGAAAATAGGTCGCTTGCAGAAATTGTCAACGATTATTTTGATAAATAAGATAATGAAATTGAAACAACGGTCGCGCTGATTTATTCAGTATTGTCAGGAATTCCATTTAGTTTTTTGTTTATTCAGACTTCTCGGAGAAAGATGATTTCCATTAGTTTTTCTTTTAATTAGATTTTTGATTTGGCCATATCACAATATGTCAACCAGATAATTAAATGTTAATCGGTCATATTTTTAGTGACGTCTATTTGTGCGACCATTTTTGTGATAAACTTTTCACAAAATTACTAAGCCTTGTGATATAATGATATTGCTGGTTTTTGAACCCAAATAGTCAGATTGTGCTGTAAAAATACAAGATTTAACACACAAAACTATTTTCAGTCGCCAGAAAAATGGCATGTCCTGTCCCGCTCACCCCTTGGCCAAGGGCAGGGGGTCAGCTGCCCCCCCCCCCCCCACTCTGGTATATACGTCATGTTACACGCATGTGGGCCCCTGTGACACAGCGTTACCGATAAACCCACTCCCGGATACGGTGTCCTCATAAAACTACTCTCTCACCTATATTTTGGGTCCACATAAACCTGCTCTTCGACACATACTATAATTATGAAAATCCATCCATCGTTTGCTCAGCTAGAAATTGCTAAGCACAAAATCTGGTCGACATCTGTGATGGCCAAATCACAAGTCTAATTAAAAGAAAAACTTATGGAATTTCT